>CM066314.1:234373000-234973000 GCA_033807775.1 Saussurea involucrata
CTCCCAGGTCGCCTCCGGACCCTTGTGGTGTCTCCATTGCACCTTAACTAGCTTAGTCTCCTTGCTTCGCGACTTCCTTACCTTAACATCCGTGATTGCTTCAGGTTCCTCTACAAAGTTCAATTTCTCGTCCACTTTAATGTCATTCAACGGCACCGCTTTAGTCGTGTCGGCTAGACGTTTCCTTAGATTAGACACGTGAAACGCATTATGAATACTGCCTAATTCCTACGGTAGGTCCAACCTATACGCCACTTCTCCAATTCGTTCAGTAATCTCAAACGGTCTGATGTAACGTGGGCTTAATTTCCCACATTTTCCAAATCGTACCACACCCTTCCACGGAGACACCTTTAGCAGAACATGATCCCCGACTTGGAATTCAATGTCTTTCCGCCTCTTATCTGCATAGCTTTTATGTCGGTCACGGGCGACCTTCAGTCTTTCACGCACTTGGACTATCTTGTCCGAAGTCAATTGTACAATTTCTGGCCCTGCTAACTGTCCGACACTTTCTACCGTAAAGTGCCTCAAGCGGCGCTGCCTTGATGCTCGAGTGATAGCTATTATTATAAGCAAACTCGATTAGCGGTATGTGCTTTTTCTATGAGCCTTGGAAATCTAAAGCACACGCTCTTAGCATGTCTTCCAACGTTGGGATCGTTCGCTCGCTCTGACCGTCGGTCTGAGGATGATAAGCGGTACTCATCTTGATCTGCGAACCCATTTCTCTTTGAAAGCTCCTCCAAAACGTAGAGGTAAATCTGCTATCGCGGTCTGATACAATTGACGAGGGTACCCCATGGCGGGTTACGATCTCATCGATGTACAACTTTGCTAACTGCTCCAAAGAGTAAGACTCTCGTATAGGTAAAAAGTGTGCCGACTTCGTTAGTCGATCTACGATCACCCAAATGGCATCATAACCCTTTGGAGTTCTAGGAAAATGGGTCACGAAGTCCATCGTGATCTGGTCCCACTTCCACATCGGTATCTCTAACGACTGGAGCTTCCCGTACGGTCTTTGATGTTCGATCTTTACACGCGAACACGTCATACATGTCTCTACAAGATGGGCCACGTCTTTCTTCAATCCAGGCCACCAGTAGTCTCGTCGTAGGTCTCCGTACATCTTGTTAGTTCCGGGGTGGATCGTGTACTTCGATTTGTGAGCTTCTTCAAGAATCAGCTTTCGGAGCTCTCCGAGTTTCGGAACCCAGATTCTCCCATTCAGACATTTCACCCCTCGACTATATTCCACTAACATGGACGCTTGCCCTACCATTCTCTCCTTCTTAAGATTTCCAGTTTCGAGCGCTTCAACATGACATTTCTTTATTTCAGCTAACAAATTGAATGTGACCTCGGCCCTCATGGCCACAATCCTGGGGGTTTCACCTCGTTCCTTACGGCTCAAAGCGTCCGCCACCACGTTTGCCTTCCCCGGATGGTATTCGATCTTACAGTCGTAGTCGGTCAACAATTCAATCCATCTCCTTTGGTGCATATTCAACTCTTTTTGATCAAAGAGATGACATAAACTCTTGTGGTCCGTGAAGATCTGGCACTTCGTCCCATACAGGTAATGTCGCCAAATCTTCAGGGCAAAAACCACTGCCGCCAATTCTAAATCATGCGTAGGATAACGAGTCTCGTGATCCTTTAACTGCCGGGAGGCATAAGCGATCACCTTACCTCGTTGCATGAGTACGCAACCCAAGCCGAGCTTCGATGCGTCACTGAAAACCACGAAATCGCCCGAACCGTCCGGTAACGACAAAACCGGAGCGCTACTCAGCATATCCTTCAATTTCTGAAATGCTTCTTCTTGTTTCTCTAACCAGACGAACTTGACATTCTTCTTCGTTAAAGAGGTCAGGGGCGTGGAAATACGCGAAAAGTCTTTGATGAACTTCCGGTAGTACCCCGCCAGCCCGAGGAAACTTCGAACTGCTGACGGATTCCTAGGTTGCTCCCAGTCTCGAATGGCTTCAATCTTAGCCAGATCAACCATGATCCCCGTCTCAGACACCACGTGCCCGAGGAACTGCACTTCCCTCAGCCAAAACTCGCACTTGGAAAACTTCGCATACAACTTCTCTTGCTTCAATAGCTCGAGAATTGTACGAAGGTGGCTTTCGTGCTCCCCTTCCGATCTTGAAAATATCACGAACTTATCCAAATAAGGTTGGCATACCCTATTCATTAAGTCCATGAATGCTGTCGGGGCGTTGGTTAGCCCGAACGGCATCACCAGGAATTCGTAGTGTCCATACCTGGTCCGAAACGCAGTCTTCGGCACATCCTCCTCCCTCACCTTGAGTTGATGGTATCCTGACCTCAGATCAATCTTGGAGAAGTAACTGGCTCCTTGTAACTGATCAAACAGGTCGTCGATTCTCGGAATCGGATACTTATTCTTGATCGTGACCTTGTTGAGTTCTCGGTAGTCTATGCACATTCGCATAGTACCGTCCTTCTTCTTCACGAAGAGCACAGGTGCTCCCCACGGATATGTACTCGGTCTAACGAACCCCTTGTCTAATAACTCCTGCAATTGAGTCATCATTTCCTTCATTTCGGACGGCGCCAATCTATACGGTGCTCGGGCAATTGGTGCAGATCCCGGCATCAGATCAATTCTGAACTCGATCTGGCGATCCGGGGGTAGACTTGTCAAGTCATCCGGAAATACCTTCGGGTACTCATTTACCACACGCACATCGCTCACCCCACGCTTCTCTTTCTTGGCGTCCAACACGTACGCCAAGAACCCTTGACACCCTTTTCTCAAACACTTAGTAGCCCTAATCATGGAGATAAGGATGGTCTTTCTATCACGGCGGTTTCCATAGATCACTACGGTATCCCCATCAGGTGACCGGATCCTGATCAGCTTTTTGTTGCAAACGATATTCGCATCGTTCGCGGCTAACCAATCCATACCCAACACTACGTCAAACTCTCCCATTGCCATGGGATATAACTTCGTAGGCACCAACCTCCCTTCTATATCTATGACACAGTCTTCTACTACTTCCTTAACATATACCCAACCATCATTTGCAGTTTCCACCTCTAGTACTCTCTCCAAACGTCTAGGCCTCACCCCCAAACATTTCATAAAAGCATGCGATACAAAGGAGCGATTTGCTCCTGAATCAAATAACACCTTGGCACATAGAGAGTTCACTAGAAACGTACCTGCCACCACATCTGAAACTTCCTCTGCTTCTTCCCCAGTCATGCGGAATGCACGTCCTTTAGGACGCACTGGTTCTGCTCCCTTGTCATTTCCTTTTCCACCCGGACGTTCACCAAACGGAACTGATCCCCCTTTCTTCAGGTGTGGGCAATCACTACACATGTGGCCAGTAGCCCCACATTCGTAACAAGATTTTCCCCCACTGCGACAATCCTTTGACATGTGACCGGGCAAGCCACACCGGTAGCATGAGTTTGAACCTGCCATGCACTCTCCCCGATGCACCCTGTTACATTTCGTACATGGTTTTCCAACGGTGTCCTTACTAACACGGTTGTCTGATCGAAACACTTTCCCTTTTCTGAAGTCCTTACCCGGTCCATCCCATTTGCGCTTTTCACCACCCTTCTCAGTCATCTGACGAACCTTCTCCTTTTCAATCATCTCGGCCGGATTAATGGCCGCCTGAAAGGTAGTGGGGTTCCTTGTCAGAACTAGCTCTCGGATACTGCCCTTCAATCCATGAATGAAACGCTCCACTCGGCGCTCCTCCGTTGGCACATACAAATCTGCAAAGCGAGACTTCTCAATAAACTTTGTAGTATACTCTCGCACTGTCATACCTCCCTGATCCAATCCCAAGAACTCTTCTTCCAATCTTTTTACTGCCGCGAGCGGGCAGAACTGAGCTTTGAACCTGTCTACAAACGCTTCCCACAACATTCCCTTAGCCATTGCCGAGCCCTTTCACCCAGTCTCAGCCTCCTACCAGTAAACTGCATCAGATTTCAACATGGACAAGGCAAACATTACTCTGTCCCCATCAGCACACTTGCAAGTATCGAAGACTAGTTCCATTTCCTTCACCCATTTCATTGCCAAGATAGGGTCATACTCGCCCTTAAAAGTAGGGGGCTTGCATGAGGCAAAGGCCTTGAAATTGCATCCCTTAGCTGCTAACTCATTCATCACTTGAGGGTTTGAATTCAAGTGACTCCCAGTACCGGTCGCTAGCAGACTAGACAGTTCCACGCTTTCTCGGTTCTCACTCGCTTTTTTGCTTCCCGATGCTGACTCATTCTGCTTAGTGATGAGAGCCTGCAAGGTCTCTTGAATCTTACCCAATTCAGCAGCTAGGTTCTCTCGAGTGACAAACATAGATCCGCGGCCTCGACCCCGTCCCCTTGGATGAGTTACCCTCCTTGCAGAAGCTGAACTCTCCTGAAGAGAATCTTCTTGATGAACAGGGGCTTCCACACTCCTCGTTCTTCTAGTTGCACGAGTCGTTCTCAGGTTCGGGTTTCCTCCATCCCCGGCCACTTGGGTGGCGGCCCGACGGGGTGTTCTTCCCCGACCCCTACCTCTTCCCCTTCCACGGGTAACAGTTGCCCTCGCCGGTTCCACCGGTCCATTTTCTAGTACCACTTCATCTTGATTCCTTGGCACAACAGGTGCCGACCTACTCCTCAAAGTTTTCCCAACCATTTCACTAATGCTGAAAGAAAACAACAATTAACCTTTGATAGATATGACACAACAACATTGCTATATAAGGTAAGTTTAAGCACGCACGTGTACCTGTAAGTTCGTAATTACACTGGCCAGGTGTAATCCCAAACTTACCTTACACGTTTGTCCTTGGCACCTTATTTCCTAACGCATTTATAGTGATCGTTCCTAGAGGCAATCCTATATCTCGGCTGTGTTCCTCATCTTACAGTTTAAGTTTAGGCCCTAATGGTCACCTAAATCCCTTAAACTAAGGCTCTGATACCATTTGTAACGTCCCAAAACATAACATACATTCAACCAGAAATAAGCATTCAGATTACATAATTAAACTTGTCCATAAATATCAATTCTTCTATACTAAACAAAATTTGACAGCGGAAGTCTAAAATCCACAGCCGAGAGCTACATCAATAGTCATTAGAATCCAAAACTCTGGAGTCGCTCTAGTCTCCAAATCCTCCTTGAGTCACTCCTAGTTCTTACTAGAAGAACCCATAGCGCGCTTACCTGAAAATGGTTTAGTTTTTGAAAAGCGAGGGTTAGACCAAAAGGTCTAGTGAATTCCCTCCATAACATTTATCACAGTATAAAGATCATTTCATAAAGAAAATACTTTCACATCTTTCTCATAACATCATTCAAGGTTAAACACGGGGTTCAGGGAATTGCATAAGCTACTCCGATCGGGGCCTAACGGACACCCTCTCGTCTACGCCGGAATCCAAATGGACTCCCCGTTCCTTCATGTAGGAGAAAACGAATTCCAACCTACAAGCTAACCTCCATATGCCCAAGGAATCAGAGATCCCAAGGTACCCCGTCCCCACCGTGCAACCGACTCCACATAGCATACACATACATTGAAACCATATGCATGAAAACATAAAACATCTTTCGTTTGTGGGTAAACATGTAAGTCATGAAAGCATGCATACATTTTATAAATCAATTCATGCTCGATAAAGGAACCATATTCAGTAAAAATGGTACGTCATAAAAAGGAGTGAGAGAACTCACCTTTGATTATCGTAGAACGCACTTCTTAAATTCCTCCCAGCTAAACCAGTCGAACACCTAAGGGCATTGGATTCGGATCAGATTAAACGGCTCAACCTACTGTCCAGCACACATTTTCCGGATACCAACCTGTCCGGATACCAACTTGTTCGGACGCCATACTATCCGGATACCAAGGCTTCCCGGATACCCATACTATCCGGATACACCTTCTTTCCGGATACTACACCCGGTAACTCAATCTACCCGGAAAAAGACCCACCCGGAAACTACCATCCTTATCCGGAAACTACCATAAAACTTCACCCGGAAACTAGCATCCGTATCCGGAAACCACCATATCATCATGAACTGAAGGTGTCCGGGTACGACTGCTGTTCGAAAATAAATTTCTTAAAAGTGATTTATAACCCAATTTTAGCCATTAGTTTGATTAGATAACCTCAAGGGTTCATCCACCAACCTCAAATACCCAATTAATCCCACTTTAATCTTTTAAAATCGATCCATTAAGACAAAACCCATAAAACTTATTTTCAAGGAAAAATGGTGAAAACTCAAGTAATCATCAACATCAGTCCTAAGGATTCATAACAAAGAGAAGGAGAAGCACTATCCTAATCAAAAGAACGAATTAGGAAGCATTACCTTGCAGATTCTAGCTTGATCCTTCCTTTTTCTCTTGATTTCTTCTCAAACCCTTCTTCCTTTCTCTTGCTCTCTCTTAGCCGCCAACACCAACACCCAATTTACTGATTTATGAAGTGAAAGCTGCCCTAGGGATTTGTGCCCTACACCACTCTCACCAATTGACAATCTAGTCCCTCAAGTTAACTTTCATTTATTTCACTTTGACCACTAACTCTAAAACTCACTAGAATTTGGGTTGTCACATACAAGTACCCCAATACTTGTCAAATTTCTTTTTCATCTTAATAGCCATATCTCTCATGTATTTGCTCTCATCTAAAGTCAAATCATCCATTGCTTCTTTTATCCCATATAACTCACTAAGAAATAAATTAGACGTAGGATACTCAGAGCCTATAAGATAAAAAAAAGTAAATAAATAGTGCATTAGAACTAGATAAAAAAGTAAATAAATAGTAAAAATGATTTATAATATAAACAATAAAAGAGAGTCTATAATACCTGATATTATTTTGGTAACCTCGTTGAAAATCCCCAAGAAAGAGAGTCTATATGAAAGCGACGATTTAGGGTTTCTTCAATCTTCACGGTTGCTTGTCTTCTTCTGTTTGACGTTTGCAGACCCAATTCAAAATGGGCGAACTTGCTGAAGTGGGGAAGACTGAAGACGGTCGCTACTTTGGATATTTGGTAATTGGTACATGGTAATAGTAGGGATGTAAACTAGGTTAAAAAGGCCCACATATAAGTCCTAGTTTAAGTAATGAAGGCACAAAATATAATTCCCAAATTAAGTTAAGAAGGCCCAACATCTAATATACATTTATTTTATTTTAATTACACATATGAATATTTATATATAAATGTTATAATATAAAATATAAACGAACATAAATAAACGAACATAAATGAACGAACGTAAATGAACGAACGTTCACGAACGTAAATGAACGAACGAGACATTTGTTCATGTTCGTTCGTTTAACTAAACGAACAAAAAAACATGTTCATGTTCGTTCAAATATTAAATAAACGAACTTCCCGCCGAACGGTTCACGAACGGTTCGGTGAACGTTCAGTTCGTTTACAAGCCTAAGCATATCTATCATCTTCGTTCCTAAACGAGAACGATGGGGTTCAATAACTCTACCACCCGCACTGAAAGCCGATTCTGAAGCAACGATAGTGATGGGAATTGCCAAAACATCAGCAGCCATTTTAGACAAAATTTTGAACTTCATGTTTTTCTCCTTCCACCACTCCAAGGCATCAAAACATGCACCCGACTCACCAATATACACCCCTTCTTCCAAATAAGTGTAGTTCTGATTTCACACTTACAAAAGTATCAACACTTCTAATATGTTGATCAAACTTTGCGGTGCCACTTTTGATACCCTTACCAACTCTAGAACTTAGATTGGTAAAACCACTCTTAGCCCCACTTTCACTCTTGTCAAGTACACCACTAGATGAAACTACATTAGCCGCTTTGTGTTGCTCAACATACTCTTCAAACAAATTAGTAAGAGTATCAAGAACAATTTTCATTTGTTTAGGAGCCTCATCCGATGAATATATGGCATTAAAAGAGAACTCAAGTAGCTTCATCTTGTACCTAGGATCCAAAATAGCACCAATCGAAATCAACAAATTACAAGTACCCCAATACTTGTCAAATTTCTTTTTCATCTTAATAGCCATATCTCTCATGTATTTGCTCTCATCTAAAGTCAAATCATCCAATGCTTCTTTTATCCCATATAACTCACTAAGAAATAAATTAGACGTAGGATACTCAGAGCCTATAAGATAAAAAAAAGTAAATAAATAGTGCATTAGAACTAGATAAAAAGTAAATAAATAGTAAAAATGATTTATAATATAAACAATAAAAGAGAGTCAATAATACCTGATATTATTTTGGTAACCTCGTTGAAAATCCCCAAGAAAGAGAGTCTATATGAAAGAGACGATTTAGGGTTTCTTCAATCCTCACGGTTGCTTGTCTTCTTCTGTTTGACGTTTGCAGACCCAATTCAAAATGGGCGAACTTGCTGAAGTGGGGAAGACTGAAGACGATCGCTACTTTGGATATTTGGTAATTGGTACATGGTAATGGTAGGGATGTAAACTAGGTTAAAAAGGCCCACATATAAGTCCTAATTTAAGTAATGAAGGCCCAAAATATAATTCCCAAATTAAGTTAAGAAGGCCCAACATCTAATATACATTTGTTTTATTTTAATTACACATATGAATATTTATATATAAATGTTATAATATAAAATATAAACGAACATAAATGAACGAACGTTCACGAACGTAAATGAACGAACGAGACATTTGTTCATGTTCGTTCGTTTAACTAAACGAACAAAAAAACATGTTCATGTTCGTTCAATTATTAAATAAACGAACATAAACGAACTTCCCGCCGAACGGTTCACGAACGGTTTGGTGAACGTTCAGTTCGTTTACAAGCCTAAGCATATCTATCATCTTCGTTCCTAAACGAGAACGATGGGGTTCAATAACTCTACCACCCGCACTGAAACCCGATTCTGAAGCAACGGTAGTGATGGGAATTGCCAAAACATCAGCAGCCATTTTAGACAAAATTTTGAACTTCATGTTTTTCTCCTTCCACCACTCCAAGGCATCAAAATATGCACCCGACTCACCAATATACACCCCTTCTTCCAAATAAGTGTAGTTCTGATTTCACACTTACAAAAGTATCAACACTTCTAATATGTTGATTATACTTTGCGGTGCCACCTTTGATACCCTTACCAACTCTAGAACTTAGATTGGTAAAACCACTCTTAGCCCCACTTTCACTCTTGTCAAGTACACCACTAGATGAAACTACATTAGCCGCTTTGTGTTGCTCAACATACTCTTCAAACAAATTAGTAAGAGTATCAAGAACAATTTTCATTTGTTTAGGAGCCTCATCCGGTGATTATATGGCATTAAAAGAGAACTCAAGTAGCTTCATCTTGTACCTAGGATCCAAAATAGCACCAATCGAAATCAACAAATTACAAGTACCCCAATACTTGTCAAATTTCTTTTTCATCTTAATAGCCATATCTCTCATGTATTTGCTCTCATCTAAAGTCAAATCATCCAATGCTTCTTTTATCCCATATAACTCACTAAGAAATAAATTAGACGTAGGATACTCAGAGCCTATAAGATAAAAAAAGTAAATAAATAGTGCATTAGAACTAGATAAAAAAGTAAATAAATAGTAAAAATGATTTATAATATAAACAATAAAAGAGAGTCTATAATACCTGATATTATTTTGGTAACCTCGTTGAAAATCCCCAAGAAAGAGAGTCTATATGAAAGCGACGATTTAGGGTTTCTTCAATCTTCACGGTTGCTTGTCTTCTTCTGTTTGACGTTTGCAGACCCAATTCAAAATGGGCGAATTTGCTGAAGTGGGGAAGACTGAAGACGGTCGCTACTTTGGATATTTGGTAATTGGTACATGGTAATGGTAGGGATGTAAACTAGGTTAAAAAGGCCCACATATAAGTCCTAATTTAAGTAATGAAGGCCTAAAATATAATTCCCAAGTTAAATTAAGAAGGCCCAACATCTAATATACATTTGTTTTATTTTAATTACACATATGAATATTTATATATAAATGTTATAATATAAAATATAAACGAACATAAACGAACATAAATAAACGGACATAAATGAACGAACGTTCACGAACGTAAATGAACGAACGAGACATTTGTTCATGTTCGTTCGTTTAACTAAACGAACAAAAAAACATGTTCATGTTCGTTCATTTATTAAATAAACGAACATAAACGAACTTCCCGCCGAACGGTTCACGAACGGTTCGGTGAACGTTCAGTTCGTTTACAAGCCTAGATATGAGCAATGATCTAGAATCCGTGGAGATTCGTAGTGGGCTCATAAACATGATGTCATGACTGACTCAGTGTTTGTCATATTCATGGAATCGGGTATGATCCCGTCATCGCAAGATGTTTATACGTATGGTAAGAATGATGGTAAATCAGGTTTGTTATGCCTTGTTTACATTGATTTAAAAGTATTATTTTGAAACTGAATGTTCTCATTAGGTGTTAACCTAATCGTTTCAAATTATATTTTCTTTCCAGTTACGAGCTCAGGGAAGTAATGGGATGAGTGGAGAGTATATGTGTAATAACCAGGTATGTTATTAGTTTATTTAATTTTATTATTTTAGTTTAAGGTGGGTTTGGAGTTGGTTTCATAAATTTAAGTTTAGTTAAGTGTTTTATGGAGTTAGAAGTCAAGGGGTAAGTTGTAATTTTAATATAGAAGTATAGGGTATGTGGTGTCATTTATTAATAGTTAAGGGTTGATTTGGTTAAGGTGATTAAACAAATCACCCCAAACCGCCTCATGTGTTTAAGGAGGGGGTGAGGTGTCACACTAAGATACAATTAGTATCAATTTGTGTGTGTGTGTGTGTGTGTGTGGTATTTTTGGCAAAAAAGAGAGAGGAGAGAAAAGAAAGAAAACTAAGAAGAAGAAGAAGAAGAAAGTTGTAGATTTGCATGTAATAACCCAAAATGTGCACTTTTGTTCTAATTGGAAATTTAGGTGTCAAACTTATTTATTTTGGAAAGTGTGGGGAAAGAAGTGTAATTTGGGAAATTAATTCCCTTATGTGGGTGCGCCACTTTTGGTTGATAGATTAGGAATTCATTTTAGGGTTTTTTTTGTGGGTGTGTACTGCAAATCGAGAGAGAGAAAGACAAAATGATAGAAAAGCCATGGAAGGCTCCTATGTGCTTGTTTTCGTGAGGAGAAAGCAGAAGAGAAAGAAATCGAATAAAGAGGTGTAGGTGTGTGTGTGTGTAACCTGCACCTGTGTGTGTGTGCGTGCTTGGTGTGTGTGTTGAGAGAAAGAGAGGGCGAGAGTGAAAGAGAGAGTTGAGAGAGAGAGAGATAGACGACGAGAGAGAAAGAGACAGCGAGATGGAGACGACGATGGGAGAGAGACGAAGGAGGAGACCGGTGGTACGGCGGAGGTACGCCGGCGGTAGGCTGCCGGCGGAGGTACGCCGGCGGTAGGCTGCCGGCGGTGGTGGCTGAAGTTTAACAGAGCAAGGGATTTTGGCGATTCGTTCGTTTTGGGGAGAAAGAAAGGTGAGATTTCTTGCTTTTAGTTCATGTATTTAAATCAAATCATCTCCTCCTTAGTTCCTGTTCATTATGTTAGGATTGGAATATGGGGTTTTGTATATTAATCATATTATTTCAAGCAGTGCTTTTGAGTATTTTGAAATTAGTAAGGTTTTGCTTAAAAAAACAATTAGGATGGTTAAAGTGGTGATGAGAGCACCGGTAATCAATTCTCGTGGTCTGATTCTTCGCTTAAGCAAATGAAATCCAGGTTAAAACGTGATGTTTCTTTAATCCTAATAAGTTAACTGTGGAATCGATTTAAACAATTGAGAAATCGCGAAGTCGATAAAGGATTAAATTCAACGCTCCCGGTAGTTTAGACTCCCGATATTTTATTTAGTCCCGATATGTATTTTATGGACTTCCGGTTATTTTCGCGAGACCCGGTATGCCATTTAATTCAGTAAGCCACAATCCTTTGTTAATTAATTTATAAGTTAGTGGACTACAATTAATTAAATGTGGGCCCAATTGGCATAATATATGGACTAAGGTACATGGGTCAAATTGCTAAAATCTTGGGCCGAAACCAAGTTGTGAGTTTTATCTCTTGAGATTTGGTATTGTATATTAAGGATCATGAAGTTGTGATTTATTTAATATAGTTCCGGTATTTGGAAAATCAAGAGATTCGGTATACTATTTCACTTGGAGCGGTAGGTAGGTCCATTAATTTAATTTTTGGACTAGAGGTGTAACTTACAATTTAGATGAGTCTGGGTCGAGTCGGGATTTAACTCGAGTAATAAATGGACGAGTTATGACGTATGTTATTAATATAATAGGTGTTCCACCTAGAGACCGGAAGTGTAGGTGAGAAGCTTGGAGCGAGCAAGCCAGGTGAGTTCCCTAAACCTCTTACGACGTAAATGTTAAATGATTCTTTTACTGATTATGGTTTTAACAAGCATGAAATATTTATGAACTTATATGCATGGAAGGAAAGGAATGTTTGATATGTTGAAATGATGCGCATGATTTATAAAGAGTCAAATGCTTTTATGAAACGTATGTGCATGTTATGTGATGTCGGTCTGTACTGTGGGATCAATGAGCCTCGGGATCTGATGATCCCTTGGATATGTATGACGAGACGGTAGGTTGGAATTCGTTTCCTCCTAGGCGGGTATCGGGGAGTCTGCTTGGGCCCCGATACGAGAGGGCGAAAGGGGAGTCTGCTTGGGCCCCGATCGCAAATGGTTAAGTGATCCATTACACAGTGCAGTGCCATATGTGATGACTTGTGATGCATTTTAACAAATGATTTCATATTGTATATACATGTTGTTTTATGGAGGGAATTCACTAGACCTTTTGGTCTAACCCTCGCTTTTCAAAACTAAACCATTTTCAGGTAAGCTTTTAGTGGAAGGCTCAGATAAGTGAGCAAGATAGGGTGCAGACGCAGCTAGAGACTGTACCAGTACCTCTTATAGAAGCAGACTATTCTCAGTTGTGTATAGGTTGTTTCCGCCAACCTTAGTTTATGTATGATGTAACGAAAATTTTGGGACCCAGATTTGTAAATTGTATGCTTAAATGCTATGTTTGTTCTATTGTACTTTTGGGCTGTTACATTGCAGCTGGAAATTCTAGTAACAACTGAAGAAATCAAGGTAACAATCCTATACAAATTCATCCTTTTATGTGTATTAAGTTTTATATGAGTTTAGAATTCGGTCTTGGTAATTTTAGAAGGATATGAGAGATTTGGGTTTAGAATAGTGTTCTAAATATAGTCCTAAACATATCTGCAAAATATCAGAAACATTCATGGTTTAAAATTGTAAATTCTGGGTTTAGGATGAATTTAGTTAACTGAGATAATGATGAACATTATAGGTATCGCAACCTTGAGTTGCGACATTCATGAATATCGCAACCTTGGGTTGCGACATGATGTATATCGCAACAGTTGGTTACGATATGCTACTGTGTCGCAGTAGTTAATTGCGACATGTGCAATGTGTTGCGACAAGGATTATCATTTTAGTTGGTTGCGATATGAGTCGAGGATTTTGGGATTTTAGAGTTTTTAGTCTTTAAAGAGATACATGTATTTATTTGGTTTCAGATTCTGTGAATTTGAGGTAAAAGATTGGAGTGCTTGAGAATAGCTTGAAAGGAGTTTGTGATACGCAATCAGGTGAGTTTTACTTTAAAAATGTTTTCAAAACTGGAATACATATATGTGGATTGAAAATATGATAAGTAGTGTGATCATGTGTATATGTATGAAGTATGATATATTGAGATGTATATTATATTTATACAAGTATAACACTACATGAGAGTACGTTGGACGGGCTTAGGACCGGTGGAGTTGGCTGTACGGAGGGACAGCGGTGTTAGCTGTAATTTTCGTACAGCGGAGTTAATTTATTAGTTGGCTTGCAACCAACTAATATGGCCATGGAAATTGAGACAGGAAGTACACGATGCACGAGTCTTAATTGGTATTCACCTTTGGATTATGTATATGGTATTTGTGCAAAGGGTTTTTAAACTAACAGGGATTTTCTCACTTAGACCGCTAGGTCTAACCCTCATTTTGTTTTAAAATATGTATTCCAGGTCGTGGAGCAAATAAGAGCAAGTGATAGGACAATCTATGAATTTCTTTTGAGGATGTATGTTTTTGAAGATCCATGAAGTGTTTTGTATCTATCATGCTAGTAGTTTTTATGTAAATTATTAGTCAAAAAGTTTGTACTGAATTACTTATTGTAGTTATAAAGACTATGGGACCGTAAATGTTAAATGATGTATCTTTTGTAGTAAAGTTATGTTATGAAATATATGTCATTTGTGTGTATTTGGAAATTGGGTTGTTACAATATGATGGTGACCAGTTGATGTAAATATCTTTTGAAGATACGATAGTCTTTTGGAGATCCTTTAGACAACTCAGATAATCTAGAATCATGTATGAATGGTTTAGATTAATAAGTTGTCAATTAGTGATCCTTTGATGTAATTGGAATTTTGTCACTATTTCCAATCTTTACGACTGAATATTTTATGGATATTAGATACGTAAACCCTTTTAGTTCAGGTTTAAATTTTCCCTGATTTTTAGGGTGTTACAATATGGTATCAGAGCTGAAGTTTAAGCGAACTAGGTATGATAATGAGATACCTAGACTTAAGCTGAGATGAATTAAGTTATGATTTGTGAGATATAGGTAGAAGTACTAAGACGAGATAGTCTTAGAGTCGACGGAAATACGTTAATTAAGCACTGTAACGATGGTAACGAGAATACTCATGTATAGCATGTTCACAATCTCAATTAGCTACTGTCATTATGGATATATTGTTACACGAGCATACTTGTTTCTAAATTGTTACAGTGACTAATGAACGCTAAAGTACGTTTCTTGTGTCTGGGTACGTATAACCATTTTTTATGGTTATTTCTTTGTGCTATACCAGAACGATGGTGAACACACCAACAAGATCCCCTAATTCATCGGAAGATAGGGCAGTAATTGATTGGGGGTTGGAAAAGCAACCTGAAATGGGTGGAACGCACAAAAGTCCGCCGAGGCCACCTCTAATAGGTGGATTGGAAAGTCAAACGCACAGAACGAGTACTGGTACTTCTAACCCGGTGACAACTGGGTCTACAATGGAATCTCGCATGATGGAGAATATGATGTGAATGATGAATATAGCAATGGCACAACAATCCGAAATGTTCATGAAGGCATTAAATGATCGAAGTACTGACTTACGACGACCGGAGACGGATACCGGTGTAGTAACTCCACCGCGTAATCCTGTAGTGAATGTAAACAGGAGGGTGGAGAGAGTTTGTTCATACAAAACATTCCTGAGTTGCAAACCGCCAGAGTTTACTGGAGCAGACAATCCAGTAGCATGTATGAACTGGCTTAGAGAAATGGAACAGGCGTTCCGAGCTTGTGAATGTTACGAGGCAACGCCTTAACCTGGTGGAACATTGTGACGTCGACAGTAACAGCCCCGGTTTTGGCTACTATGACGTGGGAGTCTTTTAAGAAAAAGATTCTGGAAGAGTATTGTAATGAAAATGAAATGGATCGAATTGAAGAAGAGTTTCAGACTCTTAAGAAAGGTACTTCGTCTGTTCGGAAGTACACCGAATTATTCTTGGAAAAGCCGAATTTAGTGGGGCATGTGGCTCCAACGGAAAAGGAGAAGATTAAAGCCTACCTGAAGGGCTTACCAGCCGATATGATGTCTAGAGTCAGAAGTTCTAAGGCCTTGACTCTGAGAGAGACGATTGAGGAAGCAAAAATCATAGAGGAGGTGTATGCAAAAGATAAAGCTGAGAAAGCTCAAGTAGGAGAGAAAAGAAATGGGGAAGGTCGATCAGAATCTTCGCATGGGTTGAAGCCCTTTATTGAGAAAACTCATTTTGAGCCCCGTCAGGAGCTGAATTGGTGCCCGAAATGTAAAAGTAAGCATTATGGTCCATGTCAGGTGACTTGGCTAAAATGTTTTAAGTGTGGTGAGAGTGGTCACACCATAGGGAAGTGTCCCATACAAGGACCGACATGTTTTGAGTGCAAACAACCCGGTCATTATCGAGGGGATTGTCCAAAGCTCAAGAAAAGCGGAAATCAAGAGAAGAAAACATATACCCCAAGACCAACGGGCTAAACATTTTACATGATGGCGGACGAAACTGAGGAATCGGCGACTGTACTTTTTGATACATTCCTTGTTAGTTCTATACATAGGTGTATATTATATGAGTAGTGCTAACTTGTCTTTTGTATTTCAATCTGTGGTAAAAGTTAGCTATGCCAGTTATTATTTTTGAAAGATGTGTTAATGGTAAAAATTGTTAAAATAATATCAAGCTATAGTTGGGTAAAGATTTGATGATTGTATAGTTGCTCCAATGTAACGACCCGGTTTCCCAAACATACAACAAATAACATATATTGCATAACATCGTTACATTCATAACAAAAGATACTTAATAATTCACATACGGTCCCATAGTCTCAAAACTATACAATACAAAACATAAGTCTTTCCTAATCTTCGTCAGCTATCAACCGCATCCTACACTTTATCCTTCCCTTTATACCTTCTGAACCTGGAATACATATTTTTAAAACAAAATGAGGGTTAGACCAAACGGTCTAGTGAGATAATCCCTGTCAGTTTATTAATCATTTTTGTAAAACACAAATATACAACAAGTATTCAAATACCAAGCAAGACTCGTGCACCGTGTACCTTTCCTCATTTCCCTTGGCCATATTAGTTGGTTGCAAGCCAACTAATCATTTACTCCACCGTACGACAATTACAACCAACACCACCGTACGAATATTACAGCCAATACTCCGCCGGTCCTAAACCCGGCTAACGTGCTCTCGTGTAATGTAATTTTCATATAAATAAAATATATATCTCAATATATCATATTTTCATTTATAAATACATTATCACATTCCAACCACATATCCATCTCAAACGTAAACACATAATCACACCATCTATCACATATCCATCTTATATATATATTTATATATATGTACTCCAGTTTGAAAACGTTTTTAAAGTAAAACTCACCTTGATCGCTTATCCAATAACACTTCCAAGCCTTTTCCAAAAGATTAGTCTTTCACCCGAAATTCACAGAATCTGAAACAGATTAAATACAAATATCCCCTTACTAAATGAACACATAAGACTTACTAGTAGGCTAAGGACTCTAGATAACTCAAATCCTCAAAAGTGACCAAACAGCTAAAACTATCCGGACAACCCAAACAATCCGGTCAGAACAACTTCCCGGACAGCATAAGCAATCCGGACACATGACTTTCCGGATAATATCAATAATCCGGACGCCATCCGGAAACCGAAGTAACCCGGATACCACCCGGTAACATAAATCATCCGGAAACTATAGAAAAAGAGCACTTACCGGGTAATCGAATCGTCCGGACACCATCGAAAGGAATTACCGGACACTATCAACAAGACTACCGGACACCACCAAAGAAACTACCGGACACATTCATAATGTGTCCGGAAACCTCTGTCGGTTTACCCATTTTCTACCCAGATTCGACAAAAATTAACCTCGGGCATGAAATTGATGATTCTACTCCGATAGAAACTATCTATAAGCAATTACCAACATAAAATGTAAAGGAAACATACCTCAATTCACTGAAATCTGGATATTTTCTGTTTTGTGAAATATCTGAAGCTAAAAGGGATAATATCAAACCCAACTTTACCATTTAGACCTTGCACTATTTAATAAAGACCCAAACACCCTTAACTTGCAAATTTACCTAAACTTACCCTAAACCTTAAATTTTAAAATTAACTTTATTTAACGGAAAAAGGGATTTTAACTAACGAACTTACCCGGGGTATTACATCCAAGGAGATCTGCAGAGTTTTAAGTTGGGGAGCGGGTAATGTTGAAGGATATAAGATTGAGAAAACGTGGAAAGTTGAGCCCTGGTTCTTCCTGGACCTTGAACTGTGATTAAGTATGTAGGACTTGAAATTGAAGGGACACACAACATATTTCATGTTGGTATGATGTGATTCCACTTACAGAAGAAAAAGTGGATGAGAAGAATCGTTGTGTGGAGGAACCGGAAGAGATTTTAGAAAGATCGGTTAAGAAGTTACGACATAAGGATGTGGTTATGTTGAAAGTACAATGGAAACATCACCGAGGTGCTAACGTGACGTTAGAAGCTGAAAGGATATGAAGATTAGATATCCTCATTGATTTACTTAGCTTTGATTTCGGTGACGAAATCATTTTCAAGTTGGGGAGTATTGTAACACCTCGATTTTTATACAGAGTATTACGATGGGTTTTATTGATAAATGGATGTATAATTAATTGATAGATTAATTTTAGAGTTTATCCCCGAGTAAGCTTCGTTATTTATTTTAATGGAGTTATAAGTTAAGGGGTAAGCTTTAATTTTAATCTATAAGTTGGAGGGTTAATTTTGCCATTTGATGGAAGTATGGGGGTTAAATTGGGTAAGTGATGAAAGTTATTCATCACCACCGCCTCATTGGAATGAAAAGAGATATTTCATATCTCTTTTAGAAAGGAGTACTTTCTTTAGTGGTGTATGTGTGTGTCTCGTAAGAAAGAACCAAGAGAGAGAGAGAGAGAACCGAAAGTGAGAGAGAGAAGAAAGAATTCAGGGAATTAAATTGAAGAAGAAGGGGCTGGAGTTTTCAGTAAATTAAAGGTGTAATTGGAAGGTATGTTTCTATTTACATTTATGTTTATACATATATAGAAAGGATTGTTATGGGTTTAGAATTGGGTTATGGTGTTTTTTGAAAGTTATGGAAAATCTGAGTTTACAAGACTTTTCTGCTAGTAGTCTTAAGCATATCTGCAAGTTTATAGATTCAGATCTGGCTTAAAAGTATTAGCTTTGGCTTAATTATGATTACTGTTAGTTGAGACAAGTATGAACACCGCACCATGATAGTTGCGATAAGGATGATTGTCGCAACAGTTGGTTGCGATAAAGTGAGTATATCGCAAGCAGTTAGTTGCGATAAGTTTGGATGTCGCAACAGTTGGTTGCGATAAAAGGTTGTGTCGCAACAAGTTGGTTGCGATAAAGGGGTATATCGCAACAGTTGGTTGCGATAAGTATGATTGTCGCAAGAAGTGGGTTGCGACAAGGGTTGTCGCAAACAGTAGGTTGCGACAAAGTGAAAATGTGTTTCCTTTGGATTGCGATAAATGTTGGAATTTTGGGTTATTTAGGATTCTTAGTTTTTAAAGAGTCCTATTCAGTAGATTGATACAAGTACAATATGTATTTGGATATTTCAGACTTTGTATAGTTGGTGGCGAAAATTATTGCAATCTCAAGAAGTGAAGTAACACTATCGCTGTCAGGTGAGTTCATTCTTACCTTACTCTTTTATAACGTATTTAAATTATGGTAAGGTACGTTTTTATAATGGGATGTTCCTGAATGAATTTTGATGAACGATTATACGAGGTAAGACTGTTTGTCTTCAAATTAATGGTTTGGCTTAATTTCCTTAACGTATATTGAAAATGATTTATATTAAGCAAAAACCTGCACTAAATAAGTGTAATGGATCCATAGGCACTAGTGTTACGTAATCACGTGGAATAGGTGTGGTGCTAATCGTAATTCCCGTGATTTGGATAAATGCGGAATAGGCCGGGCTCTAAAGGTAATTCCCATTTTGTGTTATGATGAAATAAACGTGGAATCGATCGGGCTCTTAATGGTAATTCCCGTTGATTGAAATGAGGACTAGACCGGACACTTAATGGTAAATCCCATTTCATATTGTGATGTGAAATCGTGGAATAGACGGGGCGCTAATCGTAATTCCCGGTTTCTATTGGAAGGTAAGGGGTCGGTCGGGCACTTAATGGTAATTCCTACTTCCTTTCCAAGAAATAGGCATGGACTAATTGTAATTTCTTGGATATGAGCAATGATCTAGAATCCGTGGAGATTCGTAGTGGGCTCATAAACATGATGTCATGGCTGACTCAGTGTTTGTCATATTCATGGAATCGGGTATGATCCCGTCATCGCAAGATGTTTATACGTATGGTAAGAATGATGGTAAATCAGGTTTGTTATGCCTTGTTTACATTGATTTAAAAGTATTATTTTGAAACTGAATGTTCTCACTAGGCGTTAGCCTAATCGTCAAATTATATTTTCTTTCCAGGTACGAGCTCACGGAAGTAATGGGATGAGTGGAGAGTATATGATGGTAACCAGTTGATGTAAATATCTTTTGAAGATACGATAGTCTTTTGGAGATCATTTAGACAACTCAGATAATCTAGAATCATGTATGAATGGTTTAGATTAATAAGTTGTCAATTAGTGATCCTTTGATGTAATTGGAATTTTGTCACTATTTCCAATCTTTATGACTGAATATTTTATGGATATTAGATACGTAAACCCTTTTAGTTCAGGTTTAAATTTGCCCTGATTTTTAGGGTGTTACAACAATACATCACGATGTTTTTTTAACAGGGGATTACAGTGGGTCACTGTGTTACATTGTGCATCTTGTGTGTATTTTTGGGTATCATAGTGCTTTTTGTATGGTAATCACAGTGTAACACGGTGGATATCACTGTGTTACATTATGCATCTTTGTATGTATTTTGGGTATCATAGTGCATTTTGTATGGTAATCACACTGTGTTACACTGTTCATCTTTATATGTATTTTGGGTATCATAGTGCATTTTGTATGGTATCACAGTGTGTCATGTGTTTATCAGAAAAAATTTCGTCGGAAAAAAGTTTATCGGAGAGGAAGGAGGAGGGAGGAGAGACGATACTTATAAAATACCTAAATTGCTCTTTGATTAAAATTTTAAGTCAGTATTACCAAAATCAAATAGTTTCCTAATTTATCTCTTATTTGTGGTTGAGATTGGATCTCACAGTTATCACAAATAATTCAGTTCTCCCTTGAATGGCCCCCTAGCAGGGGAACGATGGTTGCCTTATAAGAGACGGGATATCTTCTCTATTAGACGTGTTTTAAAACCATGAGTCCGGGTGTGTGGACAAAATGAACAATATCTTGTACGGTTGGCCTGGGATGTTACATATGATATCAGAGTAGGGAACCAGATTGGTGTGCCAGCAAGGATGTTAGGCTCCCAAGGGGATGGGTTGTAAGATCCCACACTGATTGGGAGGGGAACGAATGTTGCCTTATAAAGGACCGAATACCTTCTTAATTAGACGCGTTTTTATGAGTTCAGATATATGAACATAACGAATAATATCTAATATGGGTACATGAGATGTTACAATATATATGTTTGTAAGATAACCGAGTCACTACGTCTACCATGTCACTAATAACTTTCTCTTCATAATATTAACCAACAGAGAATGTGTTACACATAATAGCAAAGCTGCAATACGCGTCATCATTTCTAACAACATACACTCCAAACCACAGTAAGTTTTTTTTTGAACAACAGAAGTTTTATTAACTAGCAAGGAGCTAGAAGAAAATTACATTATAAAACAAGCAGACGCGAGATTTTGAAGCCACACCACCCAACTAACCTTGAGCTTACTACTTCTATTGGAAACCCAAAGAAATGAGGACGTAACAATATTATCCCACAAACCTGCCTTCTTAGGCTTAGCGGTTCTAAACAAGGTTCCATTCTGAAAAGACCAAATACACCACACCGCCGTATAAATAGCTACCTCCAGACACTTCTTCTGACTTTTGAATCTTCACAGAATCCAACCAAGCATACATCTCCCCAACTGTACATAACGACGGGATATCTATATTCCACCATTGCCCAAATTTTTTATAAATATCACGAGCCAGTTGACACCTGAATAGTAAATGTCCCACCATTGCCCAATTTTTTTTCTTCCAAACCCTAGTAAGTAGCTATCACGCCCCTCGACTACCAAAAAACATCCTAAAATAACTCTCATTTTGAGATTTCATTTAGTTTGTCTTATTTTAAGTATCTTTTTTTATAATTATAATTTCACTTTTATATTATATTTTTAATTATGAGATATAAATAAATTTCTCTCTATTATCAAGGATAAAAGTGTAATTTAGTTATTTAAAATATACAATAAATTTTATATCATTCTCTCTAGAGTTTTTCAAATTAGGAGAATTTTACACACTCTTTCCTAGGGGTGTGCAAAACCTGAATGCCCCAAAAACCCGAATCGAAAATGAGGTGTTTATGCAAAACCCAAATGCCCCGAAATCCGAAAATCCGAAACCCGAAATTTTGGGGATATTTGGGTTTGGGTTGGGTTTGATTTATCGCCACCCGATCCGTCCGAAAACCCGACATGTATATATATATACATACATATATTATTATACAAATATATTTATTTATATAATTATCCTTCAAAAATCCTAAATTATAGTCGGTCGTACTAATTCCAAGAGACTAAACCTACTATCAATTAATTAATCATTTTAACTAATTAGTTTATTATCCAAAGCGATCAAATATTATAAATTTTTTGCATTTAATTATACCCGAAATCCGACCGAACCCAACCCGAAACCCGACGAATCTGAACCTAAAGTAACCCGAAATCCGAAACCTAAAGTTTGGGGCTTGGTTTTCATATCCGAAATCCGATCGGGTTATTGATTTTCCCACCCGAACCCGCCCGACCCGCCCGATGCGCATCCCTACTCTTTCCTATTTACATAAAAGTTCTCAAGAATTTATTAAAACAAATAAATCTTTTTAAAATCTTTATTTTCTCTATTTTAGAAAACTCATTTAATTATGACTTTAATTATTTTTTAAATTAAAAACTCGATAATTGAAAAAATGTCAACGGAAAAAAGAGTTGACTAGGATTACTATAATAATTGAGTGATTAAAAAAATGTAGAATGACAGCAATAAGTTTTAAATCAAATAAATAAATAATTAGTTAATATTCAAGTCGATAATGTTTTTGAGTTGAATTTTTGAGACGCGATATGAACACGGTATCACTCATATATATATATATATATTTTATGTTTTCAAATTGTCTGAACTTATTTTAAAATTAAATCTTTTTTTAGTATATAATATTTATATACAGCAAATGCAACAAATAAACGCATACATAATTCTCACATTTGGTGAGGTTTATAACCCCTAACCTCCTAGGAGGCCAAAGGCTCCTATACCGTTAGGCCAAAGGCCTTTGGTTAAAATTAAGGGGCCATTTACAAGACGCTTACTCGGGTAAGTGTTTACCAAGTCATATTAGCTTATCGGATGAATATGACAAAGACTAAAGGCTTGTTTGTTAGCAGCTTAATGAGCTTAATGAGACACATAGCTTATTCAGTCAGCTATACATGACTGTTTGGTAGTGGCTTAATGATATATAAAGTGACTTATTTATTAAGCTTTTAGGAAAGAGCTTTATGCAGAAAGCCAAGTTTTGTCCAAACCAGTCTCTCCCAATTAATAAAACATGGTTCTTCCATCTATGAAAACACCCTCCCAAATAAAAATCTTTCCAATCTATACAAACAGATTAATCCACACAAACAACTTTATTCATACAGGACTTAATGAAAAACCAACCAAACAGCCCTAAGAATCTTACCCGGTAAGAGCAGAAGCAAGGACCGAGGGTCGAAAGCAAGGACCGAGAGTCTTACCCGGTAAGTGAGTGTGACGACTCTTACCACGGTTAGCGCTTACCGGCTAAATTGTTGCATACAATGCCATTTTGGTGGACTAAAATCTTATCCAGGAAATAAGTGATAGTGTTTAATTTTACCGTACGCACTTACCCGGATAAGTGATTAGATAAACGGCCCCTAAATCTTGTGTTATTTAAGTTTATCAATTGTTTTTCAAATGATATTTAACATTTAAGAGTAAACCTCAATTTTGGCCCCTGTGGTTTGCAAAAAATAACGAAAATCGTCCCTACAGTTCATTTATTACAAATTAGCCACTGTGATATGCGTTTTGTCCGTTTTTGGTCCCTCTCACTAACGGAGGTTAACCCCATCCATTAAATGAAGGGTATTTTAGTCTTTTTATAGATTTTTTTAATTTAATATTAAATACTTTGACTTTTTGACTCTTTTTTGTCCTTTTTGTCTTCTTTTCTCTCATAACCCCACCCCACCCCACCCCTCCCCTTCTCTCTCTTATCTTCTTCTTCCCTAACTCATTCCCTCCATAAACACACACACATATATATATATATATATATAAACACACTTAAAAAAAATACACAAACACACACATATATATATATATAAACACAACACACACACACACACACAAATATACATATATATATATATATATATATATATATATATAACACTTAATTAAATTTCACACATACACATATATATAAACACACACACACACACACACACACATATATATATATATATATATATATATATATAGGGGTGGGTTCAAATGAAAACTCAAATTCAATTGTAAACGTGAGGACAAACCACAACCGTTGATTAATAATCTGGTGAAGAGATCAATGACAAAAAAACACGGTGGTAATTTTGTAAATAAATTGAAAACTATGTCCATGGCTTAATGAATATTTAGCGCGCAGGGGTAAAATTGGAAATATGAGAATCAACGCCTATTTTTGTTGAATTTTTATTTTTTTTTAATTAAAAAACTTTTACCCCCTTAAATTTTAAAATAAATTATCTCAAAAATTACTAAAACTTTAATCAAACAAATTACATCAAAAAAACGAGAATTTCGTGCTCTTCGATATGACATCCATCATGATAAAGTTTTTTTTTCGATTTAACCGTTTTTTACGTGAAATCGTGTATATGTGTTATATTCAGACTGAATATAACACATATACACGATTTCACGTTATAACACATATTCAGACTGAATATAACACATATTCAGTCTGAATATAACACATATTCAGACTGAATATAACACATATTCAGACTGAATATAACACATATTCATCACTCACGTCTTCTTTTGTTCACATCTATTGCTGCATTCTTTCACATTGCATATACATGCCACGCATGCATACTAAGGCCATTCTCCCTTAACCATCTGTGTTGTTCATCGAATATTGTTGCTGTTATTATCCATCTTTGGTTTTCTTGGTGACATACATATCAATACATCGCATGATTTTTTTTGATTTGGTTATTGTTCAACTACCGCTAGCCTCATATTTTTCAGCTACATCTCGGTTTGAAGAACTTGATCATCATGTGATATCATATACCACATATTAGCTAAATCGTGTATATGTGTTATATTCAGTCTGAATATGTGTTATAACGTAAAATCGTGTATATGTGTTATATTCAGACTGAATAAAACACATATACACGATTTCACGTAAAAAACGGTTAAATCGAAAAAAAACTATATTCAGTCTGAATATAACACATATTCATCACTCACGTTTTCTTTTGTTCACATCTATTGCTGCATTATTTCACATTGCATATACATGCCACGCATGTATACTAAGGCCATTCTCCCTTAACCATCTGTGTTGTTCATCGAATATTGTTGCTGTTATTATCCATCTTTGGTTTTCTTGGTGACATACATATCAATACATCGCATGAATTTTTTTGATTTGGTTATTGTTCAACTACCGCTAGCCTCATATTTTTCAGCTACATCTCGGTTTGAAGAACTTGATCATCACGTGATATCATATACCACATATTAGGTTTTACCACACAATTATTGGTCGTGTTTATCGCATGGTTTTATGTGTTATATTCAGTCTGAATATGTGTTATATTCAGACTGAATATGTGTTATATTCAGTCTGAATATGTGTTATATTCAGTCTGAATATGTGTTATATTCAGACTGAATATGTGTTATATTCAGACTGAATATGTGTTATATTCAGTCTGAATATGTTTTATAACGTGAAATCGTGTATATGTGTTATATTCAGTCTGAATATAACACATATACACGATTTCACGTAAAAACGGTTACATCGAAAAAAACTATATCCAGTCTGAATATAACACATATTCATCACTCACGTCTTCTTTTGTTCACATCTATTGCTGCATTCTTTCACATTGCATATACATGCCACGCATGCATACTAAGGCCATTCTCCCTTAACCATCTGTGTTGTTCATCGAATATTGTTGCTGTTATTATCCATCTTTGGTTTTCTTGGTGACATACATATCAATACATCGCATGAATTTTTTTGATTTGATTATTGTTCAACTACCGCTAGCCTCATATTTTTCAACTACATCTCGGTTTGAAGAACTTGATCATCACGTGATATCATATACCACATATTAGGTTTTACCACACAATTATTGGTCGTGTTTATCGCATGGTTTTATGTGTTATATTCAATCTGAATATGTGTTATATTCAGTCTGAATATGTGTTATATTCAGTCTGAATATGTGTTATATTCAGACTGAATATGTGTTATATTCAGACTGAATATGTGTTATATTCGGTCTGAATATGTGTTATAACGTGAAATCGTGTATATGTGTTATATTCAGTCTGAATATAACACATATACATGATTTCACGTAAAAAACGGTTAAATCGAAAAAAACTATATCATGATGGATGTCATATCGAAGAGCACGAAATTCTCGTTTTTTTGATGTAATTTGTTTGATTAAAATGTTAGTAATTTTTGAGATAATTTATTTTAAAATTTAAGGGGGGTAAAAGTTTTTTAATTAAAAAAGAAAATAAAAATTCAACAAAAATAGGCGCTGATTCTAATTTGACGAAAATACCCCTAAAGCTGAATTTAAGGAATGGCTTAAATATGGCTGCGATCAATTGACGAGATTTGTCCTCATGTTTACAATTGAATTTGAGTTTTCATTTGAACTTTCATCTCTCTCTCTCTCTCTCTCTATATATATATATATATATATATATATATATAAATATAAACACACTTAAAAAACACACAAACACACATATATATATTTGAGTAAACCTTAACTGTGTGCATATATACATACTCTGTGTGTGCATATATTTACTCTCTCTCTCTCTCTCTCTATATATATATATATATGTATATATATATATTGCGTGTATATATATGTATACATACTGTGTGTATATATATTTTTTGTGTGTGTTTATGTGTTTATATATATATATATATGTATGTGTGTGTGCGTTTTTTTTGCAGGGAATGGAGGGGAAGAAGAAGAAAGCATATATATATATATATATATATATATATATATATATACATGTTTGTGTGTGTTTTATTCCAGTCGAAGTACGAAACCCACATAGATGTTATTAAAAATCTATGAGAGTTTTTAAACATAGAAGTAGGTTTTGTTTTTGCTTATTAAAACTCTAGAATTCTTCTTGGATGTGTGTACTGTGTGTTTTTATATTTAATATGTATATATATATATATATATGTTTGTGTGTGTAATTTAAATGTGTTTTTTAAGTGCTGGTGATGGGTTGTTTAAAAAAAAGTGTAGGTGATGGGTAAGTGATTGGAAAGAAGAAGAGAAGAGAAAGTAGGGGTGGGGTAGGGGTTGGTGGAAATAAATATAAAAGTAAAAAGGTGAAAAAACCAAGAATTAAAAAAAAGACAAAACTCAAAAAAGTCAAAACATTTAATATTATATTAGAGATATATAGGAAAAGACTAAAATGCCCTTTATTTAATGGATGGGGGTTAACCTCCGTTAGTTAGAGGGACCAAAAACGGACAAAAACACATACCACAATGGCTAATTTGTAATAAATGAACTGTAGGGACGATTTTTCGTTATTTTTTGCAAACCAGAGGGACCAAAATTGAGGTTTACTCAACATTTAAATTTTACTATAGTTTTAAAAGAATAAATAATCAATAATAAAATCTTTATAAAGGAAATTATATTTAAACCTTCAAGTTATTTATTTTAAGGATTTTAACATTAAGTATATTATTAAGGGAAATTAATTAAAATACCCTAAGTTTGACCAAGTGTTACCAAAATGTCCTAAATCTCTCTCACTTTGCAAAAATACCCTTTTTTTCCGCGATGAGAGCCCGCGATCGCGGGCCAGGGACCATTTCTGACACTTTTTTAAACTTGCAGGGACCATTTTTGAAAAATGGAGTTTCGCGATCGCGGACTCATCCCGCGATGGGATTATTTTTGTGACTTTTCAATTGCAAGGGACCATTTTTGAAAAATTCCAGGGACCATTTTTGAAAATTTGACCCGCGTTTGACACTGTTCACCCCCGCTTTCACTGTTCACCCCCGCTTTCGTCCAATTTTACGAATTTAAAATGAAATGTTACACTTTCAACCCATATACTTATTTACTAAATTTACTTTATACCTTTTACTTTCATTATTTTAATTTTACATTTAACACAAATAATCGTTTATTAACTAAAATACGTTAAAAAAATACGTTTTAGTTTTAACAAATTACACCATTATAATCGTCTCTTCGATACGTTCGAAATGAGCCCAATCTTGAATTTTTTTGGATTTATATATTTTAATATATATCATATACAGTTATACACTACATAAAAAAAATAGGGAAATTAATTAAAATACCCTAAGTCAAACCAAGTGTTACTGAAATACCCCAAATCTCTCCCATGTTACAAAAATACCCCAAACATCCGCGATAGAGCCCGCGATCGCGGGCTCCAGGCCATGTGTCACCAAAGTTTGCACACTTTGCCCGCGTTGGTCCCTCAAGAATGCCCGCAGTCCAGCTTCCCCCCCTCAAGAATGCCCGCATGTGCAGTTTTGGTCCCTGCCCGCATTTGACTCTCGTTGACCCCCGCGATCGCGGGCTACACGTGTCCAAAGTTTGCCCACTTTGCCCGCGTTGGTCCCTCAAGAATGCCCGCGGTCCAGCTTTCCCCCTCAAGAATGCCCGCGTGTGCAGTTTTGGTCCCTGCCCGCGTTTGACTTTCTTTGACCCCCGCGATCGCGGGCTCCTGTGCCACGTGTCGGCACCGGGTTAACCCTAAAATCACTTTGACGAACCCTAAACCCTAAATGTTACTTCGGCCGCACTATATAAGGGGGGGGGGGGGACCAAAAACCGGCCACTCTCATTTTTTTAATCACTCTCTCAATTTTTAATCAAACTCTCTCAATTTTCTCCCACTCTCTCAATTTTGTCGTGTGGAATACGCGTTCGGGTTTTGTGAAGATGTCTCGTATTACCTCTGTGGTATGTTTTCCTTATGTTTTTTGTTATTTTTGTATATTATTTTAAGTTAAGATATATGATTTATAGGTTGTTATAGTGTTTATAACTTATGTTTGAATATGTTGTATGTTTAACATGATATGTATGGTTTTATGTTTGAATGTGATATTTGTATGTTATAATGTGTATGTTGTTATAGTGTGTTTTTTCATAAAAAAAAATTGTTAAGAGTGTTCTTTTATAAAAAAATTGTTAAGAGTGAGTTGTTATAAAAAAATTGTTAACAATGTTTTTTTTTATAAAAATACACTCTTAACAATTTTTTTATAAAAACACACCCTTAACAATTTTTTATAAAAATAATGTGTTTTTATAAAAAATTGTTAAGAGTGTGTTTTTATAAAAAATTGTTATAGTTTTATGGTTTTTATAATGTGTTTTTTTATAAAAAAATTGTTAATTTTTTTTTACAAAAACAGTTTTTATAAAAAATTGTTAAAAATGTGTTTTTTTATAAAAAATTGTTAAGAGTGTGTTTTTATAAAAAAATTGTTATAGTTTTATGGTTTTATGTTTGAATGTGATATTTGTATGTTATAATGTGTATGTTGTTATAGTGTGTTTTTCATATAAAATTGTTAAGAGTGTGTTTTTATAAAAAATTGTTATAGTTTTATGGTTTTTATAATGTGTTTTTTATAAAAAAATTGTTAATTTTTTTTTTATAAAAACAGTTTTTAAAAAAAATTGTTAAAAATGTGTTTTTTATAAAAAAATTGTTATAGTTTTATGGTTTTATGTTTGAATGTGATATTTGTATGTTATAATGTGTATGTTGTTATAGTGTGTTTTTTTCATATAAAATTGTTAAGAGTGTTTTTTTATAAAAAAAATTTGTTAAAAGTGTGTTTTTATAAAAAAAATTGTTAAAAATGTGTTTTTTTTATAAAAACACACCCTTAACAATTTTTTATAAAAACAGTTTTTTTATAAAAAAATTGTTAAGAGTGTGTTTTTATAAAAAAATTGTTAAGAGTGTGTTTTTATAAAAAAAAAACACATTTTTAACAATTTTTTTATAAAAACACACTTTTAACAATTTTTTTATAAAAAAACACTCTTAACAATTTTTATATGAAAAAACACACTATAACAACATACACATTATAACATACAAATATCACATTCAAACATAAAACCATAAAACTATAACAATTTTTTTATAAAAACAAACTCTTAACAATTTTTTATAAAAAAACACATTTTATAAAAAAATTGTTAAGAATGTGTTTTTTATAAAAAAATGTTAAGAATGACAACTTAGGTCCCTACGGTTTTAAGAATGACAACTTAGGTCCCTAAACTTTTAAGAATGCCAATTAGGTCCTAAACTTTTAAGAATGCCAATTAGGTCCTAAACTTTTAAGAATGACAACTAGGGTCCCTAAACCGCACTTTATCTATATATAACAATATGATACGTTGAAATAAAATAAACCGCACTTTATCTATATATAACACTATTATACGTTGAAATAAAATACCACCGCACTTTATCTATATATAACTAGGGCTGTAAACGAACCGAACGAACACGAACAAGGGCTTGTTCATGTTCGTTCGTTTAACTTAACCGAACAAACGAACGAACACGAACAATAAACGAACAAACATTTTGGTGTTCGTGTTCGTTCATTTAAAAAATTGGTTTGTTCGTGTTCGTTTATGTTCGTTCGTTTAAGTCTTAAACGAACATAAACGAACAAACTTAACCGAACATAAACGAACGAACATTATAGGGTTCGTGTTCGTTCATTTAAAAAAAATTACTTAGACTCTTAGGCTAACTACGGTGCACCCATTTTCATAGGTACTCCAATTAAATTTTTTTACTTAGACTCGAGCCCAAAGGCTCAAGCCAAAGGGCTAAGCCACTATAGAATGAGAAAGTGGTGGAAGGGAGGAGGCATATTTATAGTTGAAACCTTAAACAAATTGGTGAAGGAACACAAGGTGAACACAGGTTCAAGCCATGCTCAGGTTCAAGCCAATAAGGCTTAGACAATCGGGTTCAAGCTGGAAGACTCAAACCACAAGGAACCGAAAAAAAGAATTCGTTATGAACCCAAAGCCACAAGGCAAGGCTCAAGCCAATGGGCTTGAACCTCCATTGTTGGCTCAAGGGTTGATGTTTAAGGTTTGGAAGGGGATGAAGGGCTATATATAGGCAAGAGATGAGCCTTCCCTTTGTCTTACCACCGATGTGGGACAAGGTCACTCACCCAAAAATGAAGTCTGATTGTTGAAGTCTCTCTTGAACTTCAATCCATCCCACATCGAGTAACCAAGCTATTTTTGTAAACTACAAACGCATATAAAGCAAGCATGCATGCTAACTGATCCTTCCATATCTTTATCTTTATTAGATTTATCCTTTCTTATCTTTATTAATGTTTAATTAAAAATAAAAATAAAAATACAAATTTTTATTTCCTAACTTAATATATTTATTATCAGTAAATAAATTTAGCTAAATGAACATAAACGAACAATACTAAACGAACGTAAACGAACATAAATGAACGAACGAGACCTTTGTTCATGTTCGTTCGTTTAACTAAACGAACGAAAAAACTTGTTTATGTTCGTTCGTTTATTAAATAAACGAACATGAACGAACTTCCCGCCGAACGGTTCACGAACGGTTCGCTGAACGTTCGGTTCGTTTACAGCCCTATATATAACAATATGATACGTTGAAATAAAATAAACCGCACTTTATCTATATAACAATATGATACGTTGAAATAAAATAAACCGCACTTTATCTATATATAACACTATTATACGTTGAAATAAAATAAACCGCACTTTATCTATATATAACAATATGATACGTTGAAATAAAATACCACCGCACTTTATCTATATATAACAATATGATACGTTGAAATAAAATACCACCGCACTTTATCTATATATAACAATATGATACGTTGAAATAAAATAAACCGCACTTTATCTATATATAACAATATGATACGTTGAAATAAAATAAACCGCACTTTATCTATATATAACACTATTATACGTTGAAATAAAATAAACCGCACTTTATCTATATATAACAATATGATACGTTGAAATAAAATAAACCGCACTTTATCTATATATAACACTATTATACGTTGAAATAAAATACCACCGCACTTTATCTATATATAACAATATGATACGTTGAAATAAAATACCACCGCACTTTATCTATATATAACAATATGATACGTTGAAATAAAATAAACCGCACTTTATCTATATATAACAATATGATACGTTGAAATAAAATAAACCGCAATTTATCTATATATAACAATATGATACGTTGAAATAAAATACTACCGCACTTTATCTATATATAACAATATGATACGTTGAAATAAAATACCACCGCACTTTATCTATATATAACAATATGATACGTTGAAATAAAATAAACCGCACTTTATCTATATATAACAATATGATACGTTGAAATAAAATAAACCGCACTTTATCTATATATAACACTATTATACGTTGAAATAAAATAAACCGCACTTTATCTATATATAACAATATGATACGTTGAAATAAAATAAACCGCACTTTATCTATATATAACAATATGATACGTTGAAATAAAATACCACCGCACTTTATCTATATATAACAATATGATACGTTGAAATAAAATACCACCGCACTTTATCTATACATAACAATATGATACGTTGAAATAAAATATCACCGCACTTTATCTATATATAACAATATGATACGTTGAAATAAAATAAACCGCAACATCTATATAAAATAAAATAAACCGCAACATCTATATATAACACTAACTATAACATCTGTGAATGACTATGTAGAAGGATTTCTTTAACATCGACTTGACGGTAAGGTGCAAAGTTTTCTACATCGAGGAATTATGAGCGCTCTTTAGGGGATTAGGTGATCGCGCGGATACCCTTGAGACCATCTATAGAGGGACACCGTTCGGGCCATGGATGGATGTGTCTTACTCTGGTGGCGACCCTACGCTAGTACACATGTTTCTACAGTTGGAGGTCGAGGACGCCAACGCTGAGCCGGAGGAGATGCTTTTTGATTTCTTCGGCTCTCAATTGCATTTTGGGCGTCGTGAGTTCTGTCTAATTACAGGACTACGTTTTGGAGAGGCTCCCCCCTTCCTCCCTTAGAAGACTGCTCCTTCGTTCCTAGGGTTTGGGGCATTTCAGCATCTCGTTTGAAGCTGAAGGCAGCCCGAGAAATGATGAAAGAGGGCCTTAGTGCCCTAACCGACGACGATGCTGTCTATGTATGCTTGGTGGTGATCGTGGATATGGGCTTCTTGGGCCGTGAGTATAGCCAGTATGCTTCCGAGACGGTCCTTAGGGCCGTCGAGGACCTTGAGCTGTTTAACAGCTACCCGTGGGGTAGCCATATCTGGACACATTGCTACTCTATTCTGCACCGAGCCATAGCCAGACGCGTTGATCGACATGCAAAGATGAATCTTTGTGGTTTTACATACGCCTTCAAGGTTAGATACGTAGTATAACAATTGTTAATAATACATACAAACTGTTTGGCTTTTCTTTTTACGTACTTGCTCTTCTTGTCTAATTCCAGATATGGATCTTGGAGATGTTTCCCGCATCAATCCGATATTTCGTCAAGCGCGACGATCGAGTACTTAGGGGAACCCGTTGGGACAAGCGTGTTACCCTAAGTAGGTCGATTTGGTTTCAGTTCTTCAATGCGTTTAGAAATGTAAGTTCTTTTACTATGTTTACAATTTGCATACGTTAGTCCCGCTTATTAATTTCTTTTATGTTTTATCATATATTTAGCAGCCACTCTTGCCTTTCGATCGCCTTGTGCCTACTGTCGACGAGATGGGCACAGATTGGTACAGAGACAGCGTGGCCTTTATTGACGCAGAGGCGGAAAGGGCTCGACGTCCCCCTACTTCCGAAGATGAGGAAGACGACGACATGCCCCCTTCCGGTGGATACCAACCGCCCCCTTCCTCCTCCTACCAGGCGCCCCCTTCCTCCTCCTACAATCCATATCAGGCGGCCCCTTCCTACGAGCCATAACGTGGCTCACATGAAGTCCTGTGGGACTACGTCCACGGGCCGCTAGAGACACGTGTACACTATCTGGAGGAAGTCTACAGACAGTTTAGCGCTGTCAATGTTAGTGTTTAACTTAATTTGTTGGCCACGTTTATTTAGTTTGTATATTAATATTACGTTCTAAATTTGTTTTAGCTGTCGAGTACGACACCGATCCCCGCTCCGTTCGGACAGGGGGCACATGCGACGTTTGCCACCACATCCCATCCGTCATTCCCTGAAAATGTAAGTGACATTGAGTAACCATTATAGTTATATGTTTGTTCCTAAGTTTGTAACTCTTATAATGATCAATGTCACGCAGGCCGGGATGTCGGGGGTCGGGATGTCCCAAACGCCGTTCGCCACCACATCCTATTCTACTATCCCGGAGAGTGTAAGTGACACTGAGTAACCATTATAGTTATATGTTTGTTCCTAATTTTGTAACTATTTTAATGATCAATGTCACGCAGGCCGGGATGTCGGGGGCATACACCTCGCAGATGCCGCCGCCGTTCGCCACCACATCATATTCGACTATCCCGGAGAGTGTTAGTGACACTGAGTAACCATTATAGTTATATATCGATAATCCTAATTTTGTAACTATTTTAATGATCAATGTCACGCAGGCCGGGATGTCGGGAACACAGCACATGCCGTCGTTCGCCACCACAGCAATCACAAACATCTTTGGCGGTTCGGCCGATGACTATTACAGGCCGGAAATGCATACTGTAAGTTATTTTGGTAGTTTTGGTTTAATTGTGAACATTTCCTAAATTGTACTTAAAACATTGAGTAACGTAATTTTCAGACGGGGTCTCCTATTATCCAGGATCACTTCTCGGAGCACTTCTCGGAGCCTGACGATGACTCGATGGATGTTGTAGATCCACCACCACAGGTGACCCCGCTCCCTCTAAAGCGGTCGCATAAAATTTCACAATGGTATCGTCACCCGTTTGGCCAACAAGGATCTACGACACCACCGGCCGCTAAAAAACAAGCAAAGAAAGCGGGGGGAAAGAAGGGAGGAAAGAAAAAGGGAAAGGTGTCTTCACCGGAGCCTCAACCGGCATCAGAAATATTGAGGATGTGCCGGACTGGTCGCCTCCCCCCTTGATCTTCATCCCTCACTTGAACTTGGAAATCACCCCCTCGTTTTTCAATGTATTGCTGGCCGTTGACCCTTTGGAGTCTGACTTACTGGATGTGGTTAGTATGAAGTTTAATTATAGTCATATAATCAAATATATTTATTTTACATGTCTAACCATCTATTTTTTATGTATAGCACATCGATTGTTGGGTCTCGTTGTTGCAAAGACATCGTGGAACAGACACGAGGTGGACCATGATGTTCAGTATGTTCTTTCATTACTTGTTGATTGAGCATCTAGGTCCCACCTCCGTGGTTAATTCATGCAATGGCGTGGAAGGGACCTCTTGGGCTCTCCTCGATGTGGTATGTAAATCGTTTTACTCTGATTTTATTTAACTTGTTTTGTTGCTAACTAAGTTGTCTAATATTGTAATATTTCAGGTGTACATCCCTATATGCCTTAATCCCCAACATTGGCTGCTTGGAGTGTTTGAACTTGACGCTATGACCATGACCATATATGATAGCGACAGTGCCAGTCTCTTCAGACAACAATTGGAAGAGCAAATGACAAAGTTTAAAGCTGTGCTGAATGACTTCTTTTGTCGGGTCAAGGATGTTAGACGTCGCGAAATGACAAGTGCCTTTCGCTATAAGTTCGCCAAGAATGCACCCCAGCAGGCCGGGATAACTGCAGATTGCGGTGTCTGGGTATGCCGTAATGTCCAAATGTTGATAAATAAAAATGAGGTATGGGTACACCCTGACGAGGCCGAGGTTGTTGCCAAAGATTTCCGCATACATATGGCGGAGTCCATTTATGAACATTGTCAAATAGGGCCACGTTAGGTTGTTTATGTAACATTAAATAATTGTTATTTTTAGTATTAACTTATTTTGTTAAAGTATTGTGATTGACTTACTGTTTACTTCATTTGGTTTTTGCTAATTTCATCAATTTACTCAACTTTGAGTATCGATATCTCTTTCACACATACTCTATTTTGGACGCATTATATATCATTTCGAAGATCTCATATAGAAGAACATAAACCTACTAAAAGTTAGTTATATATAACACATATATATAAATTTAAATGCGTCCAAAGTTTAGTAAAACCCATATTTCCAACACCTAGTAAGTAGGTTTATGAAACTTGCGATAATCCTAATACAGAGATTATTGGATGAACAAGCATTTATTTCTTGATTATTGGGGTATTGGTTCTTGTTGTCTGGAAGTGATTCATATGATGCAAAAATTGGTATCATGTAATGTAGAACAATATCTATATTATAGAAACTTGCATTTGATAGTACCATATAAATCTGATCTAAATTCTCATTAATTAGCTATGTTTGACTACTTAAAGACTAATTTTCTGCCTAATGAAAGACCTTTATTCAAGAGCAGACGAATACTGCAGTTACTTTTTCAGTGGAATCATGCAGACAACTTTTTCAGACGAAATCTATAAACACATTCAAATAATAATAATTTAAAACGATTTAATTAATTAGTTAATATATGATTATTATGTTAATGCGATAGGAGTGTAAAACAAAATTGAAAAAAAAAAGAGATGTACCATAAATTAAATAATTAACTATAAGAGTATGAATTTTAAATATAAAAAATATTTTTTTTATGTAGTGTATAACTGTATATGATATATATTAAAATATATAAATCCAAAAAAATTCAAGATTGAGCTCATTTCGAACGTATCGAAGAGACGATTATAATGGTGTAATTTGTTAAAATTAAAACGTATTTTTTTAACGTATTTTAGTTAATAAACGATTATATGTGTTAAATGTAAAATTAAAATAATGAAAGTAAAAGGTATAAAGTAAATTTAGTAAATAAGTATAGGGGTTGAAAGTGTAACATTTCATTTTAAATTCGTAAAAATGGACGAAATGGGGTGAAAAGTGCCAAAAATATCAAAATTTTCATAAATGGTCCCTGGAATTTTTCAAAAATGGTCCCTTGCAATTGAAAAGTCACAAAAATAACCCCATCGCGGGATGAGCCCGCGATCGCGGGATTCCATTTTTCAAAAATGGTCCCTGCAAGTTTAAAAAAGTGTCAGAAAGGTCCATGGCCCGCGATCGCGGGCTCCCATCGCGGATTTTTAGGGTATTTTTGCAAAGTGGGAGAGATTTTGGGTATTTCAGTAAAACTTGGTCAAACTTAGGGTATTTTAATTAATTTCCCAAAAAAATATTTTTTATATTTAAAATTCATACCCTTATAGTTAATTATTTAATTTATGGTACATCTCTTATTTTTTTTTTCAATTTTGTTTTACACTCCTATCGCATTAACATAATAATCATATATTAACTAATTCATTAAATCGTTTTAAATTATTATTATTTGAATGTGTTTATAGATATCGTGAATGGCAATAGAAGAAGGTTTCACGAGAAGAATATTAAATGGGGTTTTGACAAGTTGGTATCACTGGACTCATTTAAGAATTGTGAAAATGGGTATTTGGCGAATGATGATTCATGTGTGTTTGGAGCTGAAGTATTTGCAGTTACAGAGTATGCACAAAATGATCGATGTATTTTCAACGTAACTTAGATTAAAATTATCTCCTTCAGTTCAGTTCCGTCCCGTCCCATCCAGTTCCGTCCCGTCTCATCTAGTATGCGTACCAAACGCTACCTAAGAGTACCGTAAATTAAATAATTAACTATAAAGGTATAAACTGTAAATATTAAAAATATTTTGATGTAGTGTATATGATATATATTAAAATATATAAATCAAAAAAATTCAAGATTGGGCTCATTTCGAACGTATCGAAGAGACGATTACAATGGTGTAACTTGTTAAAATTAAAACGTATTTTTTTAACGTATTTTAGTTAATAAACGATTATATGTGTTAAATGTAAAATTAAATTAAGAAAGTAAAAGGTATAAAGTAAAGTTAGTAAATAAGTATAGGGGTTGAAAGTGTAAATTTCAATTCCAAATTGTGATTTTGATTTGATATTTACACTTTCAACCCCTATACTTATTTACTAACTTTACTTTATACCTTTTACTTTCATAATTTAATTTTACATTTAACACATATAATCGTTTATTAACTAAAATACGTTAAAAAAATACGTTTTAATTTTAACAAGTTACACCATTATAATCGTCTCTTCGATACGTTCGAAATGAGCCCAATCTTGAATTTTTTTGAATTTATATATTTTAATATATATCATATACACTACATCAAAATATTTTTAATATTTACAATTTATACCTTTATAGTTAATTATTTAATTTACGGTACTCTTAGGTAGCGTTTGGTACGCATACTAGATGGGACGAGACGGAACTGGACAGGACTGAACTGGATGGGACGGGACGGGACTGAACTGAAGGAGATAATTTTAATCTAAGTTACGTTGGAAATACATCGATCATTTTGTGCATACTCTGTAACTGCAAATACTTCAGCTCCAAACACACATGAATCATCATTCGCCAAATACCCATTTTCACAATTCTTAAATGAGTCCAGTGATACCGACTTGTCAAAACCCCATTTAATATTCTTCTCGTGAAACCTTCTCCTATTGACATTCACGATATCTATAAACACATTCAAATAATAATAATTTAAAACGATTTAATGAATTAGTTAATATATGATTATTATGTTAATGCGATAGGAGTGTAAAAAAAATTGAAAAAAATAAGAGATGTACCATAAATTAAATAATTAACTATAAGGGTATGAATTTTAAATATAAAAAATATTTTTTTTATGTAGTGTATAACTGTATATGATATATATTAAAATATATAAATCCAAAAAAATTCAAGATTGGGCTCATTTCGAACGTATCGAAGATACGATTATAATGGTGTAATTTGTTAAAACTAAAACGTATTTTTTAACGTATTTTAGTTAATAAACGATTATATGTGTTAAATGTAAAATTAAAATAATGAAAGTAAAAGGTATAAAGTAAATTTAGTAAATAAGTATAGGGGTTGAAAGTGTAACATTTCATTTTAAATTCGTAAAATTGGACGAAAGCGGGGGGTGAACAGTGAAAGCGGGGGTGAACAGTGTCAAACGCGGGTCAAATTTTCAAAAATGGTCCCTGGAATTTTTCAAAAATGGTCCCTTGCAATTGAAAAGTCACAAAAATAATCCCATCGCGGGATGAGCCTGCGATCGCGGGATTCCATTTTTCAAAAATGGTCCCTGCAAGTTTAAAAACGTGTCGGAAATGGTCCCTGGGTCCGCGATCGCGGGCTCCCATCGCGGAAAAAAGGCTATTTTTGCAAAGTGGGAGAGATTTAGGGCATTTTGGTAACACTTGATTTGACTTAGGGTATTTTAATTAATTTCCCTATTATTAAAATACTTTATAATTTTAGTATCTTAATACATTTTCAGTTCTCTTATATAAAAATGTAATAATAATTAAATCTCAGTAGTGGAAGAATAAAAAAAATCCTTTCTTTTTCTCAAATTCAGTTTTCGATAATTCTCGAAACTTGCTTTCAGTGATAGTATTTAGCGTTGATAGACGTTAACCGAGAGACGTTTTCGTTACTTTGTATGGGTTTTTATATAAAAACTTAATATATGTCTTAATACCAAAATTCTAAATGGCGTGCGGCGTGGCGGCGAGGCCAAGCCTCAAGCCTTAGGAGCCACGGCGAGCCATGGCGTTTGTCAAGACATGACTTATGGCGGCAAATCTCTATATCATATATAATATTATATATAAAAACATATGTTTTGTACTATTAATCGATGACTCAATGACAATAAACAAGTTAAATCAGGCTATATATTAAAAACTAGCAAATAAGACATTAAAAACGTAAAGAAAAATCAAATATCTCTTTACAAAATACCGCACATTAGGCCATGGCGTGCCACAGACATAATGTGGTGTGAGACACAAGCATTGAGCCACGGCGCGCCATGACGGCTGTCGCTATGAAAGTATTCCATACACCCTGGGAATACAAAGATGTATCGAGATCTGAAATTGCATTATTGGTGGCCAGCTATGAAAGTAGATGTGGCCCGGAAGGTAGAAACGTGTAGAACATGTTCGTTGGTGAAAGTAGAACATCAGAAACCTTACGGAAGTTTCTAATCTTTGGAAATTCCGGAATGGAAGTGGGAGAAGATCACCATGGACTTTGTGACGAAATTACCCAAGACGCAAAAAGGTAACGACACAATATGGGTAATCGTGGATAGATTAACTAAGAGCGCTCATTTTCTGGCTATGAAAGAAACATCACCAATTGAGAAGTTGGCGAAGCTGTATATTGATGAGGTGGTGTCAAGACATGGTATACCGGTGTCGATTGTGTCAGATCGTGATAGTCGGTTTACCTCAAGATTTTGGCGATCACTACAAGAGGAATTGGGTACGAAAGTAAATTTGAGCACTGCTTTTCATCCACAGACTGATGGACAGAGTGAAATGACTATACAAACTTTGGAAGATATGCTTAGGTCATGTGTATTGGATTTTGGAGGTAACTGGGATGCGCATCTACCGTTAGTAGAATTTGCGTATAATAACAGTTATCATTCCAGTATCGGAAGAGCGCCCTTCGAAGCCTTGTATGGTCGAAAATGTAGAACCCCGGTATGTTGGTTAGAAGTCGGAGAGAAACAGTTTGCTGGTCCAGAATTGGTACAACAAACAGCTGATAAGGTGAAGGAAATTCGGCAGCATATAAAAGCAGCTCAGGACCGACAGAAGAGTTATGCTGACCCGAAAAGGAGACCAAAAGAATTTCAAGTTGGGGAGCGCGTGATGCTTAAAGTGTCCCCATGGAAGGGTGTGATAAGGTTTGGTAAACGCGGGAAGTTAAGTCCTCGTTTTCTAGGACCTTTCACTATCACTAAAAGGATTGGTTTGCACGCATATCAGTTGGATCTTCCACCAGAGTTGGAAGGGGTTCATAATACCTTTCATGTTTGTTATCTTCGGAAGTGTTTAGCCGAAGAAGAGGATGTGATACCACTCACTGATGTGAGAGTAGATGAAAAGAGTCGCTGCGTGGAAGAACCAGAGACAATTTTGGAAAGATCAATTAGAAAGCTACGTAGTGGCAAGGAAATAGCTATGTTGAAAGTACAGTGGAAACACCATCGAGGTGCTAATGTGACTTTAGAGTCGGAAGAGAGTATGAGGGATAGGTATCCTCATTTGTTTACCTGATTCTGATTTCGGGGACGAAATCATTTTCAAGTTGGGGAGTATTGTAACATCCTGAATTTTCAGTAATAATATTTTAATGAGAATTGAGATGTATTTGTATTTTGTGTAAACTTTGAATTATAAGGAAGTTTTATGATTCATTAGGGTCAAAATACGAGAGATGAAAGTTTGATGTACTTTTGGAATTAATTGAACTTGAGGGGGGTGAATTGCTATTAAGTAAAAGTGTGTATGGATAAAGGATTAAGGGAATGAGATATTATCTCATTTCCCTGTTGTGAGTCGGCAAGAAATCAGAGAAAGAGAGAAAAGAGAATAAGAAGGAAAACAAGGGTTTGTTCATCAAATTGGTAAGGAATTTGTATTGGTTTCTGATAAAATTTGTTGGTAATGATAGTTTATGAACGAATCTGTGTATTGGATTAATTTACAGAATCATTATCAACAGATTGGGAGAAATCAGATTTGTGCAGGAAGTGGGCTTTGCAAACATAAGGTGAGTTCATTTGTACTTTGCTTAAATCAGTGTTCTTATGTTAAATTGAACCGTGAAATAGTTGTATAAAGTGATTATGAACTGTATGGTTGTACTGGGATTGAGCTGAATCGAACAGACAAGAAGTTAGATTGAATTTTAGGCTGCAGACCCGACTTTTCCGGATGACACGTCGTATCCGGAAAACCCCAATGATGAATGTTTCCGGACGCAGGAAGTATCCGGGTAGGTTTTATGTATTACGAGAATCCGGATGAAGTAAGTACCGGATGGTATCCGGATGACTATAGAGTCCGGATGTTGTCCGGATTTGAAATATGTCCGAAAAACTGGGAATTTACCGGAAAGGATGGGTTGTCCGGATAAGTTAGGTTATCCGGAAACATCTTGTTGTCCGGACACTTTGTGCAGACTGGGTAATTTTCAGTCCTGTTAAGTGTGAATCGTTGTGATTTAGTGATTGGGACATAATTAGTTTAGCATGAACATACGTACATTCGAAGGGTAGTATGTTAGGCTTGATGACTGTGCCAATTTGATACTAGGCAGGTGTTTGGTATACGTAAAGGAGATTGGCTCATACTGAATGATATGAGGAATCTATATGGTATAAAGGTGATTTGCTCATACTGAATGATATGAGAAATCTGTATTAAGCATTTACTTGCACGAGTAGAAATAAGTGTAATGGATCCATAGGCACTAAAGTTTGGTAATCACTTGGAATAGGCGTGTGGTATTACTCATTTAATCGTTATTCCAGTGTGTGTGGGAAATCATGGAATAGGCGTGTGGTATTAATCGTTATTCTTGATTTCTAAGGAAGAGAGTGAGGTTGACATAAGTACTTGTAATCTCTGCTTCCTTACTGATAAATGGGCGTGTGTAATCACGATTTACTGGTGGAGAGCATTGATCTAGAATCTTTGAAGATTCGTAGTGTGGCTCTGGGGTATGATATGCTGATGGATTTGTTGTCAGTCATAGTCATGGGATTGGATAAAATTGTATAATGAAATAGAATTATACGTACGGTAAGAAAAGGAGTAACCAGGTTTGTTGTAACTTATGTACATTAAGTTTTGCAACTGAAACGAATGTTCTCACTAGGCGTTGGCCTAATCGTTCATATGATGTTTTCTTACCAGGTACAGGCTCAGGCAAATAAAGGGTTGTGGGACGAGTGTTTTTGGACTAGCAGAACTGGCAATTAACAAAGAGGAGATTTTTGGAGGATAGCTTAGATAACTCAATTAATCTGATTATAGTGACATGATTAGATTGATAGGTTATTCGAAGTATCCTGTATTGCAATTACGCTCTTGATGGTTAATTCCTTTGCTATCTATATAAGTTGAAATTTTATTGTCATAACCTGTTGTAATTTGAAGTTTAAATTGGCCTGGATTTTTGGGGCGTTACAGAATTGGAATGATCAATTTCATTGACCAAATTTCGGTTAGGTGTTTGGTTTACTATGGAATGGAACTGAATCCACACATTCCACCATTCATGATTTGGTCATTCCATCACAATTAATAAGGAACTCAATTCCACTCCATTCTATTTTCTCAAAAAGAGAAATCCTACATTATTTACCCCGACCAACGCCATCGACCGCCACTGGTCTGAACCACCACCAAACACTGTCGGTCCGAACCCCCACCGAGCACCGTTGATGTGAACCATCGCCTTGAGTTATATAAAGCATGTTAACACCTAGGGGATGTTTGGTTCGCAAGATTCCGACGAAATTCGAAGGAATTGGAATGATCAATTCCATTGACCAAATTTCGGTTAGGTGTTTGGTTTACTATGGAATGGAATTGAATCCACACATTCCACCATTCATGATTTGGTCATTCCATCACAATTAATAAGGAACTCAATTCCACTCCATTCTATTTTCTCAAAAAGACAAAAGTATCCACATCTTTCAATTCCTACTTGATTTACCTCGACCAACGCCATCGACCGCCACTGGTCTGAACCACCACCAAACACTGTCGGTCTGAACCCCCACTGAACACCGCTAATGTGAACCATAATGGTTGGATTTCAATTTCAAAATTTTGAAAAAGAAAAAGTATTTTGGTCATTTACCTATATTTCATTCCATTCAAAGCTACACTAAGTGAACCAAACAAACATATACCAATTCTTTTAACGTATTCCTATCCGATGTATGTCAACCAAATAGCTGGTCAAACCTGATAACATTACATTACAATTCTTTCAAGGTCAAATTCCTTTATCATATTTTATTCCATCCAAAAATATTTTGCGAACCAAACGTCCCTTGAACAAAGACAATAACAACTAGACATTCTTTGTTGCGGTGTGTATTATGTTTATATTTTTTGTTAAATAATATAAAATAAATTAATAAAATTTAGATTATTAAAACTAAATGTTTTTAATAATAGTTTTATTAATTGTTTTGTTTTTAATCATGACTTGTCATCAATAATATTGACAATAATTAAAAAAATTAAATTTAACATATTAGGAATTAAAATGTTTAATTAAAATTAAATTATTGACTTGATAAATGAATGCTTTAAACATTTAATTAGTCATGTGTAAAGGCTATCATTGCCACTTTCTTTTTTTAGAGTTGATTACACTTTTGGTCCATGTGTATTTTTCACTTATTTTTATTTATAGATTTCGTTTATTACAAAAATATGTTTATTGTTTGCTTTGTATTACAAAATAAAGAGGTTTCATTAACAAAAAAGTCTGTTGGTAATCTTTCAATCATCGAGAGAAAGTAATCTGCCAGAAATTACCGATGCAACAATCCGTCGGTGCAGCCTCTTTGTTATGTAGTGTTGGTTAACGGAGAGTAAACGTCTTTATTTGAGTGCCCCTCACATAAGGACATTTTAGTCATTTTACATTTTTACAAGGTAGATTTTATTATACAAGTTCATGTAAAACAAAGGGGTAGGCTAAATACACCATTGATTTTGCTAAATGCACCCAAAAAGGTAATATAATGATTAGGTTTTTTTTTTGTTTTTTTTGCATTTTTGTTGTCTTTTTTTATTTTTTATCTTTTTTGTTTTGATTTTAAATTATATAGATTAATAATGTTATTTTTATTTTTTTATATTATATTTATATAATATCTATTAGTAAAAAATAAATTTTTTTATATATTATATTTTTTTATTATGTCTATTATAATTTAAGGTTTACACTTTGAGTTTTTTTTTTACTTTTTAATTTATATTTAAAAATAAATAAATATTTTTTGAATAATTATATAATTAGAAAAATAAAAAATAAACATTGAGATTTTACATATAAATAAAGCATAACATAATGTTTATTACATTTTTACTTATTCTAAAATAACATTATCTGTAGTACAATTAACACGTAAAAGACGAGTGTACTTCTGTATTCGATCTGTATACGGGGTAGCCCATGCAGCAGCACACGAATAACTGTAACCGAAGAAATGTGATGTAATGGTAGGAAACGGGTATCCTTCTGGATGAGGGTTTCTATAAGCTCCAGATGAATTGTTTGGATGAACATTGTTATCCTACACAAAACATAAACCCTAACAAATAATATCACATATATACACACACATACACAAAGAGAAATATATATATATATATATATATATATATATATATATATATATATTCGACGAAATACCTCATTGTTTGAATTGTGATACGCTGAAAAATCTTCTCCCCAATTAGCCATTTTATAAATCTTATACCAGTAAATTCGAATGTCGATCTGAATAATAAAACATGAATAGTGACATGAATAGTGATATCGATAGTTTATCGTAACATTATCATTTAAACGTACTCCGATAATCTTAATTACTGATATTATGTTTAAAAATAAAATGTACATATCTTAGAAGAATAAACTAGTAATTAACACAAAATTAGCATCACCTGAAAATTAAAGTAGAGATGAGAATCTTGGAGTTTTGAGGCCAACTCACATTGGTAACTGTAAAACGAAAAGAAAAGTAAATAAATCAAGAAGTAATTTGAATTTAGTCGATGTTGGAAGAAATCATTCACAAATGTTGTTAAAAATCACTTACAGATGTTGGAAGAATTTCACTCGAGGTTTTTAGGAAGAGAAAAGAAGAAGATGAAGCACGAGAGAAAAGATGAAGAATCAGGAGAGAAAAGAAGAAGAGAAATCAAATTTATAGACCCTAGAAAGTCCGACAAAATTGTGATAATGATTTGCAATTTACACTTTCAACCCTTATACTTATATACTTACTTTAATTTATACCTTTTACTTTCATAATTTAAATTTTACATTTAACACATATAATCGTTTATTAACTAAAATACGTTAAAAAAATACGTTTTAATTTTAACAAGTTACGCCATTAGAATCGTCTCTTCGATACGTTCGAAATGAGTCAAATATTGAATTTTTTTGATTTATGTATTTTAAATATAAAAAATATTTTTTATGTAGTGTAAATGATATATAATAAAATATATAAATAAAAAAATTCAATATTTGGCTCATTACGACCGTATCGAATAGACGATTATAATGGTGTAAATTGTTAAAATTAAAACGTATTTTTTAACGTATTTTAGTTAATAAACGATTATATGTGTTAAATGTAAAATTTAAATTATGAAAGTAAAAGGTATAAAGTAAAGTAAGTAAATAAGTATAGGGGGTGAAAGTGTAAATATCAAATAAAATCACAATTTTGTCGGAAAAATTGAAATGTTACACTTTCAACCCCTATACTTATTTACTTACTTTACTTTATACCTTTTACTTTCATAATTTAAATTTTACATTTAACACATATAATCGTTTATTAACTATAATACGTTAAAAAATACGTTTTAATTTTAACAAGTTACACCATTATAATCGTCTCTTCGATACGTTCGAAATGAGCCCAATCTTGAACGTATTCTCATTGGGTACGTTAATGATAACTATTATGTGAACTTAGATATGACAGAAGGATACTTGTTCCCTACTATTTGTACCACATTTTTATTGATATTAGAGTAAAGAGTAAATTACAGTTTTGGTCCCTAAGGTATGTCAAAAATTACGAAACTGATCTTTTAACTTCAAAAATTATCTTTTTGGTACATGTGGTATGCATTTCGTTACGAAATTGGTACGATTGGTATGGAAATTGATTGGTTTGTCTCGGTATAAAATTGACACCCCTATATATAAACAAAAAGAATAATAATATATATATATTTCTATATTTCTAATATATATATATTATATAAGACAAATAAATAATATATATATATTATATAAAACAAATAAATAAATAAATAATATATATATATATATATATTATATAAAACAAATAAATAATATATATATATATTATATAAAACAAATAAATAAATAATTATTATATAAAACAAATAAATAATATATATTTTTATATTATATATTTAAATAAAAAATAATTGAGCACGGAATTAAATGCAATTAACACCCCTATTTTTTGAGTGCATTTAGTAATTTTGGGTGTAATTAGCACCCCAAAACAAATATACAACCAATTGAATATATGTGACATGACATTTTAGGAAAAGAAACAGCTAACCTTAAAATCAAAACTGTTGTCGCACCTCGACCCCCCTATTCTTCACCGACCTTTTTCCTTCGAATCACCCCTTTGTTCCTCACGTGCTCCTCCCTTGACACAACGATCACCACCTTTAATGCCGCCACTGTCGCCTACACCTCGTCAATGCTTTTGTTTTTGACATCATGCTTTTGTTTATTTATCTTTTTTCTCATAATTTTAAATTATTTTTAAATCATTTCAACACATCAAATGCTAAAGCTTTTCATTTTCTTTTTTAATTTAAATTAAAAATCATTTGTACTTTTATTTGTAAACTAACATCAATATATCTATACATATAATAAATAAGTAACTAGCATACCATGTGTCGTCTTCTTGTGAGTCGATTACAGTATTCCCCCCCTAAACATGTATCTGGACGCAGTTTACACTATAAGTTCAATTAGCACACTCACATTCACTCCTCCTTAAATCTCTCTTTAATTCAATTTTTTTAATTTATACATTACATTTATTACCCTTATAATTAGGTATGTAGTTTACTTTTAATCCCTTACTTTTTTATTTTTCATTTTAAACTCTTATCATATAAACATAAATAATGTATATGAACTAAAATGCATTAAAAAAACATTTCTATTTTTTACAAATTATAACATTGTAATCGCTTCGTCAATACTTTCGAAATGAGCCAAATATTGAATATTTTTGGATTTAATTATATTATTAAATATCATAAATATATACGAATTAATGTGTCGTGATTAGTATGAGATTTGTTGAAATTAGTATGGGATTTGATACAAATAATAACTAAATTGTCGTGATTTTCTTTTTGCAATTTCATATCAATTTTTACTTCAAAGTCGAATTTCTTCGACGAATTACAATTCTATCAAATTCCATTATGTCAACGAAACACCCTTATAATTATCATAAGAGATTTAATTACTTGGAAAAAAAAAGATATCATTTATCAAGTGACTTTTGGATTATGACTTCGAACACTTTTCAAAAATATAATATGCAAATATTTTAGTATAGTATATTTAATTATTTATACTTTCTTAATCATGATTATATTATTTTCTCTAATTTTTTTACCAATTAACCATATTGACCTTTAATTTTATACATCTGATATGCGATTTAAAAGCGTATAAATATGAACATGAAACAAAATTATTTTTTTGAATTCTCGGCTTTAGATTTGAGATACTTCGTGCCGCATCGCACGCAAGTACATATCTAGTATATATATATATATATATATATATATATATATATATATATATAAAGGAGAATGTTGGAAAGAGAGTTAAAGAGAAAGCTTCATTCATATTTATCTTTTTTTCTCATAATTTTGAATTATTTTTAAATCATTTCAACACATTAAATGCTAAATCTTTTTATTTTCTTTTTTAATTTAAATTAGAAATCATTTGTATTTTTATTTGTAAATAGAAAATATTATCCGGATTTAAGTGGTAAAAAAGTTTGAATTGGTTTTTGAAAAATGAGGCACAAACGTTGACAGAAGTGCAATAATTGGTAATATTAAAAACATTTTTACTTAAAATAATTTGTATAATTAAGAATTTAAAATTCTAATTATGTGATGTTAACGAATTGGTCCATGGACGCATGCTAATATATAACTACGACATGCGACAAAATCAAGATTGGTGTATATTTTTAAGATATTCAAAAATAAAATAGAATTTGTATTTTCTTTTTACCCAAAAAACTACTAGATGCAACTATAATTGTAAACAAATAGAACGTTCAACGAACCATCTAACAGGAAGTTTGTTTATGTTTATTTATCTAATAAATGCACGGAGATGAATACATTGGTTTTGTTCGTTCATGTAACATCACATGTCAACCGTATAAGATATTGTCCGTTTTGTTCACACACCTGAACTCACAGTTTTAAAACGCGTATGATAGGGGAGGTATCAAGTCACTCTTATAAAGCAACATTTGTTCATCTCCCCAACCAATGTGGGATCTTACAATCCACCCCCTTGGGAGCCCAGCGTCCTCGCTGGCACACCAGTCCGGTTCCCGGCTCTGATGCCATCTGTAACACCCTAGACCAACTGTACCAGATATTATCCGCTTTGTCTACACCTAGACTCACGGGCAAAGGTTGCCTTATAAGAGTGACATGATACCTCCCTCCCCTATAAGATGCGTTTTAAAACCGTGAGTCCGGGTGTGCGGACAAAACGGACAATATCTGGTACGGTTGGCCTGTGATGTTATTGTTCATTTGTGTGCTTGAACGTTCGTTTGTTTACATATGTTATATATAAATATATTTATATATTATGACATTAATATGTACATTTATTAATTAAATTAATTTTTAGAATTCATTTTATATCCCTCCAAAATTTACTTGATTTACATTTTGTTATGTTATCTTAGAAGAACAAAATATGAGTAATGATGGTTGTTTTTGTTCATTAATTTGTGTTAGTTGGTTTATGTTTGTTGCAGTTTGTTCGTTTACGTTCCTTCTTTAAGTTCATTTAGGGGGTGTTTGGGATTGTTTATTTAAAACAACTTTTTTTTTTGTAAAAATGTTTACCAACTTATGGTGTCAAGCTGGAGTTTTATAAATAGTGTTTGAATTAGCTTTTGGTGGTATCAAAATGTAGTTTTATAAATAGTGTTTGAATTAGCTTTTGGCGGTATCAAAATGTAATAAGTTGATAAGTTACTTTTTAGTGTTTGACAAATAAACAAATAAATTAGAAGAGAGTAACTTATGACGATACCACACGATAATAGGTTAATAAGTTAGAAGTAAATAATTTATCAAAAACTTCTTATTACCCGTGCCCAACAGGTATAAGCATTTTTTATTTTTTTCAACCAAACACTAAAAACTTTTTAATACCGGTACCACACCGGAATAAGTTAATAAACACTTTACAAATGAAATCACAAACAACCCCTTAATATCTCCAATGTGATCACTAAATCTTACACTAAACACTAAATTTAGTGTAAATAACACTATTTACATCTCCAATATGGTCTCTATTTTCCAGACTAAATTTAGTGTAATGAATAGTATTACACTATATTTGGTGTAACACTATTCATTTACACTACTTTTTACATCACTTTTTCAATTACATTAGGATTTGGTGTAAAAAATAGTGTTACCCATTGAACAAGATTTACTATTTACACTACTTTTTACACTACTTTTAAAGGTTGGTGTAAAATAGAGTGTGACCAATTGGAGATGCCCTAATTTAATGAACTTTTTAACAACCGTTAGACGAAGAGACCAATCCATACGTTTTTGCAAACTATGATGACGATATTGTAATTACGAAACTGTAGGACGAAAAAAGTTATCTTTGATCAACCACAGGGACCAAATTTGTAGTTTACTCAAAATAAAACTCATGAACCTGCACGGCTCTATATAACAACAACCAATCTCCAATGTTTCTTCCCACTCCATCATCCTCCATTCTCGCCGGAATCCCCTACCACCGCAGGCATGTCTACTCCCGGCGGCAGCAAAAGAAACTCGAATATGTCCACTCCGATCGGCGGCAGCAAACGGATCTCCAACGTGTCGACTCCTGGTGGCAGCAAAAGAAACTCCAACGTCCAAGAAGACGACGAACACGAAAACCACAACCAAATCTATTCACACCAAACACCCGATCCTCTACTTCCGGAAATCGAACTCCCCGGCTTAAAACGTCACGATTCCTTGGATATGGAGTCTGCTAAAATTCACGGCCATCACGGTCACCATGGCACCAAGGTCAGTAATACACTCATTTCTGTTACAAAATAAATGTACACGATGAAAAAAACACAGTTTTAGAAATTTGCGATTACTGTGAATTATTGAGAAAATAAAACTATTTGAAGATGTGTGAACCAATGTTACACATTGCAACAAAATTGGGTTTATAAAACGCCTAAAATGTTTGAAGTGTTCTAATAAAGTGCCTTCTAGAACTTGATTAGTTTATAGAAGCAAAAAATAAAAGGGTCATATCTAAAAGGGTTACAATAAGTTTATGGAACATTTTCGGGCTTTGTAAAACTATTGATATTTTTTTAAAAATTGTCGTCGTATTAGTATTTTAGAAGACACATTTGAGAAGTGTCCTATAAACCCTTGTGTTTATATGACACTTTTTTAAATCTTGTCGTATAAAATTGCTAATACAACATTTTTTAATTAAAAAACGTGTTACGATGTCCAAAAGTGTTCTATAGACTTATTGTAAGACTTCTAGATAGAACACTGTAATTCATATGAGTTAACATATACATATACATTTTCATTTTGATTTTATTTTCAATTATTCACATATAAACTTTCCATTAACCTTCCATTATTATCTTCTAATGATGTTTAGCCTTATTAGTTAATCTCCCACTATATTATACTAAATGACAATTATACCTCTAATAATAGATGAAGTAATGAATTCTTATAACTAAGGGGCCGTTTACAAAACTCTTACCCGGGTAAGCGCTTACCGGATAAATATGACAAGGACTAAGAATCTTACCCGGTAAGAGCGGAAGCAAGGACCGAGAGTCGAAATCAACGATCGAGAGTCTTACCCGGTAACTGAGTGCGACGACTCTTACTACGGTTAGCGCTTACCGGCTAAAATGTTGCATACGATGCCATTTTGGTGGACTAAAATCTTACCCGGGAAGTAAGTGATAGTGTTTTTATCGGTAAACACTTACCCGGGTAAGTGATTAGGTAAACGGCCCCTAATACTACATTAAATGACAATTTTTTAAGACAAGAAAGTAATTAATTAATTTCTATTCAATTTCTATACTTAATGTGATGATTAATTTGGATTCAAGGGCTAAAATGATATTGTTGGAATTGTTTGAAGGATTGGGGAGTAATACTGAGGCTAGCTTTCCAAAGCATTGGGGTGGTTTATGGCGACATCGGGACGTCACCGTTGTATGTGTATGCAAGCACTTTTACTGACGGAATCAAACACGAAGATGACATTTTGGGCGTTTTGTCGCTCATCTTTTACACTATCACGTTAATTCCTGTAATTAAGTATGTTATGATCGTCTTACATGCCAACGATAACGGCGACGGTACACATTCTTTCCTCTATCATGTTTCTGCTGCATATGTCGTGTTTTAACTTGTGTCGGCCATTCAACAAAAACGACACATAAAGTGTTGAAAAACATGAAAAAGACGTGTATTCGTTCTAATGAGACCACCTCGTATCTGTTGAGATCATATAAGACCTCATGGTATTCCACTACAAAACAAATGACTTTTACCCATAAAATTCACCAAGAGAACATTTCCGTCAGTGATTACCTAGGGATCACCCATAAAATATCAAATGTTCCGTAGAATCCGATGTTTTTCGAGAAAATACCCATAGATCACCCAGAGAATCCCTGGGTAATATGTCACTGATTTGCATTACCCACTAAAAATTTACCCACCAATTTTTGTGACGGTTTTGTGACGAATCACCCTTTAGCGATAGATTTCCCAGAGAAAAATTTGTAGGTAAAAGTCTTTCGTTTAATAGTATTCGTGGGACCACTTCGTAGCCGTTGGATCACTTGATCTCACCAAACGTTGTTTTGAAGTGTGTGTATATATATATATATATATACACACACACACACACACACACAAAAGGGGCTAATGCAACAAATAAATTTACACACCATATTCACCTCTAGTGATATTTCCGATTATCCGTAAGTAAAAGACCTTTTGATAAAAATTCACATGAAAAGAAAAATCATTAGAAACATATAAAAAGTTGAACCTTTATAGGAAAAGACACACCAAACTTTCACGTAAAATAAATACTGTCTCTCTAACATGTATGTTATATTTTTTTTATCTTCCTTCAAATCAAATATTTTCTCATTTTTATTTCTATTTTAGAAAAGAGTTTAACATAACGCAAAAAAAAAATTCAAATCCTCGTAATTGCTAAAATAACATGGCTGTTGATGCTCTAACGGTCCTACATGTAATTAGAAAATTGACTGCAGAAATCCAGTCTAAAATAAATTATAAATACAATTATTTTTAAAAAAGATCCTGGGATCAAGGTTAGATCGACATGGGACATGGAATGCAACTCACCGTTGACTAGATATATTTACTTAAATATTTATCTTAAAAAATAATTAAATCAAGATATATATATATATAGAGAGAGAGAGAGAGAGAGAGATGGATTCATACGAGAACGCTAACTATTTAAGAAAACAAAAAAAACATCCGCTATATACAAAATCATATATGATTACACGACTTTTTCCGCCGCTTTAAGTTACGGCCAAAGTCGCGCGTGTCCAGTTTTTGCAGTTAATGTAAAATCACATGTGATTTTGCTCATGATTTGTTGTTTTCTTGTTGTCTTAAATAGTTAGCGTTCTCGTTTGAACCTTCCCATCTCTATCTCTCTTTTTATATATATATATATAAATATATATTTAGTAATAATTACGTTTTTACCGGTTCATTTTACATTTTTGTTACGTTAAACTTATTTTTTTTCAAACAATATTTATTAAAAAACAGCAATACGTTAAAGCAAACAATTATATACAGAAAAGAGTCAAAAGATTCAAATAATTAATTTATGTTTTATGTGGATGATAGGGGGTACTTTTGCATTGTACTCGAAACTATGCCGGTTTGCGAAAGTTAGTTTAATTCCGAGCGAGCAAGCAGAGGATCGAGAGGTTTCCAATTTCCAACTTGAATTGCCGAGCAAAGTTAACACAATCTCGTCAAAGGTCAAGACAACTATTGAGAATAGCCGGTTTGCCAAGTTTTGTCTTTTATTCGCTGCTATGCTCGGGACTTCTATGGTTATCGGTGACGGCATCCTCACTCCCTCCATATCAGGTTACTAACTTTACCCTTCTAAATCTTCATATCTGTTAGAGTCCCAGATCAGTAGTAGAAAATTCATTAATTTTGGTTATAGAGTCAAAATTCAAATTTATAAATTTTTTCCGCCAAAAGTAGAAATATATATATAGAACTATAGAAGAAGATTCAAACGAGAACGCTAACTATTTAAGAAAACACGAAAATGACCGCTTACATGTAAAATCACATGTGATTTTACACTAACTGCAAAAAATTGGACGCAGACGACTTTGGCCACGACTTAAAGTCGCGGCCTCGCGGGGCAAGTCGCGTGAATCATATATGATTTTGTTCGTGAATCAAGTATGACTTTGTACATTAGCGGTTGTTCTTAAATAATTAGTGTTCTCGTTTGAACCCACCTCTCTCTTTATATATATAGATATAGATATACACTTATAAAAATCAAAATTTGAAAATTTATGGGGTCGGCTGATCCCAACTCTTGAGCATAGATATGTCTTGCACATCGGCTAGATTTGAACCACCTTTTCTCAATTATATATTAGAATTTTTATTTTTTAAGAGAACAATTCAACGAGTTTTCAACCACAAGGGATGTGGCGTACTGGTTAAGGCCCTGAGGGATGTGGTGGAATATCCTATCTGCCCAGGGTTCTAATCCATGCGTACACAACAATTGTGGTCACTGAGGTTTAATCAGGGCTGATGTATTACAGTCATAATTTGCCAAGAGATTAGTCTAGGCATAGCCTATGACACCTTTCCCAAAAAAATTCACTGAGTTTCCATATATTCTCATAATATCTGTATGTAACTGATTTTGGTATATCGAAATTTCGTTACAGTATTATCAGCAGTATCAGGGCTTAAGGAAGCAACGGATACCATGACGGAAGGTAAATTTTGAGTTTTCATATATACAATTTATATAAATAAAAATATATATTTTTTAGAAATTATTAAATGATAAACTTAAAATATACGTAAAAATGTCAACTGGGGACGTTGTTAACGTGGGAGGGTGGATCTCAAGAAATACATAATATTTTATTAACCTTAGATTTATTAAAAAATTAATGATCGCAATTAATCTAGTCAGCTGTGCAATTTATTTGGTCAGCTGTATATGATTGTTTGGTAGTGACTTAATAATATAGAAAATAACTTGTTCATTAAGCTTTCGGGAGAGAGAGTTTTATGCAGAAAACTAAGTTTTTTTTTCAAGACCTGTCATTTTCAACTAAAAAACACGCTCATTTCATATATGAAAAACCATTCCAAACAAAAACCTCAATACAGACAGATTAATCCACACAAACAATTTTATCCGTACAAGACTTGATAAAAAGCCAACCAAACAACCTCTTATTATCGGATAAAAAAAACGTTATTCGATGGACTATTTGGCCAGTAAAACGCTAGAAAGAAATTGAAACTAATTGACGGAAACTTTTTATCAAAACGTTTCAAAAGACCGATCTTTTGTCGTGAGAAACGTACCACGGCTTTTCTGATTACATGGAAATGGATTGATGCAGGGCGGATTGTAATCATATCTGTTATAATCTTGATAACATTATTTATGGTTCAAAGGTTTGGAACCGATAAAGTTGGCTACTCTTTTGCCCCGATCATTTGTGTCTGGTTCGCCCTCATTGGAGGAATCGGTGTCTTCAATTTCATCAAGTTCGATCCATCCGTCGCCAAAGCCATAAACCCTAAATACATCATCGATTACTTCAAACGAAACAAAAAGGATGCGTGGATTTCACTTGGAGGCGTCGTCCTCGCCATTACAGGTACTTTCGCTGCAACAAAATCAGTTTTATATAGGACGCACTACAACAAAATTGGGTGAATACACTACTAAACGAAAAACTTTTACCTACGAACTTTTCCCTGAAAAATCGGTCGCTAAAGGGTGATTCATCACAAAACCGTCAGAAAAGTTGGTGGGTAGATTTTTGGTGGGTAATGCAAATCAACGACAGATTACCAGGGATTCTCTGGGTGATCCATGTGTATTTTCTTGAAAAACATCGAATTCTACAAAACCATTGGGCTTTTCTGGGTGATCCTTGGGTAATCACCGACGGAAATTTCTCTGGGTAAAAGTAATTTATTTTGTAGTGATAGGACGCCACCAATTTCTAAGCTTCCTAGCTTTACAAAACTTAATTTATATAACCATAAAATAAAGTGTCCTATATATCCAAAGGCGTTGTAATAAGTTTACGGAACGCTTTGAGGCGTCTTAACAAGTTTTTAGGACATTTTTAAAAAGCGTAACATTAGTTATTTTCACTTTTCCAAATAGTGTCTTATAAAATATCTAATACGATGTTTTTTTTATAAATGTCCTAGAAACTTTATTATGACGCCCAAAAAAGTCATATAAACTTATTACACCGTATTTTAAATAGAACCTTTTTTTGTTCTATAAATTAAGTATTATAAAGCGGTTTATTACGACGTTTATAAACTTTGGCATCTTACAAACCCAAGTTTGTTGTAGTGACGCCAAATATATTTGAATATCTTAGACAACTTTATAAGACAAACAAATTGTATGTGCTTTTTATATACATAAATGTGTTACAATAAGTCATATTTAAATATATAATTTGACTCTGATTTTGTTTCAGATTTTGACAATTTGATTCGAATATAACAGGAACCGAGGCGATGTTTGCCGATCTTGGACACTTTACGGTCAAATCGATACAAATAAGCATGGGTGTTGTCGTTTATCCGGCCTTGATCACAGCGTATAGTGGTCAGGCGTCGTGGCTAAGAAAGCACCAAAATGACGTAGCCGACACGTTCTATAAGTCAGCTCCCGATGCCTTGTACTGGCCGGTTCTCGTGGTGGCGGTTATGGCGGCGATTATAGCCAGTCAAGCTATGATATCGGGGACATTCTCGATTATCAAACAATCGCTTTCGCTCGGGTGCTTTCCTCGTGTTACAGTAGTGCATACATCGGAGAAGTACGAAGGACAAGTTTACATACCGGAAATGAACTATCTTCTTATGATCGGTTGTGTTCTTGTTACAGTTACATTCAGAACGACCGAAAACATCGGTCATGCTTACGGTAAGAATTTTACATGATTTGCTACCATTCAACTCAATACAACAAAATCGACTTTATAGGACACCAAATATGTCTATATGCCTTAATATAATGCTTTATAGGACCAAACAACTGTACATGTGTCCAATATAAATGTGTTACAATAAGTTGATATGACGATTTTGGTTGTCTTAGCAAGCTTTTTTCCGTCAATTTTGAAATAAAATTTCCTATTAGTCTTTTGTACGATACTATTTGAAAAAATGTCTTACAAAAAAAAGTGTCATAAAAGACGTGTTCATAGGATATTTTTTCAAAAGTGTGAAAAAAGTTAATATGATACTTTATTTCTAAAGTATCATAAAAAACTTGTTCATAAAGCCTAACACTACCGAAGACTTTTACTTTTTTACGGAAGTTTTTCTGGGAAATCCGTCGCTATTCGTCACATAACTGTCACATAAGTTGGTGGGTAAGTTGTTGGTGGGAAATTCAAATCAGTAACAGATTACTCAGAGATTTTGTGGGTTATCCGTGAGTGATCACCGGAACCACAAGTATTTTGTTGGTGATATGTGGATAATCACCGAACGAAATTTCTCGCTGATTTTTGTGGGTAAAAATAATTTGTTTTGTAGTGCAAATACGTACACTATAGCACCTCTAAATAGAACAAACAATGATTTCTCCTATTAAGTAGTATATTATGACATTCAGACATATTTGGTGCCCTATAAAACCGATTTTGTTGCAACGACTCAAACTCACAATCATATTCGTTTTATGTGTTTTCTGACATGTTCAACTCGAACTTGTGTCCCCTAATCGATGAAGGTATCGCGGTGATATTTGCCGAGACTCTCACATCGTCGTTCATGGTGGTGATCATGCTCGTTATATGGAAAACGAACATACTTCTGGTGATCTTATACGTTCTTGTGATTAGCTCCACGGAATACCTCTATCTAAGCTCGGTTTTGTACAAATTCGGCGAAGGCGGATACTTGCCATTTTCATTCGCAGTCGTGCTTATGTTCATAATGTGCACATGGAACTACGTTCATCGTGCGAAATACAACTACGAGCTCGATCACAAGGTGCCACGAGAAGTCATAAAAGACATGGTTTCAGACACGAGCATTAGTAAGATGCGTGGGCTCGCAATCTTCTACTCCGAGCTCGCCCATGGAATTCCCCCAATCTTTAAACACTATATCGATAACGTGCCCGCTTTACATTCGGTTCTCGTGTTTGTTTCCATCAAATCGTTGCCGATAAGTAGGGTGGCACCCGAAGAGAGGTTCTTGTTCCGAAGGGTGAAGCCAAACGAGCTCTATGTTTTTAGATGTGTGGTGAGGTACGGGTACACGGATGTGCGCAACGAAAAGGACTCGTTTGAGAAGATTTTGATCGAACGTTTGAAGGAATTTGTGGAAACCGATTACGAAGTTCCCGAAGGACAAAACAGACGTATAGCGGATGAAGATGTGATGGTTCTAGACAAAGGTTGGCGAGCGGGAGTCGTGCATTTGGTGGGCGAGCACGAGATAGTGGCGAAATCGGGGTCTTCGATCGGGAAGAGGTTTTTAATCGATTATGCGTACAATTTCATGAAGAAGAACTTGAGGCAAAGTTCGAGTGTGTTCGAAATTCCGCATAAAAGAATGTTGAAGGTTGGAATGACTTGCGAGCTTTAAGGATGACGATGAAGTATGTTTATATATCGATCGCTATATAAATACTGCATTTTTAACGATAAAAAATTAACGTTAGAAAGGCGAAAATATCGAATTTGGAAATGGTACTGTTTATATTTTCTTAACATATGGTTTGTGTTTGAGTTTCGATTGTTTGATACGATCTCGAACGAGCAAAATTCGTTCGATTAATCGTATATGTCCGAATGATGTAACTATGAAAGAAGAAATACTATGTTGAATATGCCATAATACATGAAAACTGGCATGTAAGTTTATATGAGTTACTGGGTTTGTAGATGATTATGTTAATAATTGGATAAATTTGTGTTTAATTAATTTCTGAAAGTCACGTTTACTAAACGCTTATCCGGGAAGCTCTTATTGGATCATATATCTTACTGGATGAACATGGCAAGGGCCGAGAATCTTAACGGTAAGATCGATGATAAATATGGAGAGTTTTACCCGATAATTAGATCTATTGTCTTGTATTATTTGTCTATTTTTTAACATTTGTCACGAATGGTGAACAAGCAGGGACGGACCTAGAATTTTGTTCATACGGTTTTTATCGAAGTGTTTTTCATCTTTTTACCGACGCTCAATATTGTCCGATGTGTTTTTAGCCAAATTCCGGCGTTTCGAGAGATTTTTAACGTTTTTTGCTTGATTTCGTGGGATTTTTAAGTTTTTTTTATCGATTCCGAGAGATTTTTCGGTATTTTTTGTTGATTTCAAGAGGTTTTTTCGGTTGAATGGGTATAAGATTTGGGTCTTTTTCAGTTTAGGTGCACCCCTTGTAGTTTCCAAAATAATACAGTAACACCTCCTAAATCGATACGGTGACACCTTCACGAAACAGAAAATTTTACCCTTTGCTGGAGAATTAATACGGTGACACGTGCCACCGTGTGCTCACCTGGTTGGTCCATGTGAACAAGACAAATATAAATTACAACTTTTTCGATATTAATTATTACCAAATATGGAATCGAGGAATGTAATTTCATGGCATATTCGACATTGTTACTAAAAGAAGACAAATAATTTCGTTACCAAAAATGATTTAAATTAATTAAACATTAAAAAACCAAAAAAAAATATATGGCCTTTTCTATTTAAGGGTCTGTTTATTAGCAATTTAATGGAGTTAAAGAGATTCATAACTTATTCGGTCAACTATACATGACTATTTGATAGTAGCTTTAAGCTTTTGGGGGGACTTTATGCAGAAACCCAAGTTTTTTCCAAACTTGCCCCTCACTACAAAAATAGCCACTATCAGCAAGTGAAAAATCCCTCGCTAAAGTTTATATCCGTCGCTGATAGTCGAATTAGTAAGGGATTGAGTTTGTGCTCAATCAGTCACTAATCCCTCACGAATTAGTGAGGGATTTTTTCGCTCACTAATTTTCGTCACTAATGCACAGTTTCTTGTAGTGCCTTTTAGTTGAAATTTACGCTCATTCCATCCATGAAAACATTCTTCCTTTTTTTTTTGAACGGCAGGATTTTATTAAAACTCTAGCAAGGGGCTAGAGAGAATTACAAAATAGCTAAATTGGGACAACATAACCATCTATCCCAGCTAAAGTTACAGTTTTTCTTCCTATTGCTAATCCAGAAGAAAGAATTTGAAACGATGTCATCAAAAATAATGTATCTCTTAGGTTTTTCCGTTCCAAAGATAAGATTGTTCCTGTAGCTCCACACGCTCCAAAAGGTGGAGATCACTACCACATCAAAAATTTGTCTGTAGGCAGGCTTCCAAGGGGCCCCGTCAGCCCAAGTGATCAGATTATGCACTGACATCAGCGGTGGAAGATCAATCTCCCACCACAACGAAATCCGACGCCACAGAGGAGCAAGAAGCGGACATCCAACAAATAAATGTTCTGCAGACTCACCAACATCAGAACAAACAGGGCACAAAACTGAATCCAAATCCACTCCTTTATCTCGAAGGTTAATCCGAGTAGGAATTTTGTTCCACCCAATTCGCCAAATAAGGATGTTAAGCTTGATAGGCACAAGGATATTCCATCTCGTATGGGTGTCTGTGTATGCAAGAAAGAAGGAGTCCATGTAATGTCTCGCGGAAGCCACCACATAAGACCCCGAGATATCTAAATCCCACACCAATCTGTCTCTCATCTCCGAAAAAGAGAATCGCTGCAACTCATTAAGGAGACCCTCCCATTGGGAAGACCTAATTCCAGCTCTCGCCCTCGGGGGACATAAAAAGCGCAATTTCTCCTCAGAGTTTCGATCCACCACCATGGCCTGCGAGTTTGAGTCTGAAGCGAAAATTCTGTGGAACCTGTCTTTTAACGGACAATTTCCCAACCACTTATCCAGCCAAAATCTAGTATTGTGACCATTACCCACCTTCCTATTACAGAAGCTTTTTAGGTCAACTCCGCGACCCGTTAGATGATCCAAAGCCCGTACAATCGAAAACCAGATGCTATGGCCACCCATACTGGTACAAATTCGGGATTCTCCCCCATGCACGCCATTAATAACACGCGCCCATAAACTATCCGGATCATCAATAAGACGCCACCACCATTTAAACATTAAGGCTCTATTAAGAGAGAATAGGCTGCCTACCCCCAAACCACCAGAATCCTTACTAACCATGATTTTCTTCCAAGCCACCCAACACATTTTCCGCTCCCTCAGATCAGCGCCCCAAAAAAATCTAGCCCGAATCGACTTCAAAGATTTCAAAACCGCAGCAGGAACCTTAAAAACAGACATGTAGTATATTCCAAGGCTACCCAACACGGACTTGAGTAAGGTAAGCCTACCGCCTATCGATAGCAACTTCGCCTTCCAAGTTGATAGTTTAGAGACAAATTTATCGATAACCGGTTTCCAAGCAATGACCCGATTCATATTACTACCAACTGGCACCCCCAGATAAATGAATGGGATCCTGATAGCATTGCAACCAATCACTTGGGCACATTGCTGAACCACCTCAAACTCAACTCCTACTCCAATAAGCTTGCTTTTATTTAGGTTAATTTTGAGGCCTGACGCCAACTGGAAAACCTTAAGCATACGAACAATCCGACGAGCATTTTCCAAACTCCAATCACAAAGCATAATAGCATCGTCTGCATAAAGAAGATGTGAGATCTTCAACCCTCCACTACCAATCGACGCTCCACGAAACATACCGGCCCTAGCGGCCTCCGTGACCCCTACATGGAAACCCTCCATAGCCAACAGAAAGAGAAAAGGCGAGAGGGGATCACCTTGGCGCAGTCCTCGTTCAATTTCAAACTCCATAGAAGGCGCCCCATTGACAAGAACAGACGCCCTAGCCGAAGAAAGAGCCGCACTTATCCAATTGCACCACCTGGAGCTAAACCCCATCTTTCTCATAACCTCCATAATGTAATCCCATGCCACAGAATCATACGCCTTCTCAAAATCCACCTTGAAGACCATTAGTTTCCGTTTAAGTGCCTTATAATACCCAATAATTTCATTCAACATAAACGGTCCATCAAGGATTTGTCTCCCTTTAATAAACGCTGATTGCTCCCTACTCACAATGGACCCAATAACCGAAGATAGACGGTTAGCTAGCAATTTTCCAATGATCTTGTATTGGCACCCAATAAGACTGATTGGTCGATAATCTGACGTGAACTTAGGATCCTTAACTTTAGGGATTAAAGCAATGAAGGACGGATTACACCCCTTAGGTATAATCGCAGCATCTTGAAAAAACCAGACAAGATTAAAAACATCTTCTTTTAAAAGATCCCAGTATCTCTTTAAAAAACTAAAAGAGAAACCATCAGGGCCAGGCGCCTTGTCAGTACCACATTCCCAAACCGCATTCTTAATCTCCTCGCAAGAAAAACGGGCATCTAGAAATGCAACTTGGCCTCCAGAAAGGCACTTGAATTGAGACGACATAATTTTAGGGCGCTTGCCGGCCCCTCCGTTAGAAAAACGAGAGGCAAAATGACGCTGAAACTCCTGTTTCATGACATTCGCCTCCACCTTCCAATCACCATCTACCATAACCCCACGGACAGCCATATGACGCCTCCGCCGATTGACCGAAGCATGAAAAAATTTACTGTTCTCATCCCCTTCGATACCCCACTTGATCTTAGACTTTTGAGCAAAGTCACGGTTTTCTACATGCGCAATAACTCGGGCCTCTTTCAAAAGAGTAATGCGTAGACGCAAATCATCTTCAGAAGCTAAATTGTTAGCAATTTTCGACTCCAACTCCAAGATCTGGTTGTTCATATCAAGTTTTTTCGACTCCGCAAGATGCCTTCTCGCATTATTCCAAGCCTTCAGATTAATCTTAAGATGTTGCAATTTTTTTCTTAAAAACAACCATAGCATTAAGCCCCCCCTCGAAAGTGACATTCCAAGAATCCCTTACCACCAGATCGAATCCATCCAAATCAAGCCAAGAGTTAAAAAATCGGAAGGGAGTAGGGCCAAAACTTGCCATACCTCATGTAGGAGAATAGGGTAGTGATCCGGAATACCTTTCTCAAGAATCTTGCATGAGAGGTTTGGAGCAAAACCAAACACGTCCTCCGAAACCAGAAAACGGTCCAGCTTGCTGCGCTTCGTACCCCATTTGTTCGACCAAGTTAGATTGACACCGTCAAAAGGAACATCCACCAAATCCGCGTCAATAATAAATTGATTAAAAGAGTGAGCTGCTGCTGAATTAAAGACCGAGCCAACACGTTCAGAACTATCTCGGATCTCATTAAAGTCTCCTAATACTATAATGCCCCCATCAAAGTTAAGAAACAACATAAGGAGCAAAGACCAAACCTCCCTCTTTTTGTCAAGCTCCTGGGGAAAATAAACAGTTACCATCAACACCCTAGAATTAGACATCTTCCAAGTACCTTCAACTGCAATGTAATTAGGGTGCGACAAAGAGCAAGATTTCTCAAAAAGGTTGGGATCCCAAATCGCCACAATGCCTCCTGATAATCCAGAAGGATCCGAAGCTGCAAAATCAAAAGAATTGTTGCCCCACAACGAACGGATGAAAAACAAGTCAGGACACTTAATTTTGGTTTCTTGAATCCCAAGGAAGGATACTCGATATCTGCTACAAAGCTTGCTGACCCACGATCTTTTATCAGCATTACCCGATCCTTGAATATTCAAAGACATGCAATTCATGGTAAAACCTTATCACCTCCTATTCTACAGTTCTGATGCGCCAACATGCCATCCATATCGAAACCCATGGCACTTCCCATCTCCTTTATGACGAATTCCCCATCGGAGACAATTTACACAGACGGATTAATACTAATACCGTTTTCTCTACAAAATAGTTATGTAAGATATTCTTTTTATGAATCGTAAGGATTTTAAAACTTATGGTATAACAAATATTAAATTTAAAAAGATGATAAGATTAATCATATTTGGATCCAAAACTTATGATCAATGTTCTAAAAAACTCGCCGCACAGCCGCCATGGCGCGCCATAGCACCAAGGCTTGTGTCTCACGCTACGTTAAGCATGTGACACGCCATAGCCTAACGCGCAGTTTTCGTAATGCGATATTTGATTTTTCTTTACGTTTTTAGTGTCTTATTTGCAATTTTTTTAACATATAACCTAATTTAACTTGCTTCTTACTACTGACTCATTGAGTAACACTACAAAACCTATGTTTTTATATATAATATTATATATGACTTCGAAATTTGACGCCATAAGTCACGCCTTAAAAATGTCATGGCTTCGTCGTGGCTCCTAAGGCTTGAGGCTTGGCCTCACCGCCACGCCACGCCTCATGCCATTTAGAATCTTCCGTATGATCCAATTTTTTCTTTCCAGACTCTTATCAGTAAATTTGGTGGGATTTGAAATTAGATTTTACTTTGATCCTAGGTTTAATTGGAAGGAATAGATTTGAAAAAAGTACGTTTTTTGTCATAAAGTTTTTCTCTAAAAGTTTATCGAACAAGTTATTATGAATATCATTAAACTACTATCAAACAGTCATATATAGCTGATCCAATAAAATTCGTGTCCCATTAAATTCATTAAACGAAAAAGAGTCTTGTAGAGTTGTACTCTTCTCAACTAGATGAAGCAATAAATATCATGACAAAATGTGATTTTCATGCCTTTCTTATATGTTTATTTTAAAAATACTTGTCTTTTGAAGGAAAAAAACTAACGTAAACAATAATTTCGTCACCAAAAAAATGATTTCGGTTACTGAAACATAGAAAATTAAAATAAATACACGTTCTCATCTAACGTGAGACCAAACTGTTTTCATTAGACCCGTGAAACTACATAAATAACACTAAACTACCATAGCAAAACATTATAAAGGTAAACGTTTACAGTATTTTTGCTATAAATGTTCGGTGTTTTCTGTACATTCTAACAATTTATTATGAAGTTTCAATATTATGTTATGTCTTACGAAAACAGATTGGTCTCAGATAAACCCAACCGGACAACCCCTTATCTATTTATTAATTTATTAAAACCAGAGTTAGAGCATCTCCAACAGATTTCCCAAAATTTCTCCAAAATGGAGAACCAAAAGTCAAAATCTCCAAAAAAGTTTACATTCATCTCCAACAGATTCCCTATTTCGGAAAAACAAACATTGATTATAATATTAAAATATTCAATTTATCTATTAAAATATTATTTTCTCTCCAAATATTTATTTTCAAAGATTTCTATTGGTGGTTTCATTTAGTAATCATTTTTGAAGCTAACTCCATATTTGGAAAAAAAAACTTCTTCTCTCTCTTAATTTTTCCATTTTGAAGATAGTTTTGGAGAGCTGTTAGAGCAAAAATTTAGCTCAAAATCCCAGTTCTCCATTTTCTTTAAAATGAGAAAGATGTTAGAGATGATCTTATATGATAAAATAAAATTAAAATATTAAACTGAGACTTCCGAGGTCTAAGAAGGTGGGTAGTTTGATGCCTTTTGATCTCCACCAAATCATTATTTTGTTTTTTTAATAACTATTATTTTATAGATATTTAATAAACTAGAATTAATTTTATTTTATTTTAGACTACAAAAAATATTACTCTTTAATTTTTTAACCGTAATTTAAATTAGAAACTTTGTCCCCGTATTTTGTCGAAAATAACAACTTTCATCTCTCTAATTTTAAAATTACAAGACGGTCATCATGATTTGTAATAGGGGTATTCATTAAAGCCATCAAACCGGACAAACCGTCCACACCGTACCGTAAAGCATGGTTTAGAACTTTCGTGCGGTTTATGGTTTTGAGTTATCAAACGGTGGTTCAAACAGCACCGCATATTTTGTATATTCTTATTTTATATGTAACATATATAAAAAGAGAGAATGACTTATTATTTTATATGTAACAAAATTTGGATTTCGTGTTTTGGCCCAAAGTCCCATTATATCTCATAAGCCTGGTTTAGTTTGAAGTATAGAGCATCCACAACAAGGATTTCATTAGGATTTTATTTGGATTGCAAAAGTGTCATGTAGGATTGTTAAATTAGAAATTGTAGTGGTTGTGAGTATGATTGCTAAATTAGAAATTGGTTTTAGTAAATTGCAAATGTCAAATCAGTACTTTTTGCTGATTTGGCAGTGAATAGTATAAGAAATTGTAGGGAATAATTTCTAAATTAGAAATTGTTTTATGTCAAATCATGTTTTGTGACGTTTTGTGATGTTTTGTAAAAAATATTTATAAAAAAATATATGAATAATTTTATTTGTTAATAAAAATTTTAATTTTTTTAAAGGCATAAATATTAAAAAATGCAAAATATAATTTATATTAAAGTACAATAAAAAAAATTACATATAAAAAAAAAATACAAACTTAACACATAAAAATACATCATTGTTCTTTTAGAAGTTCCAACTATTATTTTAGAAGTTGTTGCTTCACAAGATCTATGGATATTGATGCATTTTTTGGTCTTCTGGGTACCTTAAATGATATCAACGTGTTAGACCGTTCTCCCGTATTCCACGAGGTTTTGGAAAGGAAAGCACCACAAGTTAATTTCTCCGTCAATGGTAACAATTACAATTTAGGATATTATCTTGCTGATGGGATCTATCCTAATTGGGCTACATTCGTAAAGTCAATTCCATTACCCCAATCCCCGAAACATCGACTATTTGCAAAGAAACAAGAGGCTGCTAGGAAAGATGTAGAGAGAGCGTTTAGGGTACTCAAATCACATTTCGCTATTATATGTGGGTCATCTCGTATGTGGTGCAAAGAGATAATTGGAGAAATAATGAGAGTATGTATAATCATGCACAACATGATCGTCGAAGATGAACGTCATATTTATATTCGTCAATTTGATGATATAAACGATGATGTTAATTTTACTATAAACGACGCCTCAAATCTCTCGTAGCATACTTCCCGAGTACAAAAACTATCTCCAAAATCACATACAAGTACGTAATCGATCAACGAATCATTGTTTACAATCATATTTGATTGAAGAGATTTGACAAAGATTTAGAGATGAAGAAAATGACGATTAATGTAATATTTTTACTTTGTATTTTAATTTAATGTTTTATAAATTAAATATTTTATTTAAATAATTTATTTTATTTTATTATAGTTATTTAATTAATAAAATATTTCATATTAAATTATAGTAAAGAATATTTAATTGTAGTTTTGTTGTTATTTGATTAAAATATAGTTTTTTATGATGAGGTGTCACCTTAGAAAGTGATTGAAATTTCATTGTTGTGGGGGATAATTTCAAGATAATTGCAAAGCTGATGTGGCGATGATAGGGCCAATTTGCAATTGAAATGAAATTTCATTGTTGTGGATGCTCTAACATTTTTAATTCCTAGACTATTTTTAATTATATATTATGTATTTGGAAATCGGATGTATTAAAAATCTTTATTTTCTTGGACTACGACCACTTTATCCTTAATTTTATAATGTATTTTTAAACTTATAATTTTTGGATTTTAGGCATAAAGTGCGACAGGGACAAACCGCATAAACCGCACCGCATTTTGCGGTGCGGTTTGGTGCGATTTGAGGTTTATGCGGTGCGGTTTGCTAAAATGCCAACCGCATCGCAAACACCCCTAGTTTGTAAAAATGTTCGAATTTAATTCATTTCTTTAACGAACATTAAAAAATTCTACTAAATGAGGGCATTTTTGTTCTTTTACTCAACTTTGGTCATTTACCTAAATCAAATGTTAAACTACAATTTTGGTCCCTGTGGTTTTCGATTGGGTAAAAGGCAAAAAATAGGTAAACAGACAAAAATGCGCCTTACTGATCGAAATTTTTTAACGTCATTAGAAGGAGAGATAAAATTCGAACGTTTTTACATACCATGATAGCCATATTTAATTTTGAAACTATAAAGACGGAAAATATTATTTTCGACGAACACAGAGACACAAGTGTATAGTTTATTCCTTATAATTATATAAAAACCAATGACAATTGAAAAAAATTAAAATAGGTTACAAACCAATACACAAAATACTAAATTACATATTCAAAAGATGTAAATTACATAATTATCAATACCGAGTTCTTATCACGTATGTTCAATCAAATCATTTTTAAAGTGTTTCCAAGATTTTCACATTACAAAGTTGTCCTCTATAATCATATAGAGGGATATTTTTTTGTAAACCATTCTAATCATGTAAACCTTTAAACCATCGATTTCATTGGTTAAATTACTTAAATTGTTTTATGAAATTGTTTATTTTGATGAAATTGTTTCATAACATTCATTTCTTGATGAAATTGTTTCATATATTTGTGTTTTTTTATGTAAAAACGAAAATATATGAAACAGTTTCATAAGAATAAAAAAAATACATGAAACTACATAAAAAACACAAATATATGAAACAAGTTTATCAAGAAATGAATGATATGAAACAATTTCATCAAAATAAACAATTTCATAAAACAATTTCATTAATTTAATTAATGAAATCGACGGTTTACACGATTTATACGATTAGAATGGTTTGGGGACTCTAATAAGACATGTATGTAATACCTTATGTAAAAGGTTAAAATACCTACAAAGTGATTAATAAAATAACATTTATAAAATCTACTTTTTACAAAGCTAACGTGGTAAAAAACGCAATGAATACGAGAGTTAATTATGTTGTACCGTTGGATCTACATATTTTTAGGTGCATCAAATCGGGCTCCAAAGTTTAATAACATGTGAATAATATATATTCATTGATGAATATATCATGTTTTCACATAAATTAGTTGATGAATTCTTGTGTTAGAAGTTCTTCAGTATCTACACAACTCAGATCGATATAACAACTACACTCCGTCTTCCCGACTTGCCGGAATCCAAAGACCACGATGCCGGAATCAAGAAACTCCGGTGATAGCCGAAGACATTCCGATGTCAACATCGAAGAAGAAGAAGATGAACACCACAATGAAATCTATTCCCAACAAACACCCGATCTACAAATTTTCGAAAGGCAAATCTACGGGTTAAAGCGTCACGATTCCTTAGATATCGAGTCTGCTAAAATTCAAAGCCACCACGGTCACCACGACACCAAAGTCAGTATGTATTCGTAATTTTCTTTTCAATATATATATATATACCCACCCACCCAGGGGCACCCAGAGGCTGTTTACTAAATATTTACCGTTTCTTACCGGTAACCAAACATTTCTTGTCTCTTACCGGGTAAGAGGCGCTTATCCTGTCAGAGATTCTGGTATTTACCAACAATCTTACAATGCCATTTTGCTAACTAAGAATCTTACTCGGTAAGTTATGGTGATGACTCTGACTTGGTTAGCGTTTACCAGGTAAGAAACACTTATATTATGCTATTTTGATGACAAAGAATCTTACCAGGTAAGGTATTGGAGGGTGCTCTTACCTAAGGCCATCCGTACCCCATCCCTCCTATCTGTGAAAGATTCCCCTCCACATCATCGCCACATCAGCTTTTCTTCCATCCCTCACTCCATCCCTCACGATCCCTAAACATCCGTACCCCATTCCCTCAAACCCCTTTGCCACCTCATTTATTTTAATTCTTTTATTTATACATTTAATTATTTAACAAAATAAATATATATATATATATATATATATATTTAATAAATAAAAATAAGATAAATAATAAAAATTAAAATTCATATCATTCATTAAAAAATTAAAAATTACAAAATAAATTTAAAAATCTACTCGTCGTCATTGTTGGGAACTTGGATACGCCAAATATGTTCGACCAAATCCGACCGAAGGTTATTATGAGTTTCCCGGTTTATGACTTCTCGAACATTTGCCGCGCGTTGTGTCTCACTGATTTGGCTTTCGATATCATTCGTGAAAAAGTCGTTTTCCACGTCACCACAAATAGCATGGTTTTCGTCTTCGAGTATCATATTGTGTAATATGACACAAGCGTACATAATGTTTCCCAATATTGCCGGTTCCCATCCGCGTGCCGGGTTATGAAGTATATGCCAACGTTGTTTAAGCACGCCAAAAGCTCGTTCAACATCTTTACGTGCGGATTCTTGCGCGGACTTGAACTTTTGTCGTTTAGAGTCTTGTGGGCACGTAAATGATTTTACGAAAGTAGCCCATTCCGGATATATCCCATCCGTTAGATAATATCCATGCTTGTAGGTGGCTCCATTCACCTCAAAAGGGCAGTCGGGTGCTTTTCCATCATATACATCGTTGAAGATGGGCGACTGATTGAGAACATTGATGTCATTGTTGGAACCGGCAACACCAAAGTATGCGTGCCAGATCCATAGATCTTGAGAGGCCACTGCTTCTAGCATGATTGTCGGGTGCTCATGATCACCTCTCATGAATTGACCTCGCCATGCATTCGGACAATTTGCCCACGCCCAATGAGTACAGTCTATGCTGCCGAGCATGCCGGAAAATCCGTGTTTAGCTTCATGCGCGGCGTACAACTTCTGAATATCAATAAAAGTAGGCCTGCGTAAATATTTTTGACCATACAGTTCAATAATACCTGTGCAGAATTTGTACAGACAATCTCGTGACGTTTTCTCTCCCATACGGATGTACTCGTCAAGTGCGTCAGCAACTACTCCATACGCCAATTGCCGAATAGCGGAAGTACACTTTTGTATCGGAGAAAAACCTTGTTTGCCTAACCCGTCAAACTGAAGTCTAAAATACGGATACCCTACTTCTAAATCTTCAACTATTCGTTCGAATAGTTGTCTGCTCATCCTGAACCGCCGCCTAAACATATCCGGTGTATAAATCGGGTTGACGCCAAAGTAGTCCCGCATAAGCCGCTCGTTTGCAGTTACTCGACCTCTTTCAATGTTTGCGGCCCTCTCTCTTGTTGACGATGAGGCGGTGCTACCATACAGCGATTGTGCAGCATGTCGAAAAATTTCCCTTTGTAGATTCAACAACTCGTCGGTGTCTACGGATGATGATGATGCGGTTGGTGAACCGGGTTGTGGCGAATCCATATTGTTTAATATATAGAGGTTGAGAAAATTTGAGAGAGTTTGAGAGGTGTGAGAAATAAGAGGTTGAGAGAATAAGAGGTTGAGAGGTGTGAGAAATAAGAGGTTGAGAGGTGTGAGAAATAAGAGGTTGAGGGTTAAATATATAGTGGGATTAAATTGAGAATTTTTTTTTTTTTTTTAAGAAAGAGCCGTTCAACGGTTATTTTTTTAAAAATTTAATTAAATTTTTTTTTTTTTATAAAACCCTCGGGATGGCTCGGGAACCCAACCCCGCTCACCATCCCGCCCCGCAACTCCATCCCGGGCCGTAGCCCAACCCCGCCCTCACCCCGCTGCCACATCCCCCATCCCGAGCCCCTTCCCCGCTGGGGTACGGAAGGCCTAATAAACGTTTACACAATTTATGTTGGTAAAATGTCTCTTCACTACAAAACAAATGATTTTTACCCACAAAATTTACCCAGAGAAATTTACGTTGGTGATTACCCAGGGATCACTTAGAAGTAGAATCCGATGTTTTTGGAGAAAATACCCATGGATCACCCAGAGAATCCCTGGGTAATCTGTCACTGATTTGCATTACCCACCAAAAATTTACCCACCAACTTTTGTGACGGTTTTGTGATGAATCACCATTTAGCGACAGATTTCCCAGGGAAAAGTCCGTAGGTAAAAGTTTTTCGTTTAGTAGTGCTTATCGTGGATTACATCGCTTAACTTTTTCGAATGAAATTGTTTGAAGGATTGGGGAACGATACTCAGGCTAGCATTTCAAAGCATCGGGGTGGTTTATGGCGACATCGGGACGTCGCCATTGTATGTGTATGCTAGCAGTTTCAGTGACGGGATCAAACATGAAGACGACATTTTGGGTGTTTTGTCCATCATATTTTACACTATTACGTTAATTCCAGTGATTAAGTATGTTTTGATCGTCTTACATGCCAACGATAACGGCGACGGTACATATTTTTTACTTCTTATATTCGTTGATTCATTGCATACTTCAAATCTTAACTCGTGTCACTATATACAACAAAATGGGGCCTATAGCACACAAAATTTTGTGAGTGTCGTAATATACTGCTTTATAGGACCAAACATGCTTCTTATGTAAAAATGTTGCAATGAGTTTCTATGACATTTTTGGATATTTTAACAAGTTTTTTAGGACACTTTTAAAGTAAAGTGTCGTTATAATTAGTTTTTTACAAGACCCTTCCGAGAAATATTGTCCTATATATGAACAAATCTCTTTATAGGACATTTGTTTGTACAAGACATTTTTTCCCCAAATATGTCATAATTTTTTTAGTAGAACACTTTATTTAAAAAGTGTTTTAAAAAATTGTTACGATGCACAAAAACGTTCTATAAACTTACTGCAATGTTTTTACATACAATGCACGATTGGTTGGTCCTATAAACCTAAGTTTCTAGCAGGACATTGGACACTTAAACAATTTTGTCGTCCTATAAACCTGATTTTATTTGTTGTAACTTGTCATATAATGAATTTGTGATTTTTTTATATGAAGGAGGTACTTTTGCATTGTACTCGAAATTATGTCGATATGCAAAGGTAGGTTTAATCCCGAGCGAGCAAGCAGAGGACCGAGAGGTCTCCAACTTCCGACTTGAATTGCCCGCCAAAAATAACGCAATATCGTCAAAGCTCAAGAAAAGTCTTGAGAGTAGTCGGCTCGCCAAGTTTTCTCTTCTATTCATCGCAATGCTCGGGACGTGTATGGTTATCGGTGACGGCATCCTCACCCCCTCCATATCCGGTGATTAAATTTATCTTATTTTTAATCACGTGAGAATGTGTGAAACCCCCATTAAATTACTTAAAACAAACAAGGTTTCAATATATAACTAATCGAATGATTCTAAATGTTTTTAACATATTTAAATTTCGTTACAGTTTTATCAGCAGTATCGGGGCTAAAGAAAGCAACAGATACCATGACGGAAAGTAAGTTTCGTAACGAATTAATTAGTGATCTTTATGTTGTGAAAATAAATAACGCTGTTATCGTGATAACGTTAAGTAGAGAATGAAGGTGATTGCAGGGGTGATTGTTGTCGTATCGGTTGTTATCTTGATAATGTTATTCATGGTTCAAAGGTTTGGAACCGATAAAGTTGGATACTCTTTTGCCCCGATCATTTGTGTCTGGTTCGGCCTCATTTCCGGAATTGGTGTTTTCAATTTCATCAAGTTCGACCCTTCTGTCGCCAAAGCCATAAACCCTAAATACATCATCGATTACTTCAAGCGAAACCAAAAGGATGCTTGGATTTCACTTGGAGGCATCGTCCTCGCCATTACAGGTACTTTCGCTACAACGTCTTAAGGTCTGTTTGTTAGCAGCTTAATGAGGTTAAAAGATTCACAGTTTATTCAGTCAGTGATACATGAGTGTTTGGTAGCGGCTTAATGATATAGAAGGTTGCTTATTCAATAAGCTTCTATAGGGGGGACTTTATGTAGAAAACCAAGTTTTTTTTTCCAAATTTGTCACTCCTAATTAAAAAACATGTTCATTCCATTTATGACAAAACCCTCCTAACCAAAAACTTTCCCAATCTATACATATAGATTAATCCATACGGACAATTTTATCCATATACAACACTTAGGGGCTGTTTGGTTGGTTTTCCATTAAGTTCTGTATGAATAAAGTTGTCTGTGTGGATTAATCTGTCTGTATAGATTGGAAAGATTTTTGTTTGGGAGGGCGTTTTCATAAATGGAAGGACCAAAATTTTTAATTAGGAGAGACTGGTTTAGACAAAACTTGGCTTTCTGCATAAAGCTACCTCCTAAAAGCTTAATAAATAAGTCACTTTCTATATCATTAAGCCACTACCAAACAGTCATGTATAGCTGACTGAATAAGCTATATGTCCCATTAAGCTCCTTAAGCTGCTAACAAACAGGCCCTTAATGGAAAACCATTAAATCAGCCAAACAATCCCTACCCATTAGACAGGTTCATAGAACCAAACAGTTGTATTTGCATCCTATATAAAAGTGTTACAACAAGTTGATGTGATTTTGTTCGAGATTCTAACAATTTGAATCGAATATAACAGGAACTGAGGCGATGTTCGCTGATGTTGGACATTTTTCGGTCAAATCAATACAAATAAGCATGGGTTGTGTCGTTTATCCGGCCTTGATCACCGCGTATGGTGGTCAGGCTTCGTGGCTAAGAAAACACAAAGACGACGTGGCCGACACGTTCTATAAGTCGGTTCCGGATGCTTTGTATTGGACGGTTTTCGTGTTGGCTGTTATGGCGGCAATTATAGCAAGTCAGGCGATGATATCGGGGACTTTCTCGATCATCAAACAGTCACTCTCCCTCGGGTGCTTTCCTCGTGTTACGGTCGTGCATACTTCGGCTAAGTATGAAGGACAAGTTTTCATACCGGAAATGAACTATCTTCTTATGTTCGGTTGTGTTGTTGTTACCGTAACATTCAGAACTACCGAAAACATCGGCCATGCTTACGGTTAGATTTTTGTACGTTTTTAAAGACATAATATCTAATAAGAACTTGGAGATAGAGGATTAGGGTAGCAGACTAGAATCTGTTGTCCATCAATCACACGAAACCATGACATCATTTTTATCAAGCAGAGAGAAAATGAATAAAATAAAATAATGACGTGTCTTGATGTGATTGGTGAGACAGAGAGCAAAAGCACTACAATAAAATGGGGATTTTGTCTCAAATAGCTATTCCACACTTCATGCATCTTCTAATAGCCACTTTACTACCCATCTTCCACAAATAGCCAAAACTTACGCAGACAAAGTTACGCAGAAAGTTTTGTTTGCGTAACTTTGTTTTTCCTCCAAAAAATTAAAGAAAAATGATTTTTAAAAAAGTTTACGCAGAGAGTTTTCTCTGCATAAGTTTTTCCATCCCACGTGTCTGCGTAAAGTCCACATGTGCTACACGTGGAATCCACGTTGAAAAAAAAGTTTACGCGAGGAGATCAAAAACTTATGCAGAGACTTCTCTCTGCGTAAGTTTTAATTTTTTTTAAAAAAAAATTATGTCAGAAAATATTCCCTTCAGCTTTTCTTTATGTCAAATCGACTGAAGATTCCTTAAATTCTAAAAATAAGAAAAAAAAAACATTAGAGAGAAATCTCTGCGTAAGTTTTTGATATCTCCGCGTAAACTTTTTTTTTTCCAACGTGGATTCCACGTGGTGCACATGTGGACTTTACGCAGACACGTGGGATGGAAAAACTTACGCAGAGAAAACTCTTTGCGTAAACTTTTTTTAAAAATCATTTTTCTTTAATTTTTAGGAGGAAAAGCAAAATTACGCGGACAAAACTTTCTGCGTAAGTTTTGGCTATTTGTGGAAGAGGGTTGGTAAAGTCGCTATTTGAAGACGCATGGGGTGTGAAATGGCTATTTGAGGCAAAATCCCAATAAAATGGGGTTTATAGGATGACAACAATGTACAAGTGTCATACTAAATCGATTTATAGGTTTTAAGTTTATATGACAAAATAATAAAGTGTTCTATCTAAAATTGTTGTAATACGTTTATTAGATATTTTTGAGTGAGTTAACAAGATTTTTAGGAATTTTTAAAATAAAACATCGTATTAGTTATTTTATAGGACACTTACGAGAAGTGTCCTATTAATACATCTTATTATAGAAAACTTGTTTTTATATGATATATTTTTTTTTCAAGTAGTGCAATATAAAATAGCTAATAACACGTCCTAAAGTTCGTAAGACGCCCAAAAACAACATATAAACTTAATGCAACACTTTTAGATATGATGTTTTATCGTTTGATCTTATAAACGTAAGTCATATAAAACAGTCTATTTGAACATTTAGACATTTTTAGCATCTTATGAACCTTGAGGAGGGAACATGAATTTCGGGTCCCGCCTTTTTTTAAAGCTCTGAACAAGCTCTCCTGTTATGGATGCTCCAATCGGTAACATGTTGAACTTGAACGTGTACCCGTAACCGATGAAGGTATTGCGGTGATATTTGCGGAGACGCTAACGTCGTTTTTCATGGTGGTAATGATGCTCGTCATATGGAAAACAAACCTACTTATGGTGATCGTATACGTTCTTGTGATTAGCTCAACGGAATACATTTATTTAAGCTCGGTTTTGTACAAATTCAGCGAAGGTGGATACTTGCCATTTTCATTCGCGGTCGTGCTAATGTTCATAATGTGCACTTGGAACTACGTTTATCGGGCAAAATACAACTACGAACTCGATAACAAAGTGTCACAAGAAGTCATAAAAGACATGGTTTCTGGCTCGAATATTAGTCGTATGCCCGGACTCGCAATCTTTTACTCCGAGCTCGCCCATGGCATTCCTCCAATCTTTAAACATTACGTCGACAACGTGCCAGCTTTACATTCCGTTCTTGTGTTCGTTTCCATTAAGTCGTTACCAATAAGTAAAGTGGCGCCAGAAGAGAGGTTCTTGTTCCGAAGAGTGAAGCCAAACGAGCTCTATGTTTTTAGATGCGTGGTGAGGTACGGGTACATGGACGTGCGCAACAAAAAGGAGTCGTTTGAGAAGATTTTGATTGAACACTTGGCGGATTTCATCCAATCGGATTATGAAGTTTCCGAAACACAACAAGATGTGGTGGTAGTAGAAAACGCTTGGCGAGCGGGTGTTGTGCATTTGGTTGGCGAGCACGAGATCGTGTCGAGATCGGGGTCATCGATTGGGAAGAGGTTCTTGATCGATTATGTTTACAATTTCGTGAAGAAGAACTCGAGGCAAAGCGAAAGTCATGTGTTCGAAATTCCTCATAAAAGGATGTTGAAGGTCGGAATGACTTACGAGCTTTAAGGACGATTTATATCTTGTAACGATTGCTAACAAGTAAAGACGTTTTATAACCATCGTATTTGTAGTTTCGTTAGAAACTAACATGACATTAATAACACTTACAAACAATTAACTTTGTTCTCTTTGTTTTGTTTAATATTATTTTACTTACAAAATAATGAATATATATAGGGTTGGGTTCCAGTAGGATTTCAATATTTTCATTTGTGCAAAGTAACACGATCTAATCTCTATTTTAAAGTTTTTTTTGGAAACTGTTCACCTAAGCTTTGCTTAGACTACATCATTGGTGAGTTACGGTCGTCTGAGACTAAGTCTGGCCATAGGGCAAGCGTCTGGACTCGAACCCAGGGTAGATTGGATATTCCACCACATCCCCTTAGGCCTTTTGCCAACGCACCATCACCCCTTGTGGTTCTCTATTCTAAAGTTGGGAACTTGAATTTTTGAATCTCGACTTGTTCAAATACATATAGCATATTCAAGTTCGAATTGTGAGAGACAAACTTGAACCCTTCCGTTAGTTCCAACTATTGAATTAACTCTGAAATACATCCTCATATATGATTCATGAAAGAGTCGATTAAAATTTTTAGTAATCAACTTTATACTCAGAACATCTCCAACGGCTTCCCCATTTTGGAGAATATGGGGATTTTGGGTTGTTTTTTGCTCCAACAGCTTCCCAAAAATTATCTCCAAAATTGAGAAAGTAGGAGAGAGAAGGAGTTTTTCTCCAAATATGGAGTTAACCTTAAAAATGATTACTTAGTGAGAGCACCAATAGAAATATTTGAAAAATAATATTTAGAGAGAGAAATAATATTTTAATAGATAAATACAATATTTTAATATTATAATAATTGTTTTTTCTCCAAAATGAGGAATTTGTTGGAGATGAATGTAATTTTTTTTTGAGATTTTAACTTTTGGTTCTCCATTTTGGAGAAAAATTATGGGGAAGCGACGACGGAGTCAAATTTAGTAAACTAGATCGGTTCCTAGTTTCCAATGATTTTGGGTCTATGTGGAAGAACTTGGGAGTGAAGGCATTGGAGAGAGCGTGGTCCGACCACGTCCCAATTGCGTTGGAAGACGACCAAACGGACTACGGACCAAAACCGTTTAAGTTCTTCGACACATGGTTGAAGGAAGATGGAATCGAAGAAGTGGTTAGAGGCGCTTGGCACAAGCGAATCGAGGTAAACTCTCAATTTCCGGACCGAATTTTTAGAGATAAACTTAAAAACGTGAAATTGGAGTTATAGGAGTGGAGTAGAGATACGTTTGGTAATTTGGATAAAGAAATCAAGAGAGCCAAAAATGAGTATATGAATATGGACTTGGAGGCAGAATCGAACCAGTTGGTGGACGCGGAAAGGGATAAATGGTTAATAGTAAGGAAAAAGTGGATAGAACATGAAGAAAAAAGATCCGAGATGGAAAGACAAAAAGCAAAGGTTAAATGGTTTCTTGAAGGGGACGAAAACACTAAATTATTCCACGCAGCGATGAAAGTTAGAGAACGAAAGAACATGATTAGAGGCTTGAAAATTAATGGGGAGTGGGTGGAAGATCCGGATCAAGTTAAAACATTCACTTATGAGTTCTTCAAAAGTAAGTTTTCAAGAAGCGATCAAGAGGGTCCGTCAATTCATAGCAAAAAAATTAAAAAAATCACGTTGGAGGATGCCGAGTTCTTGGAGAGACCGTTTGAAGAAGAAGAGATATGGAACGCGATTAAAGGTTGCGATAGCAATAAATCACCCGGACCGGACGGATTCTCATTTGCTTTTATGAAGAAGTTTTGGGGATTAATAAAGGAGGAATTAATCGCGGCTTTGAATTGGTTTTGGGAAAAAGAAAGAATAAGTATGGGGTGCAATTCCTCGTTCCTAACTTTAATCCCGAAAGTCTCAAGTCCGGAGGGACTAGGGGAGTTTAGACCTATTAGCCTAATAGGGGTCTATTATAAAACGGTGACGAAAATCCTTGCGGAAAGATTGAAACGCGTGTTGGGAAAAGTTATTAGCAAAGTGCAAAGTGCGTTCGTGAAAAATCGACATATCTTAGATGGGATCCTAGTAGCGAACGAGGTGGTGGAGTACATTCGAAAACAAAAGAAAAGCGGACAATCTTCAAGGTCGACTTTGAAAAAGCATACGATTCCGTAGAGTAGGATTTCTTGCTTGATAGCTTAGATAATATGGGATTTGAAAAAAAGTGGATAGGGTGGATTAATGCGTGCCTTCGTTCATCCGCAATGTCGGTATTAGTCAACGGCGCTCCAACCAAAGAGTTTGTGATGGAAAGAGGACTAAGACAAGGAGATCCTCCTCTTGCTCCTTTCTTATTCCTAATAGTAGCGGAAAATTTGAACATTTTGATGGAAGAGGCGGTGGAGAAGGGACTATACGAGGGAATCAAAGTGGGGGATAACGATATATCAATCTCGCATCTCCAATACGCGGACGACGCGATTTTTTTTGGAAGGTGGAGCTTAGTAAATCTCAAGAATTTGCTAAAGATTCTCAAGTGCTTTCGTGAGGCATCTGTTGAAACTCAAAGCAGATAAAACACACAGAAGTATTAAAAGACTTCGTTGATTTATTGAAACAAACAGAGGCTGAATATATAGCCAGTACAGAAACAGAAAAGCGATAAAAAGGCCCACTACAGATAATAAAGCCCACTACTACTACAGACTCGGTAAAAAGAAAACTAACTTCCTGATTCCTAAAAATCAGGTTTTATTTGATACTGAAGACTAAACCAACTCCAACAATGCCTCCCCTTAAACTGAAGGTGTCAACCTACAGTTTAACATTCACGTACTCCCAACCAGTCACGGAACCTCGTGAACGCCTCTAGCTTCAGCGGCTTGGTCATTATGTCTGCTACCTGATCCTCCGTTCTACAAAAAACCAGCTCAATGACTCCATTCCTTACCAGATCTCTTAAGAAGTGGAATCTAACATCAATATGTTTGCTTCTGCCATGAAGTACCGGATTTTTAGACAATTTGATCGTTGAGCTATTATCACACATTATTGAAGTGCATTTTGATTGCTCTAGACCAAATTGCTCCAAGATCTTCCTCATCCAGATGCATTGACAAGCACACGAGGCTGCTCCAATGAATTCCGCTTCCGTCGTGGATAAGGTCACAACGGGTTGTTTTTTCGATGACCATGCCACTGCACCTCCGTTTTGTATGAAGACATATCCACTCGTACTCCTTCGATCATCTGCATCTCTGGCATAATTGCTGTCGGTGTATGCATACAACTTTCCATCACCCTTCCTTTTGTAGAACAGGCCCATTGTCATCGTCCCTTTCAAGTACCGAAGTACTCTTTTAGCCACCTGCATGTGCTGATCAGTAGGTGCTGCCATGTATCTGCTTAGCAAACAAACAGAGTACATCAAGTCCGGTCGTGTAGCTGTGATGTACATGAGGCTACCAATCATCTTTCTATACACCAGTCCATCAGCTGCAGCTCCTCCTCTTTTCGAAAGTTCAGTTCCTGGCACAATTGGATTCTTAACTGAATTACAATTGTGCAGGCCGAATTTCTTCAATAGCTCTTCGGCATAGCGTTTTTGACAAATGAATATACCTTCTTGGTTTTGTGTTACTTCAACACCAAGAAAATATTTCATCAAGCCTAAATCAGTCATATCGAACTCCTCTTTCATGGACAGCTTAAACCTTTCGATCATAGTAGCATCATTACCGGTAAAGATTAAGTCGTCCACATATAGGCTCACAATAATTATCTTGCTACCATTCTCTATTTTTACGAAGAGTGTATGTTCAGATTCGCACCTTAGAAAACCTTCCCGCATAAAGTAGCCTTCAATTTTGCTAAACCATGCGCGCGGAGCCTGCTTTAGCCCATACAGCGCCTTGCTCAGTTTGTATACTTTGTGCTCCTTCCCAACTTGTACAAACCCCGGAGGTTGTTCTACATACACATCTTCACTTAGATCGCCGTGCAAAAACGCACTTTTCACATCTAATTGGTGAACTTTCCACCCCTTTTGTGCCGCCAATGACAACAACATACGTATCGTGTCCCATCGTGCCACGGGTGCAAACACCTCGTTGTAGTCGATACCATGTTGTTGAGCGTAGCCCTTGGCTACAAGTCTTGCTTTATGCTTATCGATTTCTCCTCGTTCATTAAATTTTGTTTTGTAGACCCACTTCACACCAATTTTCTTTGCTCCTGGAGGCAGGTCCGTAAGTTTCCAGGTCTGGTTGTTCTCGATCGACTTCAGCTCGTTTTCCATTGCTTTTCTCCAAACTTCATCTTTTACTGCTTCCTCAAACGTGCTTGGATCTTCAGAGTTATCTATCATTACATTATTGTTGGAGCCTTCTTCTTGAGGAGAATCTTCTCTAGTTGAGTAATCTTGTAAGTAAGCCGGAGGTCGTCTAACTCTTGTCGATTTGCGTGACTGTGATTCTTCAACGGTGTCACTTGTGTCGGGGAGAGGTGGGGTGTTTGGGCTGGGCACATCTGTCTCAGAAGCACCTGGACTGAGTATTTCCAAGTCTTCTACAATTTCCTCCTCTTCTTCTTGTTCCTCTTCGATTGCATCGTTATAGCCTTCCCAAATCAGTTGCGTTTCTTCGGTTCCTTTCTCCTTCCATAACCAGCCTTTATCTTCTTCAAATATAACATCACGACTAATAACCAGTTCAGAAGTGATGGGATTGAATAACCTGTAAGCCTTGGATTCACTGCTGACTCCAAGTAGAACACACGGGAAACTTTTGTCATCGAGTTTCTTCCTTTTCTGATCTGGTACGTGAACATGTGCCAAGCAGCCAAACACCCTGAAGTAGTCTACGACTGGCCTCTTCCCACTCCATAATTCTTCCGGCGTTTTATCCTTTTCGACCGAAATTGGACTTCGATTCAGCACATGCGTCACCCATCTAGCTGCCTCCGGCCAGAATTCTTTTGGAACAGCTTTATCATTCAGAATACATCGCACCATGTTCATTATAGTGCGATTCTTTCGTTCCGCTATCCCATTTTGTTGTGGGGTGTAGGCTGTTGTTAGCTGCCTCCTTATTCCTGAATCCTTACAAAATAAGTTGAATTAATTGGAGGTAAACTCTCCTCCTCTATCAGTACGCAAACAACCCAAATTCAACTCACTTTCTTTTTCTACATAGGCTTTAAAATGCTTAAAAACATCAAATGCATCAGCCTTGTTCGATAAGAAATAAGTCCATACCTTCCTGCTATGATCATCGATGAATGTCAACATGTATCTTTTTCCGCTGTTGGATGTCGGAGAAATAGGTCCACATATATCTGAGTGAACTAGTTGAAGTCTCCTTGTAGCACGCCATGAACTCCTTTTTGGAATTGCTTGTCGATGTTGCTTGCCTACAAGACAGCTTGTACACGAGCTTGCTGATCCTTTTAGTTGAGGTATTCCACTCACCATATTTCTGAACTTTAGAGTTCTTAAACCTTTGTAGTTTAGGTGAGCATACCTTTGGTGCCAAAGTTGAGTTACATTGTCGGTAGTCGTCTGCAAGCATTGGATTTCCTTTGGCCCATCTTCTGCCCTAGTAGCTACCAAAGGAAACATCCTGTTGACAGTCATCCAGGCTTGAAGGATAAGCCCCTTCTTTGGATGATATAGTTTGCAACTTCCATCTTTGATCAGAATTGCCATCCCCTTTTCTTGCAATTGGCCTGCACTTATTAGATTATTGCATAAATCTGGCACATAATACACATCAGTGATTGTGTGTATAAAGCCATCAATCTTTAGACGTACGTCTCCTTTTCCCATCACTTGCATACGATCACTGTTTCCCAGCTTCACTTTGTGCCTAAAATTTTCGTTAAGAACGGAAAACCACAGCTTGTTCCCGCACATGTGATTACTACACCCCGAGTCTAAGAACCACACTTCATCTTTCTTTGCATTGTTGGTTTCCACAGTCGCCATAAGCAATGTGTCTTCTTCATCAATTTCTGCGTAATTAGCCTTATTGTTCCATCCTGGGCACTCATATGCAAAGTGACCCAATTGGTGACAATTGTAGCACTCAACAGTGTCCCTGTTCAATGGCCTGCCTCGACCTCTTCCTCTTCCTCTTCCACGAAATGTGTAGCCTCTTCCCCTTGTTGCTCTTTCCTCCTCGGTGACTTTCAGCACTTGTTCTTCACTGCCATTTGAAGGTCTCTTAAACTTCTGTTCATGAACCAAAAGTGAACTCTGAAGAGCATCAACTGACAGTCTGTCAATATCCTTGGACTCCTCAATGGAGCACACTATGTAGTTGAAGTTATCAGTGAGGGTTCGTAGGATTTTCTCCACGATCTTCACATCTTGCATGTCCTCACCGCAGTTTCTCATATCGTTTGCAACCACCATTACCCTTCCAAAGTAATCTGTCACCGATTCTCCGATCTTCATCTCCAGCAGTTCCCAGGTTCTTCTTAAAGACTGAAGCAGAGCACGCTTGACTCTAGCATTCCCTTGGTACTTAGTCTTCATCGAATCCCACAATTGTTTGGACGTATTCTTTTGAGTAATGGTCTTGAGAATGCTCTTGTCGATTGAACTAAACAAATAGTTCTTGGCTTTAAGATCCTTTAATCTTGCATCTTCAAGACTCTTTTTCTGGGCAGCAGGTAGGCCTTCTTCATTGTTAGGTTCGACAAAGCCATTTTGCACCACACCCCAATACTCTTTTGACCTAAGGAGATTCTCCATAAGCAAACTCCAATGGTCATAATCTCCATCAAATTTTGGAATGGCAGCTTGTTGGTAGTTGTCTTTCTCAGTCATCTCTCTTTGCTCTCAGCTTTCTTTCTCCTCCTCTCAGCTTCTTTTCCTTCACAGGTCAGAACCTTTTGTGCTCTGATACCAGATGTTGAAACTCAAAGCAGATAAAACACACAGAAGTATTAAAAGACTTCGTTGATTTATTGAAACAAACAGAGGCTGAATATATAGCCAGTACAGAAACAGAAAAGCGATAAAAAGGCCCACTACAGATAATAAAGCCCACTACTACTACAGACTCGGTAAAAAGAAAACTAACTTCCTGATTCCTAAAAATCAGGTTTTATTTGATACTGAAGACTAAATCAACTCCAACAGCATCGGGGTTGAAAATCAATTTGAAGAAGAGCAAAATTTTCGGCGTGGGAATATGTTAGTACACTAATGTATCCAAGATTTAGGGATAATTGTAATTAGTCAACAAAGGTCAAAGTCAAAATAGCTAGGTTTGGTCAAAGGGTATATAAACCCCATTTGTTAGGGTTTGTTGTGTGAGATCATTAGTGTATCTAGCCACCAAGGTGTGTGTGTGGCCTCCAAGAGAGAAAGTGTATCCAATTCTCATCTTTTACATTTTCTACTCAATATACAATGAGCTTAATGTGTTAATCTTGTTACGTGAATCATTCTCAATTGGTATCAGAGCCTAGCAGAGTTGAATTTGTGTATCATTCAATGATTTTTATCAATTTTTTAAGAAATTGAAAGTTTTTGAGTTTTTTGAGCTTTTGAGATTTTATTGATATTTTTCAAAAACTTAGAAATCGTTTGTGTTTTTGGATTGTTTCAAGTTCATAGATCGATTCTATTTGTTGATTGGAACAGTTTGCGATTTAGAAATTTTATTTTCATCAACAAATCAATTGTTTTTGAAAAATTAGAAAATCAACAGTGAGTTTTTGTTCTTTGAAGCTTCATATGAATATAATGATCAATCTTGGCTTATTGATGTGATTTGCTAATATTTGATATACAAATCAGTTTGGTTGTCGATTTCTAACATTTAGCAAGTTTTAGATCTGAAAAAAATGGTTTCAGTTAAGTTGCTTTCAAGTTTTTTCCAGATCTGAAAAAAAAAGTGTTCATCGAAGGCTTCATGAAATGTTGATCGATCTGCGTTTCGTTTGAGATTTGAAAGATTAAATCATCACAGATCAATTCGTTTTGTGTTTCTGATCATTTTGCAACATTCATATTTGAAAAACATTGAGAAATCAAGGAATTACGTTGCAAAAAGTCTTCGCCGGAATCTGGGTAACCTTCGCCGGAAAAACGAAATCTCGCCGGAAACTGGGTTTTCTTCGCCGGAATCTTCATCGGTGTCGCAACTCAAGTGAATGTTGTGTCGCAACAGCCGAAATCGCAACAGCTGAAGTCGCAACTTCAGTTGCGACATCTTCGCCGGAAAATCCAAATCTCGCCGGAAAATTCTTGGGTTGCCGGAATTCGTTGTATAATCTCGGTTTTTTTTCGTGAAAATCGTTGGTTTGTGATCTAAGAACGTAAAGAAACCAAAAGTAATTGTTTTGAACGTGTAAAACAGAACAAAATCGAAGCTCAGATCTGAAAAATCGACGTTGAAGTGATGATGAACAGTGCTTAACGGATTCCGTTACGTCTCCGTTAAGTATGTTACATTTTTGGTCCTTTTTCCGTTAGTTCTGTTAGTTTTCGTTAGTTTTTGTTACATTTAAGGTCCTAGTTCTGTTAAGTCCTAGTTAGTCCGTTAGTGTCACTTTTACTAACTGTCCGTTAGATTTTTCCGTTAGTTTTCTTACAAATTTGGTCCTTCCGTTAAGAGTCCGTTAAGTCCATTTAATTAGTTTAGGAGTTTGACACTTCTGGTCCCTGGACTTCTAGTTTCAGGGTTTAGCAGTTTTAGTCCCTGTAGTTTAGGTTTTAGGTTAAGTCAGTTTTAGTCCTCTAGTTTTAACTTTAAGAGTTTTACATTTTTAGTCCCTCTAGCTTTAACTTTCAGTTTTTCACTTTTTTAGTCCTTGTCTTTTGTAAGTTTTAGATTTTTACATTTTTAGTCCTTTGAGTTTTACTCTTTTTAGGATTTTTCATTTTTAGTCCTTTGAGTCTTAATTTTAGAATTTTTGTCATTTTTAGTCCTTGTTTTTCGTTTTAGTTTCGTAAGTTGTCAGTTTTAGTCCTTTTTTTTCATTATTTTTCATTTTTCATCGATTTTATCAGTTTTTGCCTGCATTTATCCGTAACTGATATATTTTTTCTCGTGTTTTGCAGGTTTGTCGATTTAAAGTCCAGTTTTCCGCATTAATTTTTTCGGAATTAATTTTTTGGGAGACAAATTTACAATTTGTTTTTCAAAATTTATTTTTGAGAATATTTTTCTGACTTTAATCGTGTTTTCTTTGATCGTACAAGCGCACAAATTCTACTTCTCACGAAGTATCTGTTAACGATCCGACATTTTAATTTTTCAGGTAACAATGGATGATTATTCATTGGATGATTATCTCGTGCTAGAATATATGGGTTGGAAGGATTCATCAACAGACAAACCCAAGACAAGCTCAGAGGAAACCACTACTCTCAAGGACAAGATGTCAACTCCTGAAGCAAAAGTTGAATCACAAGCAGTTGATCTAAATGAGAAACTCAAAAACGGCCTTAAAATAATAGAATCTCAAAGAAAAGCAATCATTGACCATAACAAGCTAAAATATGATTTGAAAAAGGAACGAGTTGAGATCGAACAATCTCGAACTTCTTTCCGAAGAAGAATGGATGAAATGGGAGAAAAGGTAAGAATTGCTGAAAATAGGAAGAATGAGCTTGAACAAATGTTGTAATCTTATAAAGATATAAACAACGAATTGACTGAAAAAGCAAGTGATCTAGAAGCGAAGCTGTACAAACTTGGTCAATCTGAGCAAACAATTTTTCTAAACACTCCAAAGAAATTCAGATATTACAATTCGAAATGGGGTTTGGGATATGACAATCCTCATTATTTGGAGAATGCTTTGAAAAAGGCACATTGTTTATACAAGTTTTGATGGCTTAAGTATCTAAAAGATCCTAAATTCAAGATTAAATGGCTTAATGAGGAGGAACAAGGAGTTGAGGAAGAAGTTAAAAGAAAGAGAACTGTAACCATGCAACTTCCTTATATTTATGATCAAGCAAATAGGAAGGCAATGCAAGATAAGAAAACCTTGCCTAATGACTATTTTGAAAGCTATGTTGTTCAGCCACCAAAGGGAACTGTATCAAAACCCGTTTCTGACGGAAAAATATATTATCCTCCTTTGGTACTCGAACATAAGCTTGTCGATCTTGAGTTGAGTATTAAAAGAAAAATTGAAGAAGTCAGAAATGACGATCAACTCGCTTTTGATATTGAAAAGGAAGTCATGCTTACAGTTCTTTTAAACAGTGAGAGAGAGAAATCTGAAAAGAAGTTTTCTGATTTTTCCAAGAAATCAGTTGAGGAAAAGAAAGTTGTTGAACTTAGATGCTTAAAACTTTCACAACAAGTTTCTGATTTTGAAAAGGTTTTATTTTTAGAAAAGGAAAAGCTTGAGAAAAAGATGTCTGAGTTTGACATTGAAAGAAAAGTCTTTGAATCAAAAAGTGTTGAGCTTTCACTGAAAATATCTAATTTGGAGAATGAATTAGACATCGAAATAAAAGAATATGAAAAGAAGAAAATTAAAGATTTTCAAGCAAAAAGTGTGAAAGATGTCTATTCAGATGAAAGAAAGATGTTTCAGGCTGAAATCTCAAAACTCACAAGGAGATTATCTGCTTTAGCAACGGAAGCTATGAAAGAGCAGAAGATCAAATCTGATCTACAGAAGAAATTTGATTACTGTGCTGCTACAAGTTCAGATACTCCTATCTTTAAGCCTGTCAAGATGGTTTGGAGAGCAAAAGGCTCAACTCCTGAAAAAGATGCCCCAAAGTCATCTGTTATTCCACCCACCGTGAACAAGAAGAACAACGTTCCAAAAGGTAAGTCTTTTGTTAAACCTAATCTTGTTTATTCTGCAAATCATTTGATTAGGTTAGCACAAAAGCAAATATGTTGTTCTTATTGTGGAACTAATGATTTTGTTAAGAAAGAAGATGTTCAGTACTGGTATGGTACTTACAATATTCCTTCAAATCGAACTGCACATAACAAGCCAGGACCCAATTGGCAATGGGTACCAAAATCAACTTAATCTGTTTTGCAGGTTTATCATGTGTGGTGCTGATTGTCAGAACTATACAAACACATGACTGGGAAACAGAAGAGAATTGTGCAGATTTGAAGAAGAATACCTGTGCTGAAACCATCTGCATAATTTCAGGGGGAGAGATTCTAAACTTTTGATTGTTTGTGCTTATTGATATATCTTTCTACATGTTTATGGTTTCTGAATACTTCAGTTCAGAACCCGCTTTTCAAAGAGATTATGGTTTCTGAATACTTCAGTTCAGAACCCGCACTTCAATGAGATTAATGGCTTCTAAACACTTCAGTTTAGAACCCAAGCTTTCAATGTGTTTGACTTCTGATAATATCAGATCAGGACTCGTTCTTAATCTCTAATAATAATAATAATAAATAAATAAATAAATAAATTATTAAAAAACCAACCTTTGACTGTTACATGTGCTGATTTTGTCAAATTAAGATCTTTGCAGATTTTGAGGGGGAGCATATCCGATTTTAAATCAGTCGATCATAATTTGAGGGGGAGATAATACTGATGATTGTAAGTATCTTCTGAACTTCATCTGAGATTGTTTGAAAGAAGGACGACTTTCAAGCATGAAAAACCTGTTCTTAAATGTTCAAACCACTTCTCTAATTCAAACAGATTTTATAATTTTAGAAGTGTGATTTTAAATGTTTTTCATGTATATCTCGGGTAGTTATATCATTATTTCTGACCGTGTGTTTCCAAAGATTAATACTTGTGTATTATCTTTTCTATACTTTCAAGTACTCATACACACCGGTTCAGCTTCATATTGACTTTGTTATTACCACGTCTCAAAATGAAACAATTTTCGATGGTAATACTCCCGTTTGAATTTCCAATTTTGTTGAGCATCATACATTCGTTCAGCGTGAGAACTTAAGCGTTTTATTCAAAGGTAGTTTATAATTGTTCATATAAACAAAATATTCAATTCTTTGATACCCTAAGCGTTAATGAATATCCTTCATATTTGATCTGATTGATACATTGTCAGATTCACAAACAAGCCTTTCAAATTCATTTCATTCATTCAATATTCTTGTTGTGTGAAATCTTCAACGTTCAAATGCTCAAATATTTCATGATATAATTGAGGAGCATACATTCTGATGACAATGTAATTTAAAAGATGAGATTCATATTTGTTCAAGATAAACTGTTGAGCAACATATCTTTTAGGACAACATTCATGGGAATCAGTGTGAGAGCTTAATAGAACTTCTATGGATCCACGTTAACCAGTGTTTCCTACCCAAGAAGTTATCCTTGAGTGATTGAGGGGTGAGGGGTCAAAATCAAAGAGTGGGGGAGATAACTCATCCGGTTGAGTAATCTCATTGTGCTGAGGTAAAATGAAAAAGAGAGTTTGGTTAGAAGTGAGCAGATTAAAAACAGAAAGAGGGTGTGAGAACAGAGTTAAAAGATTACGAGAACTCTGCACCAGCCACTTTCTGAGTCGGGCAGCCACATTGCTGATTGGTTCACATTCTTTGGTGACCGTCATTGAAACAGGCAACTAGCCCATGCCAACTCTTGCATTAAACCCCACCAGCTACGCATTTCTTTCTCAACAAAGAAATGTTTCAATTTTCTTGGGGATGCAGCATATTATCTATCCAATCTTCACTCGGAAGGTTTGGATATTGAAAAGAAGGAAGTTTGCCCCACCTTCGCTCTTCATTCATGCACATTGAGTCCGTGGAAAACTTGTTGTTGTCTCAACAGTTTACACAATTTGAGCCTAACTATTATCAAGCATAAGTTGCTTCAATCATTTCTACACTTGCACGTACACACAAGGAATATGTTTTCTTGTCATAACGTTCATAGAAATTCCTTCGTGTTTTTCGATTATTGAATGGAAGCCCTGGAGGAGTGAACATCAAAAAGCTCCTTTCCAAAGTGCATTCGTTGTACTAAGTGGCTTTGTGCAACTTACAGGCATTTTAACTGATTCATCCGTTGTTTCAGGGTTACCACTTTATATTATTTGAATTTGAAAAGATTCGGATAAACATTTTTGGAATTGACGGTTATACAGATCAAAAGGAGGAGATTGTTTCTGGTATTCAAAGACTGCTGAAATCGTAAAGAATTTTGATGATCATGATGCTCACAATCATCAAAAAGGGGGAGAAATATCAAACAGAAGAAAAGAGGGAGATAATTCGAATATCTCAATCTCCAAGAGTCAAAGAGATATAAGCCAAAGAAGAACAAGTTCAACTCCAGATGCTTCAATGTTTAAAGATTATTATTGTTCAGATGTGAAGATACAAAGACAGTTCGTGCTTAAAGATTATTCAAGAATGTCTTAAAGCTCAAAGCCCGTTCAAACCTCAAAGCCTGTTCATTGTTCAAAGACTGAAGAACTTGCCAAAAGTCAAAGCTGCAAAGACCAATGATTCAAAGATATAAAGATTTTGTTTTGAAGACCTTGATCAACCTTACACAGATTTGAAGTTCGTGTTTCAAGACTTTGTGACTATTTGTTTCGGAAGAGCCTAATGAAGATTTAAAGCTGCCAAAGTGGATTCTTGAAGATAAAGCGTATCTGAAGATTAAAGTGCTGAAGACTAGCTTCATAATTTTTTTAAAATCTTGAATCCATAGGGGGAGATTGTTAGTACACTAATGTATCCAAGATTTAGGGATAATTGTAATTAGTCAACAAATGTCAAAGTCAAAATAGCTAGGTTTGGTCAAAGGGTATATAAACCCCATTTGTTAGGGTTTGTTGTGTGAGGTCATTAGTGTATCTAGCCACCAAGGTGTGTGTGTGGCCTCCAAGAGAGAAAGTGTATCCAATTCTCATCTTCTACATTTTCTACTCAATATACAATGAGCTTAATGTGTTAATCTTGTTACCTGAATCATTCTCAGAATAAGCGAGGGGGAGATTCAAGAATGGGCTAATGGAGTCGGTTGTGAGTGGGGAACACTACCATTCGGTTACCTTGGTCTTCCGGTTGGTAAAGTCGGTAATTGAAAAGGTAAAGTCTAAACTTGTGATGTGGAAATCTAAAATCATTTCCTTTGGGGGTCGACTAACTTTGGTCAAATCGGTCCTTGGTAGTATGTCCTTGTATTTTTTATCCATGTTTCGAGCTCCGAGAGGTGTGATTGGGGAGTTGGAGAGAATCCGAAATAGGTTCTTTTGGGGGGAGGGGGAGGTGAGAGCGGGAAACAAAATATGGTGTGGGTAAGATGGGAGAGAACCGTGGGATCGTTCGAAAAAGGCGGGTTAAATATAGGTAGGCTTCATGTGATAAATCGTGCGTTATTGGGTAAGTGGTGGTGGCGCTTCCTTTCCGAGGAGGATGCTCTTTGGGTTAGAGTCATTAAAAGTATTCACGGGGAAGATGGTGGATTTACCGGTAGAGAATCGGTAAGTGGAGTGGGGAGGCTATCAACTTGGCAAAACATAGTTCGGGTGGGGCATGAATTGGATTCGGAGGGAGTTAACTTTTCGGGATCTTTCCGGAAAATAGTTGGGGATGGAGCGGACACAGAATTTTGGACAGCAAAGTGGGTGGGGGATAGACCTTTGGCGGAGGATTTCAAAAGGCTAGTGAGGTTAGAGGTTAATGAAAATGTGAAAATAGCGAATAGGGGGGTTTGATTTGACAATCGATGGGTTTGGAAATGGGATTGGAGACGGGTGCCAATAGGAAGAGAACGGGGAGAATTGGAGGATTTAGTTACGAGGTTGCAAAATTGGGAACCCGAGAGAGGAAGAAAGGATTGTTGGGAATGGGACCTTGACAAGGATAAAGGATTTAATGTCAAAAAGTGTCGGGACATGATTGAAGAGGGGAGAGGGGGAGAAGGGTCGAATACGGGGGAAACTCTATGGTGCCCGTGGGTACCGAAGAAAGTTTGCATCTTTTTATGGAGGGCTAAAATTGGTCGAATTCCGAGTCGGGCGGTACTTGATGACATAGGTCTTGACCTCGACTCCACCTTGTGCCCAAGATGTGAGAACGCGGTGGAAAGCATCGATCATGCCCTTGTGGGATGTGACGAGGTGAGAAGGTTGTGGGCGCAAGTGGGTAGATGGTGGAACAAGAGCTTGGACGGGATCGAATCAATTCAAGAGCTTTTGCAAGAGGATGCGGCTGTGGTCGAGACATCAAAAGGTAAATCGTTATGGTTTTGCGTAAAATGGTCGTTCCTTTACTTAATTTGGAACCATAGGAACAAGTTAGTTTTCAAAAAGGAAAAGGGTCAAATTGCCGACGTAATGCTCGAGTGGCAAAGGATCGTGTTTGAGTGGACGTGTAGAAGATCAAAAAGTCAACAAGTGGACTGGACCGCGTGGCTGTCGGGCAACGCAGGAATTGGAAACGGGTAGATAAGTCGGATTGGGTGGGGATGAGTGCGGCTGGGTCTGCACATCTAGGCTGTGATTTCGCTGTGCGGCATGCCTGTATGACAACAGCTGTGTTGGGGTCTGAATGGCAGCAGGTTTTTTGCGTGAAATTCGGTTTGGAACTCGCAAATCGGATCAGGTCGTTAGTTCATAGCTTTCTGCTTGATGCTCTTTAACATACTGTTTGGTCTGCCCAATTAGGCTGGTTTGTGCTGTTTGTAAATGGGGCTGCTCCATTGATTTGTGGTTGTTTTGTAATTGGGTGGTATTAATAAAAGGTGTCTGTTTAAAAAAAAATATGGAGAAGCTGTTGGAGATGCTCTCAAAATTGTAAAGTTAATTTCTAAAAAATATTTATATTAATAAATGATACCAACATATTATGATGAGAAAACTCTATTTTTGGTCCCTGAGGTTTAGTGATTTTTTTTAAACCGATCCCCATGGTTTCATAAGTCAAGTTTTGGTCCCTGAGGTTTTGATTTTGATCTGGATTTGGGGTCTCGTCCTTAACCCCGTTAATTGGTGGCGTTAGAGGCAGGGGCATAATGGTTATTTCACATTTCAACCAAAAACAAATTCCCTCTAACGACTAATCTCTTCGTCTTCACTGAGAGTTCAAACCTCAGTCTCTTCACTGTGTTGAGTCACACTCATCGATCAAAATTCTTCCTTTCTCGATAAAAAATCTCCTTTATCGACCAAAATCGTTCCCTGCTCAAGATACGATGGAAGAACCTGGATGGATATTAAGGAAGGATTTGGCCGAAGGATTTGACCCAAGTGATGTATATGGTAAGCTCACATGCATTTATGTTTTTCCATTTTTGGGACTGCACATTCTTCATACCTAATTATTCTGTTGATTTTTCCATACAGAGCTATACCCAACATTGTTTACAGTAAGGATGAACCATGGAGGTTGCTTTACAAGCATTCCTGGAAGGAGATACGAGAATGGTAAGACTGATTATGTTGATTTGGTTAACACAGAAGGATTAAATGTAGAGGAGTTTCATTTAATGGTGATGAAATTAGGGTATGATAGACATGAAATCAAATTTTACCATTTCTTGATTCCTGAAGGTGATATGGATACTGGGTTAAGAGGATTAGGTAGTAACCAGGATGTGTTAAACCTCTTACAATATGCCCCTGCTATTAAACTTATTGATGTATTTGTGGAACATGGTAGGACTAACCTGTCAACCCCAAATCAAAGCATGGATCATATAATTCATAGCTTTGATCCTTTCATTGGGTTAGAGTCAGATGTACCAGAACAGGAAGCAGTAGTACGGTTGGACAATGGGTTGGACTTGAACCAATGTTTGGACAATGGGTTGGACTTGAACCAATGTTTGGATTTGGACTTGGACATGATCCAGGGAAGTAACAACCATGATGATATAGAGAGCCATAATAGTAATGACTATGATGAGGAATTTGGTATAGATGATGACCCGGAGGATTATGTAGATGGTTATGTGGATTGGATTGGTGTAAATGGAGAGGGAAGTGATAGTGTGAATGTGGAAGGTGATATTGATCCTTTTGAGGTTGATGATTTTAATTCAGGGGATGAAAATGGCAGTTTGTGCAAACGTAGGGCCCAAATACAATGTAAGGAGGTTGTCTTCTATCTAGGCCAGACATTTGGTAATAAAACAACCATTCTCAACCTAATCAAGCAGCATTCAATTCAGACTAGAAGGGACATAGTGGTGATCCGAAATGATGTTGTAAGAGTTAGGGCCGTCTGTAGGGGATCAATGCCAAATGTAAAGGAGTCCAGTGGGCCTAGTAAGGGAAGAAAGAGTGCTTGGAGAAAGTCCAATGGGCCCTGTTGTAAATGGGTTTTGTATGCATCATGTGCAGAAAATGAAGAAACATGGACTGTGAAAACCTATTTTGACACCCATAAATGCTTCCAAACGAGGGAGGTTGGTTTGGCCACTGCACAATTTCTCTCAAAGCACATAACAGAGCAGATCAAGGTAGATCCTAATATGCCATTGAAGGCAATTCAATCCCACTTATCAGAGAAATTTGAGATCTTTGTGTCACCTGGCAAGGCAATGAGGGCAAAACAAATGGCGATGAAGAAGTTATGGGGAGACTATGGGGCACAATACCAACACCTGAGGGATTACCTGGCAGAGGTAAAAAGATGCAACCCTGACACAACAATTAAGATTGAAGTTGAGCAAGAACCGAATCCAGCTAGTAACACCAGGAAATTCAAAAGGGTATACATATGTTTAGGTTCTTTGAAGAGAGGATTCAGGGCAGGTAGAAGGGATCTGTTGGGAGTAGATGGTACTTTTATGAAAGGTCCATTTCCAGGGCAAATTCTAACAGCAGTGGGCATAGACCCAAATCAGGGCATATATCCAGTGGCGTATGCCATAGTAGAGGCTGAGAATACAAGTTCATGGATGTGGTTCTTAGAATGCCTTGGAGATGACCTTGATCTTCAAACAAATTCCAACTTCACTTTCATTAGTGACAGACAAAAGGTATGAACTTATTTTCTCTGTTTGTGGTTTTCAATTGAATTGTTATTGTTTTGTAATTGAATTGTATTGTTATTGTTACATTATTTTGAAAATAGGGCATTCTTCCAGCAATTGCCAAATTGTTCCCTTCTGCTGAGCATAGATACTGTCTTAGGCATATTCATGAAAACATGAAACTTGTGTGGAAAGGGAAAGCATACAAGGATCATTTATGGCAATGTGCAACAGCCCCCACTGTCCCACAATTTAAGACTGCAATGGAAAGTTTGAGAATGTTCAATTCAGACTGCTTTGAATATTTGAACAACATCCCTCCTCAATCCTGGAGCAGAACACACTTCACAGGTAACATATTTCAACCTGTTTATACTTTGGTAAACATATTTCAACCTGTTTATACTTTGGTAAACATATTTCAACCTGTTTATACTTTGGTAACAGGTAGGTGTCACTCTGTTGTGTTATTGAATAACATGTGTGAGGTATTCAATAGACAAATTGTTGATGCTAGGGATAAACCAATTTATTCATGTTTGGAATACATTAGAGTGTATCTAATGAAGAGGATAGTGAATGTATGCAAAGTCATAGACAGTTGTGATGGCCCACTTACCCCAACAGCAAACAAAATCTTGGAGACTGCCAAGAAAGAGGCCTCCAAATATCAAGTCTTGTTTAGTGGAGGAGATAGGTACCAGGTATGTATATTAAATCATAGGTTTTTATGTTTTGATTTAATGGTATTTACTATATATTATGCTTTGTTTTAATGGTATTTACTGAATTATAGGTTTCTGGCCCTTGGAATGACCAATGTATAGTAGATGTGAGAGAAAGGACATGTTCATGTAGGAAGTGGGAGTTAACTGGAATTCCATGCAAGCATGCTGTGGCTACAAACTGGGACATGGCAGCAAATGGTAACAATGTGTTACCTGAAGATTGGGCTGAGGATGTGTACAAAGTAAGCACATGGAGGGAAATGTATAGCTTCAAGATTGAGCCAATCAATGGAAGCCTGCTATGGGAGAAAGGTGACTGGGCAACAACTTTACTCCCTCCAACTCACCATAAACAGATTGGGAGACCAAAGAAGAAGAGAAGGAAGACAAATGAGGAGTTGTCTCAGAGGAGTGGGGACACTGGTAAACTTCCTAGGAAAGGGAAGACTGTGACTTGTGATAAGTGTAAGAATCAAGGGCACAATTCCAGGACTTGTAAAGGACAAGGAGGACAATGAGGACAATTAGCTAATATGTGGTTTGTATATGGTTGAAAACAATTAGTTAATCTGTGGTTTGTGGTTGGCAGAAAACAATTACTTAATCTGTGGTTTGTGGTTTGTTGTTAGTTGAAAACAATTAGTTTTATGTTTACTCTTGGAATTGTATGTGTACCAAAACAGGTTTGTTTTATGTTTACTTAATCTATGGTTTGGTATGGTATTGAATACAGGTTTGTTTTTGTGTTTACTCTTTGGAATTGTATGTGTACCAAAACAGGTTACATTTCTGTTATGTTGTGTACCAAAACAGAGGTTACTATTCTGTTACGTTGTGTACCAAAACAGAGGTTACATTTCTGTTATGTTGTGTACCAAAACAGGTTACATTTATGTTACAATGTTGTTGGGAACTGAAGAATTTGCTAAGTATGATTAGTACTGCCAGAACTACATTACTACTGCCAGAACAACCTTAATACTGCCAGATCAAAGTTAGTACTGCTTATGCAATGGTTACTACTGCAAGACAAAGTTAATACTGCTAGATCATTGTTAGTACTGCTGATACATTAATGCTGCTGGAACAAGGTTAGTACTGCTAGTCAAGTTAGTACTGCTAGTCAAGTTAGTACTGCTGGAACAAGTTAATGCTGCTGGAATGAGTTAATACTGCTGAAATGAATTAGTGTTGCTGGAGAATATTAGTACTGCTCATGCTGAATGAAGATTAATACTGCTGATGTGATAAGTTTGGTATGCGAGAATATTGGAGATAAAGATTGAAAACAGGTATGCTTTCAACAATGTTGTGTACCAAAAGTAGAGTTTTACTCTCTGTTATCTGTATCATGTTATGTGATGTGTTATCTTGTTTTTGGATCAACAAACAGGTACACAACATAGGTTACAGTTCTGTTATCATCAAATGTGCAAAAAACAGAGGGATCAAACCACCAAACATTACTATTAAAACATAGGGATGTCATTACAAATACTACAAAAAACAGAGGGATCAAACCACCAAACATTACTATTCTAACAACTAGGATGTCATTACAAATACTACCAACACACCTGATAAACAGGAGATGATTACAAAAGATAACCAATACACAAAACAGATCAACTCAAGGCTAAATGCATGAAATACACAAAAAAACTCCAACTCATGACCAAGAGCAGATTCAACTTCAAGATTTCCTTCTTTTTCTCTCTGACACATTCTTCAGCTTTGTTTTTGGCTTTGATTAGCCCAGGAATGATATCAATGGACCTTGAACAAATAGGTGGATCAAACCACCCAAAAAAAGAACATTGGCCCTGTTAACATGAAAAACTAAATGTTATTAGCTAAACATGATTACTTTACACCATGATTGTTGAAGAAGAAGAATCGTAGCAGTGTACCATTCTTCCATAAGTGTAGAACCTTCTACCAGGATTTGCAGTGGTCCATGAGGTTCTCACAGCTGCTTCACCTCCACAATAACATAACACCATGATTGTTACCAGATTTTGAGGTTGAATCGTGAAAGGAGGAGGAAGAAGGAAGAAACAGAAAGATCACAGAAGAATGAAGTGAAGAAGAAGAAGAATATGGCGGGTTAAAATAAGAGGGAATTTGGTTGAAATGTGAAATGACCATTATGCCCCTGCCTCTAACGCCACCAATTAACGGGGTTAAGGACGAGACCCCAAATCCAGATCAAAATCAAAACCTCAGGGACCAAAACTTGACTTATGAAACCATGGGGATCGGTTTCAAAAAAATCACTAAACCTCAGGGACCAAAAATAGAGTTTTCTCTATTATGATACATGTTATCATCTTCAAATAATAAGCTCACAAATCCATAATAGTTGTTTTTAAGAAGGCATTTGTTTACTGGTTAATTTACTTTAAAATAAATAAAAAAGAATAAAAAGATACTGGATTTGTAGCTATAAAAAAGGGAAAAAAAAGGATGTTGGATTTGTAGAAGACTTTGAATGGCCTTGAAGTATGAGTCATTTCCTAAGTTCATGGGAGATGATCCAATTGCAATATTTTCATTTAATTTAATTTAATACTTTTAATATTCTTCCTAAAAAGAATCTTTTTCCAATTATAATAATATAAACTTAGATGTCATCATTATCAAAATAAATTGAGAATTTAATTAAAATACCCTAAGTTTGACATTTACTTACCAAAATACTCATTTTTTGAAAATTTTACTAAAATACCCCGTTTTTTCCGCGAAGGAAGCCTGCGATCGCGGGCAAGGACCAATTGTGAAAATGTTTGGGCTTTATATTTACACTTTCAGTCCCCGGGACCCCATCGCGGCCAACCATCGCGGGACAGAGACTGAAAGTGTAAATATGAAGCCCAAAATTTTTCACAATTGGTCCCTGTCCGCGATCGCGGGCTCCATTCGCGGAAAAATGGGGTATTTTGGTAAAACTGAAAAAAATAGGTATTTTGATAAGTCAAAGTCAAACTTAGGTATTTTAATTAAATTCTCAAATAAATTTCTTCAATTGTTTCTAAAAAAATCTTCAACTTACACAAAACAAAAGTAAAATTCAAAATATCCAAGAAAAATTATATTTAATTTTAAGAAGATTTTTTTTTTATTTTTAAAACTACAACATTAACTATATTAATTATAATATATTATAAAATATGATTTTTTTATGGTAGTTATCTTTTTGAGAGTTCTCTACTTCTCTACATTTGGAGAATTTTACATACCCTTTCATACTTTATTTATTTATGTGATTATTTGGAGATCAGGGTAAAAATTTATCCAAGATCTTCAATTTCTCCATTTTGAAAAATCTATCGAAGATGTTTTAACGTGTTTACGACTTATTTGCAAACGAGTTTATAATTGTACTGATCATATGAATATGGGGCCTGGTGCTTCTTTCTCTTCTCATTTAACTTATATTAGAAGTAATGGTGACAATTTAGAAGCGAAATGTACTGTCAAGTTGTAAATAGGGAGGAACAACGACATCCATGGATAGAGGGAGGGAGCAATGGATCCAAAAACCATATATACCATTATACAGTTTTGAGCTTCATTCTTGGAGAGTTAAGTTGCGATGGTGGTGGTTCAAATAAAGGGTTGCGAGGGGAATGGATACATTCTTAATTCTTCAAGGGTGCAAGGGTTGTTTGAAGGTAGGTTGTGGGTTGTTTGAGGGTAGTGATGGAAAGGGTTTGACCGAATGTATATGACTTCTTTTGCGAATAAGTCGTTCTGACCCATTAAGTCACTTTCGAACACCTATGAATGGCTTATCGAATAAACCATACATGCTATACAACCCATTAAGACGTTACCAAACATCCCCTAAGTGATATACCATCATATATATCATATCATGGATAAAAGCTTGCCTTCATTCCGCTTCCTCTTCGGTCCTTATTAACGGTTCTCCGACAACGGAATTTCGGGTGCGAAGAGGTCTTCGCCAAGGGGACCCATTATCACCCTACCTCTTTATCGCTGCCATGGAAGGCCTACACCATTTGATTGAGGTCGCGAAAGAAAAACACCTCCTAAACGGGATCGAGATCGGCCCGGTTAGGTATAACATTTCTCACTTGTTTTACGCTGACGATGCTATTTTTATAAACAAGTGGTCTTTAGAAGAAGGGAAAAACATTATTCGACTATTAAGATGCTTTTACTTGGATTCGGGATTAAAAATAAATCTAGACAAAAGCAATCTTTTTGGAGTCGGAGTTGACTCGGGAATGGTGCAATGGCCTGCAAACAAACTAAAGTGCAAGGCTGGTAGTTTTCCTTGTAAATACCTTGGGGTCCCTTGAGAGATAACATGTCCAATATCAAATCTTGGGATACGATTGTGGAGACTTTCCAACGCCGTCTTTCAAGATGGAAAGCTAAGGCTCTTTCCATTGGCGGAAGAAAAGTTCTTGTCCAAGCGGTATTGGGAAGCCTTGCCACTTATTTGCTGTCTATTTTTAAAGCACATGTGGCTGTCCTCAACAAATTGGAAAAGTTGAGAAGGGACTTTTTGGGGAAATCAGACAACAACGGTAAAAAAATTGAATGGGTTAAATGGGGAGCTGTCCTTAACAGCCTCGATAGAGGAGGTCTTGGGTTAGGAAGCATCGCAGCTGCTAACATTGCTCTTTTATCCAAATGGGTCTGGAAATTTCACTCTGGCCCAAACTCCATCTGGTCGAACACTATAAAAGCTATACACGGACAGAACGGTGGCCTTAGCAATGATTGCGAAATACCTGGCGATCACGGTCCGTGGTCTAAAGTCTTAAAAGCGGTGCGGTGGCTAAATGCGAAAGGTCTGACATTAAATGATCTTTAATCTAAGCAGATTGGAGATGGCAACAACACCATGTTTTGGCATGAAAATTGGACAGGAGACGGGAAATTAAAGGACATTTTTCCAAGATTGTTTGCCCTCGACAAAGATAACCTCACGAAGGTGGCGGATAGAATGGGGGAAGACGGGTTCAAATGGGATTGGCGTAGAGATATCCGAAGTGGAAGAGAAACTGAAGACCTGATGTATTTGTCCAGCAAAATTAGAAACACTTGCCTTAATCACACAAAGCGATAGATGGAAATGGACTCTCCGGAGACGGAGATTTCTCTGTCAAAGTCACGAGAGAAAAAATCGAGTCCTTATTGTTCGAAAGTAGAGGATTTACAACTAGATGGAATAATCTAGTTCCATCCAAAATCAACATCTTTTGTTGGAGGGCATTACAAGGTCGCATTCCTGTCAAGGCCAAGCTGGCTGACATGGGTATAGACCTCGACAGCACCCTATGTTCGCTATGCAAAAACGCTGTTGAATCAGTTGACCACATCCTTTTCTCATGCGACACTTCTGTCGCGGTTTGGAGAAGACTCGAAAGCTGGTGGCAATTTCCTTTTTCCTCTTTTCACTGTTTTGGAGCGGCTATGGAAAGTTTAGATTCGACCCACTTCCCTCTGCTGAAACGCAACTGTTTGGAGGCTATAATGTCCATCACCTGTTACTCTATATGGAGCTTCCGAAATAGAGTATATTTCGACAATCCAACGCCTAAGAAGGATGATCTCTTTGACTCGATTATTGATAACTCATTTAGATGGATGGTGTATAGGCATAAGACGAGTTTGAAAGACATCTTTATTTGGAGAACCTCCCCTTTACGTTGCTTTGGTTCTTTGTAATTTCCTCCGCTAGCCCCTGGTTAGCTTTCTAATGCATTGCCGTTTCCAAAAAAAACCATCAAGAGATCAATCATTTTATCAACAAATTGATCAAACATATATAATAATACATTGTAAACTTCAATTTTAATTGATTATGTATTATTAAACAATACATAATACTTATTAATAAATTGTTTTTAGGAATTTTCAACAAATGTCTTATAGATAACAATTATACAACTTTGAACAACATTGATTTGGATAAAAAAATTGCCATCCAGATTAAAACTCAAAAAGAAAGAACAGAAACCCTTCATTACTAATATCTATTTAATTTGCTTGAAATTGATACAAGTACAACACCTATCGCCATCCAAAGGGCCTTTAGCCTAGCGGTAGCGGTATCAGAGACGTTGGCCTTGTAGGAGGTCATGAATTCAAACTTTACCTGGGTGTCTGAGTTTTTTTGTTTCATTTGTCATATATAAATATTATATACTTAAAAAACACCTATCGCCAATATGATGTACAAACTTAATCAAATACATTATACGTCTCAACGCCACAAAAATTCCATTGTACAAATCAAATATATGATAGGCAGCGTACATATTTTTTTTGGACAGCAAAGCGAAATATATTGCAACCAAAAACTAGCGAGAGGAGCTATAGCTCTAGCTATAGCTAGAGGGAGCGTACATATTTTTAAAATATATATATATATATATATATATAGAGAGAGAGAGAGAGAGAGTGAGAGAGAGAGAGAGAGGATTAACAATTTAACATGATGCATATATAATCGATAAACAGTTTAGTATTTCTCTAGAGAGACCAAGAACGAATTAAGTTGGAAAGATAAAAGATTTAGGTTTTAGTTTTGTCTTATTAATTAACTGTTTTAAAAATTTGTGGTCAGCTTAAATGAAAACGTTGCTAATTAAATGGTTTATAAATCCCCTCTAAAGAATAAAAGAAAGGGTTTATAAATCATGTTTTATTATTGTTGGGGAAAGTGTATATATGCAGATGGGGTTTTTGATGACAGGGATGAATAAAGCAACCCATGGCCGTCTAGGGTTTCACAAGAACCCTAACCCCAAAACATATTTACAGTACTATTTACCTATAAACGATAATACACACACACATATATATATATATATATGTTCAAACGAGAATGCTAACTATTTAAGAAAACACGAAAACGGCTGTCCATGTACAAAATTATATGTGATTCACGTACAAAATCCTATATGATTCACACGACTTGCCACGCAACTTGCAAGTCGCGGCCAAGATCGCCCGCGTCTAGTTTTTTGCTGTTAGTGTAAAATCACATATGATTTTGTACATGAACGGCTGATTTTTTGTGTTTTTTTAAATAGTTAACGTTCTCGTTTGAACCTTTTTTTTTTCTCTCTCTCTCTATATATATGTATTTAGAAACCCAAAGTTGATTAGAAATATGGGAAGGCCACACATGCTATGTTTTCTTCAAGATAGATATTTATCATGAATAACATATTTATGATAAACATGGAAGTGTGTTTCATCATGAATCATACATTCATGATTCATATGTTGCAACATTTATGATGAATAACATGTCCATATTCCTTATAAATTTGTCCCGTGTAGCACTATACATGTGAAAGGTTCCCGGGTTCCTAATTAATATTAGGTTCATATATGACAAATCAAATGAGAACCACAAAAATATTACAAACACATTATAACCTATTTAAAGAAAACTGTTTGAATTTTTTTTCAACCAAATGCTATTTAAGGTATTGTTTCATATATAGTTGTTTTTTCACATGTATTTGTTTATAATATGGAACTTTTACGTGTACTTTTTGTCTCACTGTGTGAAAAAAGAAAAACAAACAATTAATATGTTAAATCATAGCATTAAATTATTTTTATACTTGTTCTCATGAGCTTGAAACATTTTTATGATTCTCATTTGATTAATATTATCGTAATATATATATATATGGTTGGGTTCACGTGAGACCAACATGTTTTCGTGAGACCGTGAGACCAATAAATTAACACTAAACATTCACAGTGATTCATTGTGAAGGTTAGAAAAATAACAAAGCTTCACAGCAAAAACACTGTGAAGGTTTAGTGTTAATTTTTTGGTTTCACAGTCTCACGAAAATAGCATGGTCTCACATGATCTCAAGTCTATATATATATATATATATATATAGGGTACAAATCAAATACAAACCATGTATTTGTTGCACCCCTTACAAACCACAGTTTGCATATGTGCAGACTGGTTCTGCATATATGTAGACTGTGGTTTGTAAGGTGTGCAACAAATGTGAGGTTTGCATTTTACGGAGCCTCTATATATATATATATGAGATGTTTCAATTATAACCCATCACCAATTTAGTTTAGATCAATTATGATGGATTCATTAATTAACCGATGAACATCGATCATACTTAATCGATCACATATGGTTTTATTTTAACATGTGTATATGATAATTATAAGTAACAAATAGCATTCAAGTAGAATGACTCATGTTGTATATGTAGAGCTTGGTCTTGGGAGGGAAGATGAACCCTATTAAATCCTGTGTGAGAAGTACCTGAAGGAGGCAGCGTTGAAGGGTCGGTTGTGACGAGAAGTAGGCCAATCAAACCACGTGTCTATGTTATTCATCGTGTTGGAGTTCAAGTACGGATCCAAACATGATATACTAAGCTCGAGATCGAGTAACTCATTATAAATGCCCAAATCTATAACATGCACCCCTATAAAAACTGCATTCTTTGTTGATGCAATCAATATTCAAGAAAATGCCCATAGCTAGAAATTAACATAAGCCTAAAACATATATAATTCTGTTCAAATCGATCCAAACATTAAACTTCAGAAATTGTATCATTCATCGTGTTGATAGAAGCTCAAACCTTATCAATGATACATTACATGATACGAAAACCTCATCATCGAATTCTGTTATATTTTGGGCCATTTTTTAACCCCAAACGTAGATTGACACACGAAGAACCTAGCAGCTCGAAGAACACACTTTTATTTTTATTCGGGGTGAGGATTAATTTGCGTCCTATCGTCTATATCATACAAGTATTGAAATCTACTTTGAGGCATCTAAGAAACCCCTAAATCTCCCACCCATAAAAGTAACAACATGAACCCTATTTTTTTTTGGATGGGTGTCTTAAGCTATGCATAGACTAATCCCTTGGCAAATTATGACCGTAAGACAGTCATGATTAAACTCAGTGACCACAATTGTTGTATACGCCTGGATTCGAACCCTAGGCAGATGAGAAATTCCACCACATCCCGCAGGGCCTTAACCACTACGCCACAACCCTTGTGGTTAACCCTAATTAATTAAAATCTATTTCTTTTTTCAATAACGTTGAACTTAAAAAGATTCGGGGAGGTGGAAACAGTAGCTTTTCGAGGAACTTGGTTACCTGCAGATCTGTAATTTGATGAAGTTTCTTGATGAGGATTAAGAAGATAATTATCTTTGATCTCTTCATTACTGCTGCTGCTACCCCCTTTAATATTTTGGTTAGCCCTTTCACCATCAAACTCCCTAACTTTATGCAAATACCTCTTTAATGGTTCTGCATAATCATCTAACCCTAGATTCAACATCGCCCAACAAACATCATCTCCGTTGACCGTCTTTCTCTTCTCTTTTCGACAATGATCTGAAGCTTCTCCGGTTACGAAGCTAATGAACTCCGATACACATTCTTGCATGGTTTCTTTGGCTTCTTTCGAAATCTTTGCATTCGGGGGAAGGATTTGCTTCATGATACGACCTACATTAGCAATCGGTAGCAATTGATCTTGCTCTTTGACTACACCATGATCAACTTCTTGCTGGGAAGCACTTGTGGTAGCATCATATGTGAATCTCAACACTTGGTTATTAGATCCTATATTGTGAACCATTTTTGGTTTAGCAAATCTTGATCCTCTTAAACACAGACACGTTGCTCTTTTATATCAATTAGTACTCTCCCTATATATATATATATATATATCTACAAGTGAATTTGGTCTTTTTACATAGAACAAGATGCGGTCTTTATCGTTACTTTAAAAATATATTAACGTTATATGGCATGTCGATCCACTACTAGAACCTACTCTATTACCACCAATTACATTTGCGTCATGATATTTTCAAATACGAAATTGAATAAACTATAGTTGTCAAGTTGAACGAATCTAACCACAAGAGTTGTGGCGTACTGGTTAAGGCCTGAGGATGTGGTGGAATATCCCATCTGTCCAGGGTTCTAATCCAGGCGTACACAACAATTGTGGTCGTTTAATCAGGGCTGATGTCTTACAGTCATAATTTGTCAAAGGATTAGTCTACGCATAGCCTAGGACACCCTTCCCAACAATAAAAAGTTGAACGAATCTGATAAAAGTAACACAGACAGACTGATAAATAAACTAATATCAAAGAGTTAGGTTTGGTTGGTTCAAATGAGTTCCTAAAAAAAGAAAGAAAATGACATGAAATGGTCCCCTCTAATTAGGTCACTAATTTTGGTAATGGTGTCAATAATTTTTGGATTAAAAAGGGTTTTAAAATGCTTTTGATTTTGAGGAGAAGCACGTGTCCACCTCGTAACACGAGTGCTAGCAAAGCCTAAAAAGAATTTATTAAAGCTTCTTAACCCAAAAACTTAGGGTGCGTTTGGTTCGTCGGATTATAACAAAATTTGAAGGAATTGGAATGGTCAATTTCGTGGACCAAATTCCATTCCTATGTTTGGTTACCATGTTGAAACCCTTTAATATCGTGAGTATTTGACCCATCTTCATCTCCAGTTTTCTTCTCCAGATATGAAACTCACGATTTGAAACCCTACACTTCAACTTACCTCTTCTTCTTCTTCAGACCCTTCATCGATCTGCAAGCCTTCATTGATCTACAACCCTTTATCGACCTTCATTGATGTTCAATATTGTTTCATCGGCGTTCATTGATGTTTAGTTTTGTTAAAGAAGAATGGAGAAGAGAGATGTCAAATGGGTAATCTGAAACCCCTTCTTGTGGGTTGTGACTTGTGAGTGTTCTTCTAAACCCAGATGAATGATATTTTGGAAACCTAAATCACAAATGTTAATTTTTATTTAATTAAAAAGCTTAAATAAATCGTAAAAGCATAAGCTGGACAATGGTAATATTTTCTTTAAAATGAGTAAGTTGTTGTAAAAACCTTATAATTATACAATTTTAATAATTTAAACAATAAACTGTTAAATTATAATAAAAGGGTATTTTTGTCATTGTTCATTATTTCATTCCAATTCCTTTGTAAACCAAACAAACAGATTCCAATTCATTAGACATATCACATTCCATTTCTTGACAACCAAACACTTCGTCAAACCTGACAATATTCCATTCCAATTCATTTGACAGATTCCATTCCCTCAGAAATCATTTTGCGAACCAAACGCACCCTTAGGTCGCCAAAATTACCTATAATGTTACCTGTTTAAGAGCATCTTCAACAGATTCTCTATAAATTTTCTAAAATAGGGACTTAAAAGTCAAAATCTCTAAAATGTATTACATTTAGCTCCAATAGTTTCTCTATTTTAGAGAACCTAACATCCATTATATTTGTTAGGATCCAAGCGCTTACCACTACGCCAAAAGCAATTGCTGGTGGAGAAGGCGCAACTTATTTTCATATAGCGTAGCAGCCAACGCCACGTTTCGATTTAGGGAGATGCTGGTCAATGACCCAACAATCCCCCCCCCCCCCCCCCAGCATCTGCCAGCACAGCATGCCTTTGGCATTATAATGCACTCCATGGGATTCGAACCCGTGACGTGCTCTGATACCACATGTTAGGATCAAAGCGCTTACCACTACGCCAAAAGCAATTGCTGGTGGAGAAGGCGCAACTTATTTCCATATAGCGTAGCAGCCAGCGCCACGTTTCGATTTAGGGAGATGCTGGTCAATGACCCAACAATATTATTAAAATATTATTTAAATTTACCATCTCATACATTTTTTTTAAAAGAATTTAATGATAACTCAATCCTATTGGTGAGAAAGAATAAAAAGGTAATTTCTCTCTTCATCTAACAAGTTTTAGAGAATTCTTTAAATTTTGAGTTTTCTCTATTTTAGAGAACAATATAGAGAAACTAGCAATATAGAGAACAAAAATGCAATTTTCTCTATTTTAGAAAAGCTATTGAAGATGCTCTAAAACTGTGTGTCACCAAAATAAATGGGTATTTGGCGAATGATGATTCATGTGTGTTTGGAGCTGAAGTATTTGCAGTTACAGAGTATGCACAAAAGGATCGATGTATTTCCAACGTAACTTAGATTAAAATTATCTCCTCCAGTCCAGTCCTGTCCCGTCCCATCCAGTTCAGTCCCGTCCAGTTCCGTCCCGTCCCATCTAGTATGCGTACCAAACGCTACCTAAGAGTACCATAAATTAAATAATTAACTATAAGCGTATGAATTTTAAATATAAAAAATATTTTTTATGTAGTGTATATGATATATATTAAAATATATAAATTCAAAAAAATTCAAGATTGGGCTCATTTCGAACGTATCGAAGAGACGATTATAATGGTGTAACTTGTTAAAATTAAAACGTATTTTTTTAACGTATTTTTGTTGATAAACGATTATATGTGTTAAATGTAAAATTTAAATTATGAAAGTAAAATGTATAAAGTAAAATAAGTAAATAAGTATAGGGGTTGAAAGTGTAAATTTCAACTCGAAATTGTGATTTTGATTTGATATTTACACTTTCAACCTCTATACTTATTTACTAACTTTACTTTATACCTTTTACTTTCATAATTTAATTTTATATTTAACACATATAATCGTTTATTAACTAAAATACGTTAAAAAAATACGTTTTAATTTTAACAAGTTACACCATTATAATCGTCTTTTTGATACGTTCGAAATGAGCCCAATCTTGAATTTTTTTGATTTATATATTTTAATATATATCATATATAGTACATCAAAATATTTTTAATATTTATAATTTATACCTTTATAGTTAATTATTTAATTTATGATACTCTTATAGTTAATGCGATAGGAGTGTAAAACAAAATTGAGAATACGTTAAAAAAATGAATTTTCGCAGGTAACAAATATTTTTATGTAGTGTATATGATATATATTAAAATATATAAATCCAAAAAAATTCAAGATTGGGCTCATTTCGAACGTATCGAAGAGACGATTATAATGATGTAACTTGTTAAAATTAAAACGTATTTTTTTAACGTGTTTTAGTTAATAAACGATTATATGTGTTAAATGTAAAATTAAATTTATGAAAGTAAAAGGTATAAAGTAAATTTAGTAAATAAGTATAAGGGGTGAAAGTGTAAAATTTCAATTTAAAATCACAAAATGGTATGAAATTGGTCCACTGCGGGCTCCTCTCCCCGTGATCGCGGGTAATTAAATTACCAAAATGCCACTGCCCGCGATCGCAGGCTTCTATCGAGGGAAAAAAGGGCATTTTAGCAAACTGAAAGAGATTTAGGGCATTTTGGTAACACTTGGTCAAACTTAGGGTATTTTAATTAATTTCCCTTTTTAAAATACATGTTTACGTTTTAATTGTATCATTCATTAGTTCACATCTTTCTCTTCTGTTAAATCAAAAGTTGACCTTTTCTTTTCTGTCAAAACCAAAAAGTTCTGTGTAAAGTGCATGTTGATAAAAAAGAGAGGAAAAAGATCCATTAAAAAGAGGACTTTCAACAATTCCAAAAGAAAGGGGCAATTGAAATGCTTTATAGCTAGATAACTCTAAGGGGATGTTTACTTACACATCAATTAATGAGCTTAATCGTCTTGAATCTTGATGGCTTATTCGCTCAGCTATCATGTATTTTTTTACGGCTTAATCGTTAAGCCATTAAGCTAAAATGGATGTATGGAAGAAGTTATGACCCCTTACTTGTCCCCATTAAGCCACCCCAAACAAATTAATAACATAAATGCCCAGAAATACTCCAACCCTATTTCTTTGCCTCCCTCAATCAGACAGATTTATCTATATAGACAACTTAACCTATACAAAGCTTAATGTTAAAATAGTAAACAGTCCTTAATCTCTCTTCCTGTACTCACCGAGAGATTGAAGATCTAGCGGTATGCATGAATGTTTAGTTACCTGCAAGTCTAGAATTGGATTTGTAGGTTGTACATGCAAGATAGAGCTTCCTTGTTGCCTATATTTATTAAGAGTAAAACTTACTTAATTAAAAAGTATTGAAAATTACATTTTTCTAAAACCGTGTACTTTTTACATTGTGAACACTTATTTTGAGATGAACAAAGTAATGACGTATTCATCGAAGCATATTAATGTAATTAACAATAGGCTTGGTATAAGATATAATATATAAATTAAAGATGACCTAATAATCTATTCTTGGTAACCTATTAGACATTTTATCATACAAATTAAATATAACACAAGTCAAAGATTTTGGGATGATATAACCAATATTTTTGTATATTATACTTTCTATGTTTTAAAATATTGTAGCTAATATATAAATATATATGTATTTTTGTTAATTTTTTAGAACATATATAATTTAAAAAGTCACATTTATAGGTAAATATAACTTAAATATTATCCTTGTTGTTAGTGCTTAATTATGATTGTACCAAGTAGAGGGACCTAATATGTCATTGTTCCATTCTTGTAATAGGTATATATAGTTTGCTATTTTTCTCTTATGGAATTAGGTCATCTACTACACACACTAGCCACACACACAAGTATTGTATTGCATTCATCATTGTGAGCTTTTGGATCTTATTGAATATAGAGATGACTTCCTTTATTGTTTATATGGATTGATTACTTGTTCTGGGATCACAATTGGTATCAGAGCCTGTATATCACATTGATCAGATTAGGATTGTTAGAGTTTTTGGCAAGTTGAGTGTTCTTCAAGATTTTCTTCTTTTTGGTTGATTTTAGCCATTAGAGTTCTTCTAATGGATTAGAATCGATCAAGGGTTGTTAGTAGATAATACCTGAGTGTTTTTATTCCGCAAAATTACTAGGTTTGTAGCTCAGATTGTGTATTTACTCATTTTCGGACTTTTGTATTTCTGCACTCTGTTTTGCATCGAACAACCACTTTCTATTGGTTTTTGGACAAAACACTAAGCATTAAAGTTGCCCAGAATAGTGTCACGAACCTGCGTACCAAATTTCAGCCAAATCCGATTAGTTTTAAAGAATCGACTCAAGAACACCTTGAATCTTCATAACTATCGCAACCCTTCAAGATTCATACTTATCGGAAGTGAACAGTACCATATCGCAATAGTCACTTGCGACAAGAGTTTTATCGCAACCTCCTCAGTTTGAACAGTACTTATCGCAATATACTGTTGCTATAAGACCCTTTTACCTTTGCGACAAGAATTTCATTTGCGACATACTTTCTTATTGCGACAAGATTTCTTATTGCAACAAGATTTGTTATTGCGACAAGATTTGTTATTGCGACAAGTTGTGTGTTGCGATATCCGTTTATTGCGACAAGGTTTGGGCTGCGACAAGACAGTGTGTTGAGACAAAAATTTGTGTAATCATTATTTCCTAATCAGATCAGAAAGATATTAAAAGATCAATGACAAGTAATCTAAACATGACTGCCAGAGATATTTTGACCATAGGTTCAAAAGATAAACCGCCAGTTCTATTCCCTAAAGACTTTAAAATATGGAAAGACAGATTTCTTGACTATGTAGAACGACAAGAAAATGGGACTCTAATCTATAATTCCTTGAAAAACGGGGTACAACAAGAAGTATATCGCACAGACCCAGATGGTACTAACAGAAGACTTCTTGAACCGAAAGACTACACCGGTGATGAACTACTGAGATACAAAGCTGATAAAGCGGCTAGGTCATTGGTTATGCAAGCCTTAACCAATAACATTTATCAAAAGGTTGACAGTTTGAGTGAAACCGGGAAAGGAATGTTTGATGATCTGATCAAGTTGTATCAAGGTTCAGAAGTGGAAACTCAAATGAGAGTCTCAAATGTCATCAACAAATATGAGAATTTCAAGCAGAAGAATGGTGAGAATCTAGACGATGCATATGATCGTTTCACAACCATCCTAAATGAACTCAGCAGATACAAGATAAAGAAATCCATCATCGAGACTAATGTGAAGTTTTTGAGCGTGCTTCAGCCCGAATGGAAGAAGTATGCTCATAGAATGAAACAGAATTCTAAGCTGGATGAACTTCCGCTACAACAGATGTTTGAAACATTAAAGCAAGATGAGGATGATGCTGATCTGAAAAAGAAGAAATTGATGAAAAAGGGTAAGAAGGGGAAGAAGACAGAAGTGTCTGAGAAGAAAGAAGAGGATGATGAGTTTGAGAGTGAACCGATAGCTTTGATGTCAAGGAAGTATGCTAAAAAGGGTAAAAGTATTCAGAAAGAGGATTATGGGATAGAACAGGATGATTTGGATGAGGCGGAAAGCTTGAGGCAAGCAATGATACTTCTAACCAAGGCCTTTCAGCACAGATTTATAAAAACTCCTGGATCAAACAACTAACGTTACTCATCTGGTTCTAAAAACTTTGAGCACAAGAATCGGATTGAGTCAAAGAAACAGTTCTATGATCATAAGGAAGATGGTAAAAGGTTGGAGGTGAAGAAGTTTGGTGAAAGAAAGGATGAAGAGCAAAAGTGCTATAATTGTGGTAAGTCCGACCATTTCTCCAAAGAGTGCTGGAAACCGAAGGTAAGGGATTCCGACTACTACAAAAAGAAGGCGCTGTTGGCATAGCAAAAGGAGTCTGGAATAGCACTGCTGGTGGAGGAAGAGTACTGGTTGGACCAAACTGATGATGAAGGAGAGGAGGAGACAGCTGCTTTAGCAAAGATGTGTCTGATGAGCAGAGAAGGTGAGGATTCAGAGGCTGATGCGGCGCCTGAGACAAATGAGGTAGAGCTCTGCACTATTAATCACTATGCTAATCAGTTTAAAGTCTTCCAACTAAAACTAGATGACTTAAATAAGAAACTCAATAATGCACATAAATTGATAGAATCACAAAGACAGCTAATCATTGACCATAACAAGTTAGATAATGAGTTGAAAAAGGAACGAGTTGAGATTGAACAATCTCGAACTTATTTCCGGAACAGAATGGATGAAATGGAAGAAAAGGTAAGAATTTCTGAAAATAGGAAGAATGAGCTTGAACAATTGTTGCAATCTTATAAAGATATTAACAACGAATTGACCGAAAAAGCAAGTGGTCTGGAAGAGAAGTTGTATAAACTTGGTCAATCTGAACAAACCATTTTTCTAAACACGCCTAAGAACTTCAGATATTACAACTCGAAATGGGGTGTGGGATATGACAATCCTCATTATTTGGAAAATGCTTTGAAAAAGGCACCTTGTCTTTACAAGTTTCACTGGCTTCACCTTCCATCCATAGAACCTAAATACAGAATCAACTGGCTTAATGAGGAAGAACAAGGGGCTGAGGAAGAGATTAAGAGAAAGACGACTGTGACTATGCAACTTCCTTTTGTCTACGAAAATGAAAATAGGAAGGCACTGATTTGGAATTGGAAACAAACCTTGTCTAATGATTATTTTCAAAGCTATGTTGTTGAGCCACCAAAGGAAACTGTATCAAAACCCGTTTTTGAAGGAAAAACATATTACCCTCCTTTGGTACTCGAACAGAAGCTTGTCGATCTTGAGTTGAATATTAAAAGCAAAATTGAGAAAATCAGAAATGATGATCAACTTGCTTTTGATATTGAAAAGGAAGTTATGTTAACTGTTTTGATAAATAGCTAGAGAGATAAGTCTGAAAAGGTTGTTTCTGAATCGTCAACAAAAAGCTTTGAAGAAAAGAAATCTCTTGAACTTAGATGCTTGAATCTTTCAAAACAAGTCTCTGATTTTCAGAAAATGTTATTTCTTGAAAAAGAACAAATTAAGAAAGAAAGAGAGAGATTTAAGTTCGAAAGAAAATCTCTTGAATCTGAAAGTGTTATATTTTCAAAGAAAATATCTGATTTAGAAAACATTTTGATCAAAGAGAGAAAAGATTTTGAGACTAATAGAGAGTACTTTCAGAATGAAATCTCAAGACTTATGGGAAAATTGTCAACTCTATCCACTGAAGCTATGACAGAGTTGGTGAACAAACCTTCCTCTGATTCAGATGCTTCTTCATGCAAAGCCTTCATGGGCAATACTCTTTTCAGAAGCATGACTGTGGATGACTTTGATGATTTTGAACCTTTTGATCTAGAGAAACAACCTGTTAATGAAAACTCTTGTGATATCTTCCACACCTCTTCTTCCTATGACAATAAGGTTGATTGTGTTATTGACATTCCTTGTGATGGGAAGGGTAAGAATGCAAAAGATAAGGTTGTTCAAAATCAACTTTAATACTAAACTTCCGGATCACTCTGAATTTTTGATCAAGGAAGAGGAACCCAAGGAGAATTTCTTCGAAGGGGAATCTTCTAAAACCGTTGAGAACAAGAAAAAGAAAAAGAAGAAAAATAAGCGCAAATCTAAATCTTCTCAAGCTCAAAATTCCTACGCTTACGATTCTTATTTTGATGTCATTTCAGATCGTTATTTAAGAAACAACTCGCGGTTAGAATGGAGAATAAAGAAGTCCACACAGGATGTGGCCTAGAGAAAATCATCTAATGTCGCTTTTCATTCCAAGAAAAACACTTTTGTTTATAATGTTAGTAATCGTGTTGCTTACAACAAACAAAAACTTGTTACTCCTTACAAGATTTCTTCAATGCAACAACTGATTAATTTAGCACATGATCAAATTTGTTGTTCTTCATGTGGTGTAGATGATTTTATCTGCAAGTCTGATTATTCTTCATGGTTTGGCTATAATTTCTATGGTTCCAATCGTTTTTACACAAATAAATATTATAACCACAACACTTCAAAGAAACATGCCAACCCAAAATCTGTTAATTCTCCTAACACAAAAGGACCCAATTGGCAATGGGTACCTAAAACTGTTTGAATTCCATTTTGCAGCTCCGTCATGTGTGGTATTTGGATTCTGGTTGCTCAAAACACATGACTGGTAGAAAGGAGCTGTTGAGCAACTTTGTGGAAAAAGATGGAGGGAGAGTTAAATTTGGGAATGATCAGTACTATCCAATCTTGGGTTATGGAGATATAGTAACAGACAACGTCAGGATCACCAAAGTTAATTATGTTGAAGGCTTATGGCATAACTTGTTTAGCATAGGTCAATTTTGTGACAAAGATCTAGAAGTCCATTTCAAGAAGACCCGGTGTGCAGTTCTAACCGACGAAGGAAATGAACTTCTAGTTGGTTCGCGAAAGTCAAATCTTTACACTATTGACCTATCAAAGCTTAAGCCAAAAAATGACGTGTGTCTGATGTCTAAGGCAACAATGGAAAATAGTTGGTTATGGCATAGATGACTATCTCACCTCAACTTTCGTTACATACAAAAGCTAACGTTGGGTGATTTAGTTATAGGTTTACCGGTTCTGCAGTTTGAGAAAGACAACTTCTGTACTGCTTGTGAGACGGGGAAGATAAAGCGAGCTCCTCACCCACCAAAACCTGAGCCTAGCACAAAGAAAGCATTGGAAATTCTTCATATGGATCTCTGTGGTCCGATGAAGACTCAGAGCGTCAGTGCCAAACGATACGTGTTAGTCATTGTCGATGATTATTCGAGATATACATGGGTCAAGTTTCTAAGATCAAAAGACGAAACACCTGACTTGGTCATCTCATTAATCAAACAGCTTCAAGTGAATCGTCAACAAACAGTTCAGACTGTCAGGTTAGATAACGGGACAGAGTTCAAAAACAAGAATCTTGATGATTTCTTTAAATCATTAGGTATATCTCATGAATATTCTGCGGCTAGAACACCTCAGCAGAACGGAGTCGTTGAAAGACGAAACCGCATACTAGTTGAAGCCGCCAGAACGATGTTGTGTTATGCTGATCTACCTCTGTTTCTGTGGGCTGAAGCTATATCGATGGCATGCTATACACAAAACTGTTCAATTATCCATCGATGGTTTGGTAAAACTCCATATGAACTGATTAACAATAGAAAACCTGTAATACACTACTTTCGTGTTTTTAGATGCAGGTGTGTTGTGCTGAACGATAAGGACAACTTGAACAAATTCAGTCCTAAGGGAGTTGAGGGCGTCTTTATTGGATACTCGCTCACGTCAAAAGCGTACATAGTCTATCTCAAGTCTTCCAGAACTGTGATGGAAAGCATAAATGTCAGATTCGACGAAACTGAAGGCTTCTGTGCAAAACAATACATAACCCGCAATATCTGGAATACTAGAATCTGGACAAATCCGTCCAATGATGACTAGATCTTCAAACAAGGATCAAGCTTCCACTTCTAACTCTAATTCTAACGATCTTGATTTATTGTTTGAACATTTTTATGATGATTATTTTGGTAGTGATAAACCTTCTTCTTCTATCACTAACATGAGTAATGTTGCTACACCACCAACTCATGCTACAATGTCAGGGCCTTCACCGATACTGACTACTCCTACAACTGGTGCAACAACGTTGTCCTGCATCGTCTTCAAGTAACACACATATGGCATCTCCACAAGCAATACAACGTGAATCTACGAATGATGCTTCTTCATCAGGTACAACTTCTAACGCCAATGGTGAGGACTCTGCAAATCAACCTGAGTCATCTTCTGAAGCAGTTCTGGAGGCAGTTCCTGTTGACTCTTCTGTCAATGAACCTGCCCCACAACCGGAACCTAACTTGACAATAGAGTTGAATTTTGATAAAGATCCTACCTTAGTGGATCCCAATGAAGATGATGTATCTCTCCTCCCACAATCTACAAAATGGACGAAGAGTCACCCCATTGAACAAGTCATTGGTGATGTCTCCGAACCTGTAAAGACAAGATTTGCAACGGCTAACGAAGTCCTTTACGCGCTCTTTCTAAGTCAGGTTGAGCCTACAACAGTTCGACAAGCCTTAGAAGATCCGGATTGGATCATAGCCATGCAAGATGAGCTGAACTATTTTGAAGCATTGAACGTGTGGAGACTAGTTCCTAGACCCAAGGGTAAAACGGTAATTGGTATAAAGTGGGTCCTGAAGAATAAGAAAGATAAAGACACGATTCTTGTGAGAAACAAAGCACGCCTTGTAGCAAAAGGGTACAGGCAACAAGAGGGAATCGACTACGACGAGACGTATGCACCGGTAGCTCGCTTAGAGGCAATCCGGATGTTTCTTTCATTTGCCGCTTTCAGAAACTTCACTGTCTATCAAATGGACGTGAAGACTGCTTTCTTGAACGGTGTCTTGAAAGAAGAAGTATATGTTTCTCAACCGGAGGGCTTTGTGGACAAAGATAAACTAGATCACGTCTACATTCTTGACAAATCTCTCTACGGTCTCAAGCAAGCCCCTTGAGCCTGGTACGAAATCTTATCTACCTACCTACTTGGTGCTGGCTTTCGGAAAGGTAAAATCGACACAACTCTCTTCACTCTACACAAAAATGGTGAGATCCTTCTGGTACAAATTTACGTTGATGATATTATTTTTGGTTCAACTGACCCTGGATTATGTACTTGGTTTTCGGGCATTATGATGACTAGATTCCAGATGAGTATGATGGGATAGATTAATTTCTTTCTTAGATTACAAGTCAAGCAATTCTCAACATGTATCTTCATCAACCAATCCAAGTATGTGTTTGACATCTTGAAGAAATTCAAGATGGAAAACTGTACCTCAATTGGTACACCTATGGCTCCTGGATCTAAAATTGTTCCGGATCCAGATGGTGTAGATGTAGATGTTAAGAATTACAGAGGGATGATAGGATCATTAATGTACCTTACTGCGAGTCGTCCATATATAATGTTTTCGACTTGTTTATGTGTAAGATTTCAGGCACAACCAAAGGAATCACATTTTGGTGCTGTTAAACGGATCTTTCGATATCTGAAAGGGACAACGTACCATGGCCTGTGGTACCCAAAGGGAACGGGATTCGAACTCACTGCATATTCTGATGCGGATCATGGAGGTAGTATGCTAGACCGGAAGAGCACATCTGGTCATGTGCAGTTTTTGGGGGACAAACTGGTAAGTTGGTCTTCGAGGAAACAGAACTGTGTTTCAACATCAAATGCGGAGGCAGAATATGTTGCCGCGGCCAGTTGTTGTTCACAGGTTCTGTGGATGAAGACTCAATTGATGGACTACGGCTTCAAGTACGAAAAGATTCCCATCTACTGTGACAGCAAGAGTGCAATTGCCATATCAGCTAACCCGGTCCAGCATACAAAGACCAAACACATCGACATCAGGTATCATTTCATTAAAGATCATGTCGAAAAAGGTACGATTGAATTATACTTTGTCACAACTGAGTTTCAACTTGCCGATCTCTTTACAAAAGCCTTGGATGAAAAACAATTTAATTTCTTAGTATCCAAGCTCGACATGTTGAACATGAAAGTTTAATATTCTATATTGACCATATATGGATGGAAATATGTGTATTTCAATCTGGTTATTTCTATCTAGATTGATACATTCAAATTTTCATCACATTCTATTCTCAATATAAGATATTTTATTTTCATGTCTTTGTTGTTTTTCATTTTTTATTCCTTTTGTCACTTTACATTCTTGTTATGATACTTGTGTCTGCATGAGGTGTGTTCATAGTCTCAGGGGGAGTACATTATAAGAAGTATGCACAAGAATAGGGGGAGTGTGCATATCTGACAAAGCTTGTAAGTGTTGATTCCATGTGCTCACTACTTGAAGATCACAAGGTAAGTTCTCTAATTTGTTTTAAACACAAACTCTTAAATGATGAAAATCAATTTTTCCAAACATACTTGCATCATTTAAGGGGGAGTGAATTTTTTTCAAAAACCTTGAGTGCTTAATCAATTGGAAGTTGGACATCTTCCAATGTGATAAAATCTTTCATATTTTTATCTGAAAAATGTCCAAGTACCACTGTTATCGCAACCCACTCTTGCGATAACATGGTGAACAGTGTTTTGTCACAACCCTCTGTTGCGATGAAACCAAGTTCCATTCTTATCGCAACCCTGCATTGCGATAAGAAGGTGTGAACAGTATCTTGTCACAACCCGTATGTTGCGATAAGATTTAACAGTTTCTCGCAACTTATTCATTGCGACAAACTGACACGTGGCAGGTCAAACGTTGGACCAATCTTGTGATGCCACGTGACACGAAAATTCAAAAATCGTATAAATAGGAGAGAGTTTCCACCACATGTCTCATCTCAAATACTCAACTCTCTCTATATTGTTCCTGTGCATCTCGATTTTTCAAGCTGATTTGTGTTTTTCGATCCGTGCATTCCATTCAGACTACTTTCGAGGTAAGGATTCCTGAGTCTCATTCGATTTCATCCATTAAATCTCAAGTTACAGTCGTGTCTAGGGTTTAAGGCCGAACTCCTTTGATATTTTGCGTCGATTCTATGTGTTTGTATGTTTGTTGATACGTAGAAGTCATAGGGTTTCACTGTCGATGGTCTTGCGAACCTGGTAGTGTAGGTCTTAACATCATTTGCGCGAAAAAGACAAATATGGGCCTGAACATTTAGTTTTTTATTCAGTGTTCATACTTGTCGCAACCACTGTGTCTTCAAATATTCATAACTATCGCAATGGTCTAATGTTCATCCTTATCGCAACCTTGAGTTGCGAAAAGATCTTATCGCAACCAATGCGTTGCGATAACCTCTTCTCGCGTACTTCAAGTTGTGATAACACTTTGCTTCCGATAACATCTTGATGTGTGTTGCGACAAGGCCAGCACTTAGGAAATTTTTTGAAGTTTTTTCATGAAAAATCAATTTTTGGCACTGTACTAAACTGTCAAGTGGTTCAGATGGCTCAACATGATGGGAACTCTTCGGATGAAAACACCATCATCCGTTCGCATCGCTCATCCCACCCATCCGTCAATGCTCGTGATCGGGATGAGGAAATTTACCCGAGGGGTTCATTTATGAGCTTTGAAGACAACAACCATCATCTGGACCTTGCGGTTGCCTTTGACTATCAAATCATCGTAGAGATCATCCACGGCCATCCTCTACGAACCGCGCTTACCAGAGTCCAGCTTGTACCGGCGATATATCTTCAACAATTCTGGGGTACACTCGAATTCCATCCCACTCATCGTACACCACATTTCACGGACAAAGTTGACCACTTTGATGCTAGAATCACACTAAGAGGACTTCGTCGTGCACTTAACCTTCCATATTCCGAGAATTTTGAGGATTCGGTTCCAGAAGAACAGTTATTCACTGATATCCGGAGTCTTGGATATCAAAACCCCAACAACCAAGTTCTCACCGGTTCATCACAGTTCAGACGCACGTATCTTCCACGCATATGGTACACATTATGCTCAATATTCAACCGATGCATGACTTCCAAACACACAGGCCTAGACAAGACGAATCTGCCTATCCTACGGATGTTTCATGCCTTCGCGTTTAATCGAAACATCGATTACGCAATCCTACTCTGGAATGAGCTCATCGAGCTGGTCGAGGACAAGGCTCGCCCAAAGAAGAACATAACTTTTGTGCCATATCAGAGATTCTTCCAGATTATGATTCATCAGATTATGGAAGATAATCAGGAGATTCCACGTCGTACGGGTGCTCCACGAGGCCCGAGCCAGTGGATGCATTACCTGAAGATGCCCAAGGACGTAGATTTTGCTCATATTGCCGTCATCCGAGAAGACATCCTTGCATATGTTGATCAACAGTCCTGGGTAGTTAGGCAATATAGGATAGAAAATGCATTGGTAGTCCAGCCAGAACCGGAGGGACCTCCCCAAGATGCAAACCTACTAGGAGGTGAGGGTCAGAATGTCGAGGGGGTTCAAGAACACGGGGTTCTTGAACAACGAGAGGTGAGAAGACCGAAAAGAAAGAGAGTCGGGAGAAGTAAAAGGACTGTTGGTAAAGCATCTTCTTCACGACCAGTTCAACCACCGCCTCCGCCTCCTCCTAAGATCTTTGATGATGACGTATCATGGAACTCAGTCGATGCCGTTGCTGCATCATCTTATGATGATGATGTAGCTTCATTCCTACCGTTTCCAGATGATGATGATGATGACTCCGACCATGACCCCGACGCCGACTTAATTCCAAGACACATGGGTCGGAGACCACGAGTTGAGAGTTCCGATGCTGATTCCACATGGAACATCGGACTCTCCGACGTTGCTACTACCACCGCTGGTCCTTCAAATCCAAACGTAGAAGTAGAAGTAGAAGTGGAGAATGTAGCTAGTGGTCAGGAAAGAGGGAGAAAAGAAATGAGTGATATTGTGACAGAGCTCGGAAAAGTTTTAACTACCGACTCTCCCCAAACCGATCTAAGACGGGTAGCCATATCTTCTGCCAATGAGCGTTTGTCGCCGTTGCGCATTGAAACAGCCATGGTGGACCCATCCATGCACAACACAACCCCACCAAGCCACTCATCGGTCTCTCAACAGGCCGATGTTTCATCATCCACAGGGGTTTTAGCACAAAGTCTATCGGCAACACAATCGGTGTTTGCTAGTATTGAAACAGGTAGGCTCCCGCCCCGGCCACCGACCTTCATTCAAAGCACATCGAGTCTAGTGCCATTCGGAACAACTTCTTTTCCTAGGACACGTGCGATGGTACAACACCAAGTTGTGGGCTTCCGTGCCCCAACCGGAACACCCAGAGCTAGGCAACCATTCGTTGGTGCCTCACGAGGACAGGGTGGAAGTCCTGTCATGGTCAACACTATGCCAGCCATGAGCACAGGCAGTACAGTTGCTACAACCGCTACTATAACCGGTAACCTAAGTGGTCCGGATCTTCGCCCAATGTTCCCCACTTTTCCACAAGATCAGATCGTACGCATGCTTGGCCCATACCCGCATTATATTACTCTACCATTGCTTGCGCCTGCCTTAGGTTCCATCAACAATGCCTACCTACAACACCGTAAAGCTATGCAACATACAGTTGAACAACTATCACAAGAAGTGAGAAGAGCCATACGAGGTAAAGGCATTGCTGAATCATCGTCAACTCCTCAGAATCAACCATCTCGCGATGAATCCGATACACAAACACCACCACCAGTACCGTTACACTAAATTCCAACCGACCAGCTCAAATCAGAGTTGTTAGCCCGACTTCTAGCCCAAGGCGATTCCAATACTGCTGAAGAGGTAGATCTTGTTGGATTACTACGCCAACAATCTCAACCTCAATCCCAACCTCAAACCCAACCTCAAGCTTCAACATCCACAAATGAAGAATTTCATAAGTTAAACGACTCAATCAAAGAAATGACCAAAGCTGTAAGCGGATCACCGTCGTCGAACTGGCGTGTGGTATGCAAGCTCAAGCCTCAGATAAACGAAGACATGATGATCAGGATGATCCTGATCAGCATGAGGGGGAGAAGAGAGCACGGGTCAGAGAAACACGTGGTACGGGTACAGGAAATGAAGGGGGTTCAGTCAGTGAACGGGAAACAACTGAAGCTGGAACGACGACTGATGTGGTACAGGTACAAGATACAGAAATGGAAGTTCTAGCTGATGTCATAACCGGGGTTGAAAAGCCTTCGGCTGTTGACAATAGAACGGCGGATGAGCGGATGGCCGACAATATGTTCATTGATATCATCTACATCGATTCAGAGGAAGAGCCGGAAACGACCGTTCATAAGATCAGAGAAGAATTGGTTGAAGCTCTGGACGATGAGTTTGACAATACTGGGGATCAGGATATGGGAATTGAATCCGAAGATGATGCTCCTCCACCGCCAGAAACAACAGATCCGGGTACAGGTACTTCAGCTCCACAAGCACAGGTAATTCCTGATGGTAAGATCAGAGATCCTATACTTGAGGCCGAACTTAGGTTGTATCAAGAAGTTATTGATGCTGAGCCGAGATACGTGGCCACTGGTGAAAGAGTTACTATTTTAATTCCTTTTCAAGAAAGCTGAAGGAAAGACTTGTTTGTCAAGAATGTTCAAAGAATTAAATTAGAGAAAGTCTACGGGATAGAGGATTGTCCATCACTGAAGAAGATCGAGTTTCTGCATGTTATGGGCAACAAAGACAGAGAAGCAAGTGTTGTCAGATCGGACAACATGATAATGAAGGTGTTGAAGGTTGAATCTCAAAAGCTGCTCAATGTCTTTTATCCTAAATTCACTGTCCTAAGATCTGATGGTTCTGAATGTGTGTTCTCCGAGGCTGACTTCAAGAGTCTGAAACTGGATGACCTTCTAAGCCTTTACAACCTCCTTGCCACCCTCCCAGAGAAGAAAGTAGAACTGTCTGCCGCATATCAAAGTGTTAAAAGATTCATGCGGAACATTCTAAAGTTCTCCTACCTTACTGACTTTCAGATGGCTCTTGAGTCTCACCAAACATATGTAAATCGGAGAGGACCAAACCGACGTCTGCCTGATATCCAAGGTATCCCTACTTACATTGTACTGAAGAAACCAGAGCTTGGAGTTGTCTACCTCAATCAAGACTCAAAGAAGAGATTTATGAGAGTCACTGAAGTAAACAAGTTCAGCGATGGTACTTTCGAGATGATTATGGCACATCTGAAGAGCAAGCTTCGTCTGGATGCAAGTGGAGAGGTGAAGCTCAAAGATAAAGAAAGAGACCTGATCAACCAAGTGATGGAAGCCATTACCTACCGGAAGGAGTACCGACATGCTCTACGAAGATTCGAGATCATCTTCGGCATTCGGAAGAAGTATGTGGCCCCAGTAGACGTCTAAATCTTTTGCCTCTACATTGGTACAAAGGGGGAGATTGTTAGTGCTTAATTATGATTGTACCAGTAGAGGGACCTAATATGTCATTGTTCCATTCTTATATTAGGTATATATAGTTTGCTATTTTCCTCTTATGGAATTAGGTCATCTACTACACACACTAGCCACACACACAAGTATTGTATTGCATTCATCATTGTGAGCTTTTGGATCTTATTGAATATAGAGATGGCTTCATTTATTGTTTATATGGATTGATTACTTGTTCTGGGATCACACTTGTAGGTGAGATTATAAAGTGGGCAAAAAGGAAAAATAAAAAAACTCTATTATTTAAAGTGGACTTCGAAAAAGCTTTTGACTCTCTTAACTAGGGATTTCTAGATGACATGCTTGATCAAATGGGTTTTGGAGAGAAATGGAGAGCTTGGATTCGGGGGTGCATCTCAACGGAAAGAGTCTCGGTTCTAGTCAATGGGTCTCCCTCTAAAGAGTTTCGTATGGAGAAAGGAGTGAGGCAGGGGGACCCGTTAGCTCCTTTCCTTTTTGTTCTGGCCGCGGAAGGGCTAAATGTGGCGATGAAAGAAGCCCAAAATAAAGGGTTGTTTAAAGGGGTCCACTTTGAAAATTATGGAGAGGACATTTCTATACTCCAATACGCGGATGATGCCATATTTATGGGGGAATGGTCTCGGAATAATGCAACTAATCTAGTCCGGATCCTTAAATGCTTTCAAGTTTGCTCGGGCCTTAAAGTTATCTTGGAAAAAAGAAAAGTGATGGGTGTGAAAGCCAGTAATGAAGAAGTTAAAAGAATGGCTATATGGTTGCATTGCAAGGAGGGTGTGATTCCATTCACATACTTAGGTATGCCTGTAGGGGGAAGATGTCTAAAGCTTCTAGTTGGAAGCCGATTATTGAAAAGTTTCAATCCCGTCTTTCGAATTGGAAGGCTAGAAGCATCTCCATTGGGGGAAGACTTTGTCTTTGTAAGTCGGTGTTGGGAAGCTTGGGGACCTACTTCTTCGCCCTCTTTAAGGCTCCTAACAAAGTCCTCCGTACTTTAGAGAGTATTCGGTGCCGGTTTTTCTAGGGAGGTAATGAAGACAAGAAAAAAAATATGCTGGGTTGCTTGGGATAAAGTTCTAAATAACAAAGTCAATGGAGGACTTGGAATTGGCAACCTTAAAGCTCTTAATCTCGCAATGTTGGGTAAATGGCGATGACGATTTCGAACGGAAACAGATGCGTTGTGGATGGGGATCGTGATCAACTTCTATGGTAGTTCGGGGGGGCTGAATAGAAGCAGAAACAGAGACAACGGTGGCATTTGGAACACAATTGTGGGGCTGCAAAATGAATTGGAGAAGTTGGGGATCAATCTCGATAGCATGTACGAGTGGGACTCACGTAACTCCTGCTGGAAATGGAAACTAGAGGCGGATGACCAGTACTCGGTTGTCTCTCTTCGAAGAGTGATCGACAACTCACTGCTCTCGGGGACCGAGTTAGTAACTTGCTGGAACAGGTGGGTGTCGGGTAAAGTTAACGTCCACGCATGGAGGGTACGACAAGAAATATTGGCGACTAAAGACAACTTAACCAAGAGGGGGATCGTTATTGAGGCGGATGACTGCCCGTCTTTTGTGTCGCAACCAGAAAAATCAGACCATCTCTTTCTGCAATGTTCGACGGCTCGGGAAGTGGGAGCTCATCTGCATCAATGGTGGAGCGCTTGGCCGACGACTGCTGTTTCGGTTAAGGACATGTGGGAAGCTGCGCAACAAACGAGTTCTCACAACCATGTAAGGGAGGTGGCAGAGGTGATCTTCTTGGCTTATTCTTGGGTCGTGTGGAACCAACGAAACGAGAAACTTTTTAAAGGAAAGATGAAAAACACAAAGGAAATCGCTAATCTAATCAAATACTCTGCTTTTTACTGGATTAAAGCTAGATCTAAGATTGGTAGTGTCTTATGTTGGGATGATTGGACTATTTCCCCTACGAAGTTTGTAAATAACCTGTGTTACCTAGCGTCTCGCTAGTTTTGGTTGGTATAAATCGTGCTTTATGCTGTCAAAAAAAAATATTATACTTATTTTGAAGAATATAAAGAAAAATTGTGAGTTTCAAGGTCGATATATTGAGGAAGGAAAGACTAAAAACGAAAAGCTTAATAGGCTTTTTATGTGTCGGATTATGGGAGGCAAACCTATGAAATCGACTTGTTTTACTACTTTCACTAGTGTTGCAACCGCGCGTTGCGCGGTAGTGTGAATAACTTGGATAGTAATATAAACATTGTTCATATGATAAATGTTAATTGTTAAATATGATAATCCACAAACATTATACAAATTATTTATAGAAATCATTAGAATTTAGTTAGTGGAATTTTAATATATATATATATATACACACACACAAACACGTACATAATAGGTTTTTTGTAATTAATGGTATAAATGAATGATTGACTTAATTTAATCTAAACTTAATTATATATTTTCTAACAAAAATATTGTGTCATTAAACTTGGGGTTTAACTTTGCTAAATATCTTATTATCAATAATTCTTTTTGATTTAATGATAAGTTTCTCCAATTAATGGGAAATTAATTTAGAATATGTTTTATCACAATACTAATAGTTTTGATTATATTGATTGTCATTGAAATAAAGTATAATAAAAGTTTTAAAAAATGATATTGATTGTTATGTAATAAAATATGAAATTGAAAGGCTTTAGAAATTAATGTGTTGAGTTTAGATTAAAAATAAATCAAAATAAGAGGAAGAAAATATAAAAATGGTTGAACCTTTCCATCAATTATTTTATCATATATATTAATTGAAGTATTAAACTGTCATAAGTATTTCATTTATGTATATTGATTCATAAGAAATAAAAGAAGAATATGAAAGGTTAGATCAATTAATGAGGTATAATTATATTATAATAATCACAACATACATGAAAATTTTAATCAATTAATGAGATATATAGATTTAAAAAACTAAAAATTGGATAAGAATAAAAACAATTATCAAAACATTTTTAAAATGCCAATAAATATTCTTTTACCTTATAATAATATATTTATGTATTGATTGTTGTGTAAATAAAATATGAATGGTAAATAAAGCTAAATTGTTTTCAATTATATTGGTTGTTAAAATAACAAATTAAACTGTAAATAAATATACACATATAAAATAAAAAATAGCTTTTAGTTATACTGATTGCTGTAAATTAAAAATAAGGGTAAATAAACGTTACATGTTAAGTTAATAAAAAAACAATAAATTTTTTTATTCATATTTGTTATGTAAATTAAAAAATTAGTAATCAATGTGTTAAGTTTAGAAAATGAAAAGTATATGATATATTTTTAATTTAAATTAATTCATAACTTGAAGAAAATAGTAAATAATATTTCAAATTCTCTTAAAATGCAATATCATCTATGAAAAAATAAAACGTAAAACTATTTTTTTTAAAGCTTATAAATAAACCACGATTGATTGTGAAAAGAAGTTTGATGAATTTTTTGAGAATGAACTCATAGACATCATAAATTGTCAAAATTTTGACAATATCAATAGATTTTTTTAAGTAGTCAAAATTTAACGCAATTACCAATCACGTATAAGTGGTTAATGTCAACAAAGCTTAAATTTGAAAAAAAAGTTATTTGATCATGTAATCACAAAATATCAAAATTTATTTGAATGTATCTAATTTAAACGTAAAAACAATTGTCGTAGGATAACAACAAACCCAACAATATGTAAAAGAAAAAAATATGTAATAACAAATCACATTTGTGTGGAGAATATAATTATACATACCTGATTAAAATCTTTCATGTCTTCTTCAACTTTCATCCGACCAAAACAATTTCTAGGATTTCAATACAATTTTTCTTGAGGTAGTCAAAAAGTAACGCAATTATGAATCACGTATACATGGTTAATTTCAATGGAGCTTAAATTAAAAAAATATCATATCATGTAATCACAAAATATCAAAATTTTACTTGAATCTATATGATTCCGACGTAAACACACATGTTTGATGATAACAACAAATACAAAACATGGAACTGAAAAAACATATAATAACAAATCACATATTTGAGAGATAGAGTATATACATATACCTATCTTAAATCTTCAATGTTTTCTTCAACTTACATTTTCTTCATCTCCCACCAAATGAATTTGTAGTGTTTTGCATTGTGTGAAAAACAAATTTCATTAAAGAATAAGACAAAGTAAATGAAGAAGAATATCAAGAGTTGGAGGTTAAACTTAGGCATGCAAAATTACAAAGAAATCCATATTAATATGAATTACACATTTTCCATATAGGGGCGGAAAAGTCTTATTACATATTCAACATTTAAAAAAATCAAAAAATTGAGAAAATAGATAGAAGGTATTCTAAGCCTTAGAGGATGCCACCTCATCCTTCTTGGATTTTGCTTATATATATATATATAAAGATTCCACTTTGCATTCCATTAAAATTTGAGTTCTTATATTCAATTAGGTCAATTATATCATAAATATTTATAGTTCTAACATTTGAAAGATCCGTTTTAAAACATGGTAGATTAAAAATGCAAATTTATTTACTGATTTCCTCATTATATATATATATATATATATATATATATAGAGAGAGAGAGAGAGAGAGAGAGAGAGAGAGTGGAGGATGGCCCTTAGGGCCTTTACAGGCCATGGCCTGGGCGCTTTTTAAAAAAAAAAGTAGTAGAAATTTTTTTAGCAGGCTTTGTTGAAAATAAATCCCAATTGGGCCCCCCACTCTAACACCTTACACCTCTCTCTCACTGATAATGTCGATTTTCGACATCATTTTTAATCTCAAACTAGGTGGTTTACGCATGTCTTCGAGTGAAATACGAGTTTTTCACGGGTTTTGTTGAGAAAGTACAGGTACAAGCATTTTTGTCCAAAAGAGCAGCAAAGTTGAGTTCCGGAGCTGAAAACGAGAGAAATCGAGAAATTGCGAAACAGAATCTGGCGCCAGTCTTGGCGCCAGCCAACCAGCGCCAGTATCTGCGCCAAGAATCCAAGCAGAAGCTGGCGCCAGTCATGGCGCCAGTCCATCCGCGCCGGTGCTGGCCCCGACGCCCAGTTTTATAAAACTATTTTATGCAGCTAGGTTTGGATACGCAAGACACACACGACGGCCAGAGCAGTTTAGGGGGCGATTTTGGGAGACTTTTTACACTTTTCGGAGCCACGTTAGAGGATCAATCGGAGCCACGTTTATCACGCAAAGTAGATACGAACACGAGAGAAGGGAGTACATCATTCCATTCACCACGATCACGTTTGCCATGTTTTCTTCCATTGTTCTTTTCTTTTCTTTTGTGTTTGAATCCACCACCGACATGAACTAACCTGTTCATGTTGGGGGTTGGAATGAATTTAGTTTGTAAGCATATGAACAGATGACTTGAACATTTATCAGTTTTCCTATTTAATGAATGCGTGTAATTTGGTTTTAATGCTTTTGAGAGTTTAGCTACCTGTCAATTGTTTTGTTGTTTACAGTTGAGTTCGAGAGAATTAACTGTTAACTAGAACTAGAAATTACATGTCTAAGGCGAGAATTTGGTGATAGAGATATACCGAATACGGCTTAATCCTAATTGAACCATTTAGGTTGAGATCGAGAGATAAAATCTATATGTTCACAATTAATGTTGCGCTTAATGTGTTTTGGAATCCATAAGTTGAGATCGAAAGATAAAACTTGTCATTTTCAAAATAAAACCCGTTGTTGCTCGAAAGAGAACAACAGTGACTTTTAAAGATTGGATATTCATTAAGGGAATAACTGGTAATCGTTTCAAGTCTGATATTCGTATGTGAAAACCTAAGGATTTCCAACCCTCAACTGTTTTCTCTATCGGAAGTTTCCAAAGCTGTTTACTGTCTTGTGTTTGATTTATTTTCTTGCAATTAATTAGTTCAACACCATCTCTCAATTTCGATAGTTCAGTTAATAGAGCTTGTAGTAATTGTGATACTTAGTTCCTAGTTCCTGTGGATTCGATACTCGTACTTACCGTACGTTATTACTTGATTTCGACACCGTACACTTGCGGTTAGATTTAGGGGGGTGAAAACCGCCTATCACTCACTCTGTTTGCTACTTTGCTTTTTGATATAAAAAAAAAGAATGCCCTGCACTACTCTCACTCTCTCAGCAAAAAAAGAACGCCCTCACACACTCACACTCACAGTCACTGCGACAGCCTCACAGCCGACTCGTCACTCGCCGACCTGAGCCCTCGCCGGTCGCCGCTCCTCACTGGTAGTGGTAAGTTTTATTCTTTTACCCTAGAACCCTAACCTAACCTAAATCCCTAATTTTCTTGTTTATTAGTTTATTTGCTGAAATATGAATAGTGATTAGTGAATATGTTATCTGAATAGTTCCTCAAACCCGACTAACAGCCAACCGCCGATCGATTGACAAGGCTGACAGCCGGCCGCCGGCGCACATTGGAGTTCCTCTTTGTCTCTCGCCCTCTCCCAGCCTCCCTCAGTCCCTCTGACCCTCTTGGTTCTCTATGTCTCACTCAGGTTCTCTTTGTCTCTCACTCTCGGTTCAATTGTATTGCTAGACAAGTAAAATATGGGTTTTGGATTTGGGGATTCCAACATTCTTTGGCTTTTTATATTGTTTGTCAACTATTCAAAGCAAATATGGGTTTTGAAATTCTTAGACAAGGAAAATATGGGTTTTGAAATTGTTTGATTAGCTAAGTTAGGTTTAACTTTATTTGAAATTGTTTGATTAGCTAGGTTTAAATTTACTTAAAATTGTTTGATGCATCTCTATGACTTGTTTGATTAGGAATTTAGGACTTAGGTTGTTCACATGTTTGAATGTTTGATAGAACATGGAAATTAGATATTTAGAAAAACCGAAAAAAAGCTCTTGAAATCAACCAAAAAACCCGAAAAAGCTCTTGAAATCAACCAAAAACCCTGAAAAAAAACTCTTAAAATCAACCAAAAAAGGGGAAAAGTCATATGAAAAGGTTTCTGGGTCCGGCCCGTGCGGTTGGAATGCTTGTGTTCCGCCCCGAGAGAGAGAGAGAGAGAGAGAGAGAGAGAGAGAGAGAAGAGAGTTGAGTTCAAACGAGAACAATACTTATTTAAAAGAACACGTGAACAAACAAAATCATTAGTGATTTTACATTAACTCACGAAAAAAGGACTTTGGCCACGGCTCAGGTCCGCTTGATTTTTTTGCGCGTTAATGTAAAATCACTAATGACTTTATTCGTTCTCGTGTTCTTTTAAATAGTTATTGTTCTCGTTTGATCCTCTCAATAAGAGAGAGAGAGAGAGAGGGGGGGGGGGGAGAGAGAGAGAGAGAGGTTCATGGGAAAACCTCAAAAAAAATGGAAAACTGAAAAACAACCTGGTGGCCCTTCATTTGGACGATATGCACTTGTGCATATGAACGTGTGCATGTTACAAATTACTTGTATGCACAAGTGCATACCGTCCAAATGAAGGGCTACTATGGTGTTATTCAGTTTTTCGTTTTTTTTTTGAGGTTTTCCCCTGAACCCGACCTTATATAAATATAACAAAATAAAGTTAAATCTCTCTCTATATATAACGATAATCAAATGAAAACCACAAATATGTTACAAACCCGTGAGAATCAATATAAAAATATTTTTTACATGACTTTTTCCATTAAAACCTATGATTTAAAATATTGTTTCACATATGTTCGTGTTCACCTTGTGAAAAGATTACATGTGGATTTTTTTATTCACTTACTGAAATGAAAAATACAGGTAAAAAATAGTCACATGGTGAAACAAATCTATATGAAACTATCATATTATGAAACAAATATATGTGAAGCAAAATATCTTAAATCCTAACATTTTATGAAAAAATATCATGTAAAAAACTAATTTTATATCGGTTTTCACGGATTGTAATATATTTGTGGTTCTCATTTTATTTTACCCCTAGATATATGTGTGTGTAACATTACATATAAAACCCAAACCGTACGAAGACTAGAGTTTAAATCTTGATCGTACGAAGACTAGAGTAACAATATTTTCCACTACTAAACAAAACGCAGAATATTTCCGGCGGAAATTAAAAAAGTCAAATCCCGTTGACTTTCGCCGAGAATCCGCCGGAAATCCCATTAAAATTATTTTTTATTTTTTTTAAAAAACCTCCACATTTTTTCGGCGGATTTTCGGCGAAATTTAATTAATTATTTTTATTAATTTACATCCGTCGGGAATCCGCCGGAAATATTTTTTATTAGTTAAAAAAATAATTTTTTATAGTCCGCCGGAAATCCGCCGGAAATATTTTTAAAAATAAAAAACATTTTTTATTATCCGCCGGATTTTTTTTTAAAATAAAAAATAATTAATTTTATTATCCGCCGTAAATACTTTCCAGAAATTAAAAAAAGTAAATTTTTTACAATCTGCCGGAAATCCGCCGAAAATAATAAAAAGTTTTAAAAATATTTTTTACAATCCGCCGAAAATATAATTAATTTTTTTTTAAAATCCGCCGGAAATAAATTATATAAATTTAAAAGAAAATTAAATTATATAAATCAAACCTAATTTACTTTATTGTAGAATATATCGGCGACTACACAGTTTTCAAATTAAAATGTGTAGTATATACATCCGGTTCACAAAGGTGAAGTAGACACGAGTATATACATTCGGTTCACATAACGTTTAAGCCCACAGTAAACATATGATGAGCCTAAACAAGAGATTCATGAACACCAGTAGTGATCATGGCAATTTATGTTTGCGCCACACATGTATGAGTTCACATGTATATACACTCGGTTCACATGCTTCACATGCATAGATATATGTTTATGGTTATATGCACAGGGAGTAACATGTATACATATATGTTTATGTTCATGTTTATAGCGAGTCACATACCTATAACGGTTCACATACATATATATACATTCACTTCGTATATATGGTCACATACATACTTATTGATCTTTATGGGATTCAATGGACGGTTATGAGCTTTAATGGAACGTATTGGGTTTGAATGAACCGTATTAGGCTGCCAAATCGATCTGACAGGAATTTATTGGATCCAAATGGTCGTTAATGGATCCAACAGGGGTTTATTGGATCTAAATGCCGTTAATGGATTCTATTGGGGTTTCAGTGATCTACTAGATGTTTAATCAACTCAATTGAACTTTAATGGGTTTTTTTGGGGTTTAATTTATTCTTTTAAGCTTTAATGGACCATTATGGGCTTTAATGGAACGATATGGGCTTTAATGGACCATATTGGGCTTTATGCATCGTATCGGGCATTAATGGACCGTATCGGGCTTTAATGAACTGTTTTGGACTTTAATGGACGTTTTAGGCTTTAATGGGTCGTATTGGACTTAACTGGACCGTATCGGGTTTTAATGGACCGTAACAGACTTTAATGGACTTTTTGGGCTTCAATGGACCGTATCGGGCTTTGATGGACTTCTTGGGGTTTAATGGACCATTTCGGGCATTAATAGACCATTTCGAGCTTTAATTGACCGTTTTAGACTTTAATGGACCGTTTTGGGCTTTAACAGTTTAAAATAATATATAAATAATAATACTAATATATATTAATAATAATAATAATACATAAATAATAATATTAATATATTAATGATAATAATAAATAAATAATAATAGTAATAATAATAATAAATAAAATTACTTTTTCCGGCGGATTTCCGACGACATGACCCTATTTCGGCGGATTTCCGGCGGATCAGACCGTCGGAAAACGAAATTTCAATTTTTTTATAAAAAGGCGGATTTTTCAAATTTTATTTAATTTCCGGCGGATCCATCCGTCGGAATTCCGCCGAAAAATTAAAAAGGGGTTTTAACCCTAGACTTCTCTTCCAGCTGTTAATTGTTAATGCCAAAAATCTCACCAAAGGGACAACTTAAGGTCGATGTGGACTTAAACAACTAAAGAAATAATCTTTCGACGAGACATGCGACGAGGATAAAAATAAAGAAACAAGGGATTTGATGACGCAGGAAAAACCTCAAACGAGGAAAAAACCTGCGGACGACAGTGGGTGTCGTCGCTATACTATGGTCGCCAATCAGGGGCGATGTCCTTGGATACGGGTGTCGATCGTACAGAGATTACAATACAAATGAAGAAAATGCTTCGAAATGTAAAGTACAAGTGTTTGAACGTAAAAACAGGTGTTTGTCGTGTACGAAACAAAGTGTGAATTGCTGGTCGAGGGTTGTTGTCGTGCGTCGAGAGCGATACTTAGAACAATGGTTCTTCACTTCAGGTGTTCTTGATTATTGCTTCGGTTGTTAATATCCGGATATTCGATGTCTTGTAATGTTGATTGAGCTTGATATGTATAGTCTTCGCGTCCTTAGCTTCATCCATAAATGCTCCTTTAATGGCCTTAACGGTCGGAAACGGTCGTCGAAGTAATGATCTTCGTCCGTTACGGTCGCCGACTGTTTAATGATTGCGTCGGTTATAGTCGTTGCTCATTAACGACTTTTACTCCTGCATTAAACACTTAACAAACGTAACAATCATGGTTAACGTTAGTTTGGTCGAGGTCGCATGGTTCTATGCGACGGTCGTGCGGGACGGGCGACGCTATGGTCGAGCGTCGTAAGGAACTCTCGACTTACCTTTTATGAGGGACGACGATGGTGTTCTGGGTCTTTGTCGAGACCTCATCTTAATACAAGATATAGTCCTTAATCATACGTCTTACTTGTTTCGGTCGCGATCGAGCGACGTGATTTTTTGCCCAAACAGTTTGCCCCCAAAATTTGAAAATTGAATGTCAAATTTAAGTTTTAAATTTTGCTTGTCGAACGCTTAGACTTGTGACCTGGGTTGAGGGACTTACCTGGTTGTCGTGGAACAAGACCGGTTCGCCTTTAACTGGATGAGAAAAAGTTATGACGTCATACTGACGTACGATGATGCTTACCAGCTTTCGAGGACAGGTGTCGAAGATCTGTGAGGGTATGCGAAAAGATCGGGGACGCGCGGAAATCATCCAGGGATTCGATCCAACCCTGTTTTTCGGTCTAAATAGGTATTTTGACGGATCATTTCCTTATTTCGCCCTTGAAGAGTTTTGTGTTGTGATTTCCTTGCCATTCTTTGTCTGATATCTTTCGAACTTGTGAAAATCTTTGACTTGGTTAGGTTTCTTCGAGGATTAACGCGCCTATAAGTAAGGTACGATTTCTCTGACTTCTGCAAATTTTGTTTAGAAATGTCGAGGGATCCTGAGAGTGTAATTCAAGAGTCATCGGACCTCTGGGACTTTAGAAAGTTAGCGAAAATTCCTGCGTGGGTCGAATTGATCAGTTCAGGCCAGATCCGATCAAACGAGTGTCCCGAGGGGTACATCGTAATCTATGAATACCCTTCTAAGATAGGTTTCGAATGGCCTTTTTCTCCTCTGGCCAAGGCGTTTATGTTAGAGTTTGACTTGGCACCGAGTCAGTTGATGCCCCAGTTCTGGCGAGTCGTACGAGTGATCGAGCATGCTACTAAGAAATGGGATTCTCCCATGAATGTACATGATCTCCTCTCGGCTTATCAAGCCAAGATGGACGGATGTCATCGATCTAGTTTACATTCTAGGTTCAAGGGCGATCGCGTTTTGGTCTTAGGGACGGGTGTGAACGACCGTGGGTGGAAGTCTCGATATGTTTTCGTGCGTAAGCTGTCCCTTGACTCTGAGAGTGAGTGGATTAGGACGAGCCGGAATACGTCGGGTGAGCCTCGTTATTTCATCTGGCGTGCGCTGTAGATGATTTACATATGATTTTTAACTTGTTTTTTGTATGTTGACAGCCGTAAAATTCGAGGTCGTGAAGCCAGACGCTGACTCTCAAGCGAAGATCAATTCGTTTTTAGAATTTAGCGTCGCCGAGAGGTCTTTCGTCGTGCGACACTCGGCAGATGACGACGATTTAGAATCTTCAGGAGAGAATCAGGGGGAGAAGTGTGAAGAGAAAGGAAGAGAAGATAAGTCGAGAGGAAGGAGGGGGATGACGGGTAAGTTTTACTTTCCTTTTCTTCCTATGTTACCTCGAGTCTTTTTCCTTTGTGTGCTTTGTAACATTCCTTTTTTCCCGGAGAGTCTCAACCTAAAGTGTTGAATGTTTCTGCTAAGAGATCAGCTGAGCTGGAGCGTGCTCGTCAGGGCAGAGAGAAGAGGCTAAAAGCCATGTCTGCTGGCCCTGAAATTCCGAAGAAGACGAGGAGGACGACTTCGAGGGAGTCATCGGCAGGGGTTAATGACTCGTCGAGAGTCGTTACACCCGAAGAGGTAGGGGTCGCATCTCCCAAGAAGGTGATTGCAGCGGCACCCATCAATTCTGCGCCTCCAGCGAAAACGGTGAAGTCCCCGTCTGCCGCGTCGAATCCTTTGTCAGCCGACAAGGGCAAGGAACACTCGACGGGAGGGGAGAAGGTCACGACGGTCAACTTTACGCTGCCATCGGACTTTATGACAGGTAATGTCCTAGACGGGACGAACTTGTTCCCTCACCTGGATAAATTCCTGCTTCCATCTTTCAGGGAGCGTTTTGAGGGGTTTCCTATCGAGGAGACGGGTGCCCATGTAGCGGGCTTGGTGTTCATGGTAAGTCTTTCTTTCAAGACTTAGTTTGTCTAGGCCCAGACTTCGTTGTCGTTGTTGTTGTCCACTGATGATGTCTGTCTTTTATGATTTCGCAGGCACTTCAAGCTTCCTTGGCCTTGCGAAGTGGAACGACGAAGGTGAAAGATCTCTTGTCTGCTGCGCGCGAAAGGGAGAATGCAGCATTGGATCGAGCAAACGATGCTACTGGTCGCGCGGAGGATCTATCGAAGCGTCTTGCTGACGCTTTAAAACATATGGAGATCGTTAATCATGCGAAGGAGGATCTTAGCCATCGCTTGACGCAGTACTTGTCCATGACTGCCGAGCAAAGGGAGGAGATGGAAAAGATTAAGGAATCCTTGGCTGCTGTTTCGAAAGAGGCCGAGGATTATAAATCCAAGGTAGAGAGTTTGGAGAAAGAAGTGCAAGCTGCAAAGGACGAGGGTAAGTCGGTTTTTGCCATAGCTCGTTTGACTGCTCGGGCGGCGATCATGCGACGACATTTGCTGGGGAAAGACCCTCTTGCTTCGGCGAAGGAGGAGCTGGACATCTATCTGAATGGCGTCGGGACCGAGAGGGATCTTGACTCGGACGATGAGAAGGACGCTGAGGAGGAGGTGGCAGGAGAAAGCCTTCAGGACGGGACTTCGGGCATGAATGCGACGGATGCTCCTCCTTTAATTTAGGAATTTTATTTTGTTTGTTTTGCTGCTCGACCGTTGATGGTCGAGCGTGTACCTGACGATCTTTTCAGTAAATGCACTTTTTGTTTGAACTTGTGTTTTCATATACTTGGTAAACAAATATCGCATCGATGGAATGTAAGATACATAGGAAATCATGCGACCAAGGTACTTATAAAATATGAGAACATACGATCAAAGCATCCATACAGGGTATAAGAAAGAAAAAATAAGGCATTCGTTTAGAATGTATGCCAATCAAACACCAATACATGCAACCAAGGTATTTATTCAAAACACGAAGTTTTTCTAAATTAAGAAGCTCAGGCTGCGAAGTCGTCTATGCGATTGTGCGACCAAGTCGTTCGACTAGCTGTAAGGTGTGATCAAGTCATGGACCTGATTGTCTATGTCGTGCGATCCTGCGATAAAACGATGTCGAGGGTTGGTCGTTGGCTAGCCAACGACCCTCCGATGCTTAAGTCAGTAGCTGTTTGTGAGAAAAATTTGTATGGAAAAGAGTTAGAAATCATACCTTTCTCCTTCATGGGGTATTGCCCCCCTGTCATTTATTATCCTATTCTTTTCGGAAAGAAAGATAGGTTTTAAATGACAGGACGACACGACGATCCGATGAGATACTGTCTGTGATTGATCATGTCGCCGTACGACAGGGCACCATAGCGACGTTTTTGACTCATTCTCGATCTTCAGGATTCCCAATGGCGTAGGGGATTTTAATTGACAATTTTGGTATGCTCGGGAGTCGACGGTCGATGGCTATTAGCTGAAATAGCGACATCGTCGATGATATCCTTGAGATTTCCTTTCGGGAAATGATACGCTAATTCCTTCTTCAATGCGATACAGTCGTCTGTCGCATGACCATGATCGACGTGGAAGTCGCACCACTTTGATTTGTCCTTTTTAGCATCGTCCAGGTCGGACTTCTTTGGCCATCGAATGGTCGCTTGGGAACTTTTCAGAGCTTCGACTAGGTCCTTAGCGGTCCCTTTGAATCCGTAAGAGGATATCTTGGGGTACCGAGTGAACTTAGTCGCGGTTTTGGCTTCTGCTTTCGTCTTGAAACGAACATTTGAAATTTGGCGCGCGGGCTCTATTCTGGAAACAGCCTTTGTCTTGAACTCTGGCTTTCTGACGCCTAACGACTTCTAGTCGTCAGTGTGCTTGCGACGAAAGGCGGCATCATCCTTGACCCTCATATATGCTAAGGTTCGAGCTCGGACGTCTTCGAAAGTCTCTGGGGGATACTTGGTCAGATCGATATATAGACCTGAACTATCGTCTAGACCACGCTTATAAGCTTCGATCGCAGTTTTGATGTCACAATTGCGGATACTGATCATTTCGGCATTGAATCTATTGAAATAACTTCGAATAGACTCATTGGTCTTCTACACGACCTAGTACAGATCACTAGTCTGTTTTTCCATCTTACGACTGCTGGCGAATTGCCGGGAGAATTGGTTGACCAATTCGGCGAACGACCCGATAGATTTGGGTTTGAGATTGATCAACCACTGGAGAGCTGGACCAGTGAGAGTCTCCCCGAAACTCTTGCACATGCATACTTCCTGGTACATGTGTGGGATCGAGATCGTCCACATGAGCTGCTTATACTGCGCGACATGCTCGGTTGGATCGGTCACACCCGAATACTTGGGAGTGAAGGCAGGAATGTTATACTTCTTTGGGACCTCGACGGTGGCGATCTCGTCGATGAAGGGCGACGCCTGATACCCCGAGCGAGGCTCGACGTCGACAGGCACGGCTGCCCCAGGCAACTTGGCGAGCAAGGACAGGACGCGCTCATTTTGGTCTTCTAACATCTTCAAACGCTGGGCGACGAGATCGTTAAGATCAAGATTTGCCCCTGTCGAGGGATTGGTCCCTGGACTAGTGCCATTGCCATGCGACGAACCATTGGTGTCCCCGTTGAATGGAACAAAATATGGCTGCGACCCATAGTGGAATTGATGTGGTCCATTCTGAAACGATTGTGGTCTATGCTGAAATGGCTGCGATCTCTGCTGGAAAGATTGCGATCCTTGCTGGAAAGGTTGCGGACCACTTTGGAACGGATGGGAAAACGGCTGGGATCCATTCTAAAACGGCTGGGCGCCACCTTGCAATGGTTGGGATCCATTGTTCAAGGGTGGTGGTCGGATGTGCTGAGGGGGAATCTGCCCAGACTGGGGGTTCAGAATGAACAAACCCGGCTGCTGATTCTGCATGAATGGACCTGGATGCTGATTCTGCGCGGACGGGCCTGGTTCCGGACCTGGATTCTGGATGAATGGTCTAGGACCATTCTGGGGTCCAAAAGGATTCCTTAGTCGCGCGATCTCTTCAGCTGCTCTGCGATTCTGCTCTGCGATTCTGCTCTGCCATTGCATTGAGTTGATTCCTGGCAACCTCGAGCTCCTGATACATCTGAGCGACGGCTTGCTGCGGATTTCCAGGGGCTGCCATTTTCCTGCGACAGAAAACAGAAGAAACTCCAAGAAACTATTAGTAGAATGCACGTTCGTCGAGGATTTTCTCTAGTTGTAGTCCCACGGATGGCGCCAAACTGTTAATGCCAAAAATCGCACCAAAGGGACAACTTAAGGTCGATGTGGACTTAAACAACGAAAGAAAGAATCTTTCGACGAGACGTGCGACGAGGATAAAAATAAAGAAACAAGGGATTTGATGACGCAGGAAAAACCTCAAACAAGGAAAAAACCTGCGGACGACAGTGGGTGTCGTCGCTATACTATGGTCGCCAATCAGGGGCGATGTCCTTGGATACGGGTGTCGATCGTACAAAGATTACAATACAAATGAAGAAAATGCTTCGAAATGTAAAGTACAAGTGTTTGAACGTAAAAACAGGTGTTTGTCGTGTACGAAACAAAGTGTGAACTGCTGGTCGAGGGCTGTTGTCGTGCGTCGAGAGCGATACTTAGAACAATGGTTCTTCACTTCAGGTGTTCTTGAATATTGCTTCGGTTGTTAATCTCCGGATATTCGATGTCTTGTAATGTTGATTGAGCTTGATATTTATAGTCTTCGCGTCCTTAGCTTCATCCATAAATGCTCCTTTAATGGCCTTAACGGTCGGAAACGGTCGTCGGAGTAATGATCTTCGTCCCTCACGGTCGCCGGCTGTTTAATGATTGCGTCGGTTATAGTCGTTGCTCCTTAATGACTTTTACTCCTGCATTAAACACTTAACAAACGTAACAGTCATGGTTAACGTTAGTTTGGTCGAGGTCACATGGTTCTATGCGACGGTCGTGCGGGACGGGCGACGCTATGGTCGAGCGTCGTAAGGAACTCTCGACTTACCTTTTATGAGGGACGACGATGGTGTTCTGGGTCTTTGTCGAGACCTCATCTTAATACAAGATATAGTCCTTAATCATACGTCTTACTTGTTCCGGTCGCGGTCGAGCGACGTGATTTTTTGCCCAAACACTAATTCACTCTCTCTCTCTCGATCTTCTTCTCTGCTCCAACGACGAAACCACACAGCCGACGAACGCCGCCGGTGAACAGCCGACGAACGCCGTCAGGATGACGCCGGACAACCGCCGTCGCTTCCCTCTTCTCGTCTCCGACTCCCACCTCTTTCTCCGGCCGATTTCTACACATTTGGGTAAAAAAAATCAATTTTTATTTGAAGAAAGTATATGTATATATATATATATATGAAGATTTCTGTATGTATAATGTATATATACGTATATATGAAAATATATGTATATATATGAATATATACACATTTGGGTAAAAAAAATCAATTTTTATTTGATGTATGTATGTATGTATGTGTAAGCAAATAAAATGTGTATATATAATGTATGTTAATGCCTTATATGTCTATATAATGTATATATATAATCTAAGTTATGAATGGACTTTTTTTTAATATGTGTATATATAATGTAAGTTATAATGTTTATATATAAACATGGAGTTTTTTCTAATATGTGTATATAATGTGTATAAATCTCAAGATTTCCAATATGTGTGTTTATATATAATGTGTATATAAAATGTATAGAGGGGTCTATGACTTGGCATCAAGTACATTGAAGTATCGGCAGATGAAAATGTGGATGAGGAACAGATTTTCCAAGAAGATGATAGAATTGCACCCACAGTTGGAAACGGAGACACGGATGAACCCATCCGTCTTAACACAGTTGGAGAGGGCATCGAAATTGCCAATGACGGTCGCGACTTTTGGCATGTTGACGAGAGTGGTGACGAAGAGGACGAGTTCCAAGACTCGGGTAGTGACTCTGACGAAGAAGAACCTTACTTGCTGATCACTCATCTGATGAATAAATACTATGGTAATCTTAGACTTAGTAAACTTTGTCTAATTGTTTCCATGTTTTGCTATTTGTTTTGTCACATTTACGAATTTATCTATTGATTTGTGACCATGTTTACTTATCTAACATTGTGTTGTAAACTTGAATTACTGTTGTATGTTTTTTAACGTTTCTTTGTAGACAATACCGCGTACCCCGGGATCCGGACGAGGTACTCCTATAGTCCTATTAGTAGCCGAGCTACCGGCGGAGCGTCCAGTAGCGGTTCAGCACAACCATAGGCGGAGTCTGGATATGACGACCGTGCCAGTGGTGCTCTAGAGCAGGTCCCGACGCCGTCGGAGAGGAGGAGGATTGTACCCTGCTCCAATACGTCAATGGAGTAAATTCATTTCTATTAACTTATTGATCAAATTAATTGTTCTTTGTATCGATATTAATTCATTTCATTATGTAGGTTGGATCATGCGCCCGCGAGCCAAACCACGACGAAGCTCAATCGGCTCTACTTTAATGGGGCATGTCGCTCTTGGTCCCACATCCCTCTTTCAGCAAGGAACCAAATGTTTGAGCGGTTCCAGGTTCGTAGTGTATATTTAAGTAATTAAATCCTTGGTAGTATTTTTCTAAACTTAAAAAATTACTAAACATGTACGTTCAGCAATACTATACATGGGATCCGGAGATGGACTCTCGGATTCATCAAATCTGGGAGAGGAAATGTGCGAAATCCTACAACAACAATCTTTCCAGTGCACGATCTAGAGCCGCCTGTTTGAGCAACGTGAATGGTAGGCCTTATGACGAGAACGACCCGAATAGAGATATGAACTTGTTGAGGCCCTTCAACCCCCATTGGATAGATCCGCCGCAGTGGAACACAATGATCGATGGCTGGAACAACGATCATTGGAAGTCGGTTTCAGTGGTGTCGCGTTCGAACCGTTACACAGAGGTGGATGGCGAAATATCCAAGCACACCAATGGATCGATCTCTTTCGGGGAGACAGCTGCCAGATTGGTATGACCTTAAAATGTTATAATTAAACCATTGCGTTACTAGTTTATTGCTTGCTTAACATGTTACAATTAGCCTATGTTTGTATTTATTGATCTTTGCAGACGAAAACGAAAGGAGGCGTGCCACCGTCGGGTATTGAGCTCTTCGACCATACCCATAAGAAGCGGCGACCGGGAACGACTAGCACATCTTTAGAATCCGGGGAGTATGTGACATCGCGGTGTAGCCGGGCTGCGGTAAGTATTTTTTGAACAAGACTTTAGAATATCTACATAGTTTGTGTTTAATTATAAACTTTATAACTAGGTAACAGTTATCTTATGTATCTAGTTTGGGTTGCCATTTGTTGGGAAAACGTTAGGATTGTTATATATACGACAATGCACTTTATTGTTTAACTTTAAGCTTTATAATTGTTTTGCTATATATCTTGCCGTTAATTAATATCTATCTAGTTTGGGTTGCCATTTGTTGGGCAAACATTAGGATTGTTATATATACGGCATGCACTTTATTGTTTAACTTTAAGATTTATAATTGTTTTGCTATATATCTTGCCGTTAATATTTATCTAGTTTGGGTTGCCATTTGTTGGGCAAACATTAGGATTGTTTAACAGGAAAATGGAAACGACCCATTTACAGTCGTTATGCTGTCGAAATTGACTTGTATAATTTTGTAAAAACCACAGGGTGGGTATCAGACATGCGTCGTAGGGAGGTACGACGAGGACCCTGCCAATCATCCGCCACTTGATGCACAGTTGTGGCATGACCTGACAGGGGGAACGAAGAAAGGTCGTTCATTTGGGTTTGGGTACCATCCAGATCCCACTGCGATCTTGGGTGGGTCATCATCGTCAAGTGGTGCGTCGTCTTCCTCCCAGCAGGTGTGTACCAATTTTTTTCATTAAATAATGTTTATCAATTTGATTTATAATTCATATTAAATATTCTAACGTCTTCTTTATTTTGTAGCAACTTGTTGAGAACTTAATGAACCAAGTGCAAGAGTTGAAGCAACGAGAGGGGGAACGTCAGGCAGAGGAAGAGAGTCGTCGGGAAGAGAAAACGAGACATCATTTGGAAGAAGAGAGATTTCAATCACAATATGAAAAGATGTGCGAGTTGGTCAGAAGTCTCAGTCAAAATGCGCCGCGTCCGCCTCCGCCTCCGTAGTGATGATGAAACTTTTTGAATTATGTCGTGTGTTGTTTGAACAAATTTGGATTTATTTGGAACAATTTGGTTGTTTTGCCCGGAACAATGTAATGGGCGTTTTTAATTTATGATATTTAGCGGTTTTAGCAGTTTTTACAGTTTTTAGCAGGTTTTAATAAAAAAACAAGTTTTAATAAAAAAAACAGGTTTTAGCAGTTTTAAGCAAGTTATTAATAATTAAAAAATAGGTTTTTAATAATTAGCAGTTTTCGGCGGATTTCCGGCGGATATATCCGCCGAAAATAATAAATAATAAATCTATAAATAAAAAAATAATTAAAAATATTTTCGGCGGATACATCCGCCGCAAATCCGATTTTGCCGAAAATATTTTTATTTCTCGTTAAATAAATAAATAAAATAAAAAAATATTTCCGACGGAAAAATCCGCCGAAAAAATCCGGTTGCGGCGCCTGAATTTCCGGCGGCCTTTTCCGCCGAAAAATCCGCCGAAAATGGTTTTTTCCGGTGGATTTGTCCGCCGGAAATGTTGTCCTGTCTTGTAGTGTTCTTCTTTCAAACGAATATTTGTCCTCCGAAATTTCTTTATTTGATTTTTTTACATCTTCATGAATACTCGGTAACAATTCAATGATTGGTTGATTGATCTTTCGAATTCCGTCAATATGTACATATCTAAAAAAGTAAGTAATTTAAAAAAAAATCTCTCAATCCGGGCTATATATAAATGGAAAATTTTGACCTGATGTAATTCTTACACGAGGGAAACTTGATAGAACTCGATAACAAATTGATGGTTAGTCGATAGAGATCCAAACCTTATCGGCATACATGTAGTTTTTCAAAAAAAAGATATGAGCTCTAAAAAATGTTTTAGAAAATCTGTTGGAGCCAAAAGTTGCCTAAAATCCCTACAATCTCAATTTTAGAGTATCAACGCTCTCAACATTTAGATCTTGAAAAAAACCATTCAAAATATAATTTGAAGTATATGATATTCATATACGGCAAATGCAACAATTAAACTCACACACCCTCCTCACCTTTGGTGAGGTTTGAACCCCTGACCTCCTACAAGGACAAAAGTTCCCATACCGCTAGGCCAAAGACCCTTTGGTGACATGTAAATTGATACACAGAAAATCTAACATGGTTTCATTAATCATCGGTGTAATAGCGAGATATCGTTTGCATTGTTACTGTTGTTAATTGTTTGAAAATGTATATGTAAATATTTTTTAAAAGAAAAATATCATCTGTTGCACGAGGATCCGGATCCGGATCCGGTCGCATATAACTAGAATCCTTAAATTGAAATACACTAACAATCGATTAGTTTAAAGTTAAATATCAATTCACACAATTGATAGATTGAGTAATAAGATGAGATATAGGATAAATATGGTGTGTTATTGAAGATGGAAGCAACATAGAGAAAGAATGGATCTCTCTCTAGAACACACACAAACACCATGGAGGTCTACATTGCAATGATTACTCTAACCCTAATTACACACACATATCTTATATACCTATTACACCTATTACACCTTTAAGCCCAAGCTCATATTACAATAATCCAAGCCCATATAACATTATAATTCTTTACAAAACTATTTTATAATTATGACATTTTGTGTCCTAACACAAGTGTATTAGTTAATTTATTGATGACTTAAAATTTCAATCAACCCCAAATGGCCATAATTCTAATTAATTTTTATTTTATTTGATATTACGACAATTATTTTGTCGTATCACTAACAAAAAATTCTTGATCCACCTCTACCGAGGGGTATCGCCATCACTACTGTCGTTATCGGTCAAGTCGTTTTACGTTTTTTTTGCCATCTCTAGTCCTATAACGAAGGCCGCAATAAGTAATTAATATTGCATACAATTATCATATTGTATAATCTAATTTATTAACATGGCATAGCAAATCAATCTAATTGGTTTCACACATATATGCAGGGTATAAAATTTATTCAACTTGTTATATCACATTAACAAGATTACATATAATATAACTATTAGGATTCCAAAAATGTGGAAAGTGCTATATACAGTACTTGATTGGGTAAATAATAGTGAAGCAAGTGGATGCAGACAAACACTTGACTTTAAAAAATGAGGCTTTTGGGGGCCTTGAGAAAGTTTGGTTTAAAATAGCGAATTTAATTAAAATATCCAAAGTTTGACTTTGACTTATCAAAATACCCATTTTTCTTCTGAATTTGCCAAAATACCTATTTTTTTCGCGATCAGAGATGTACCATAAATTAAATAATTAACTATAAGAATATGAATTTTAAATATAAAAAATATTTTTATGTAGTATATATGATATATATTAAAGTAAACAAATCAAAAAATATTCAATATTGGGCTCATTTCGAACGTATCGAAGAGACGATTATAATGGTGTAACTTGTTAAAATTAAAACGTATTTTTTTAACGTATTTTAGTTAATAAACGATTATATGTGTTAAATGTAAAATTAAAATTATGAAAGTAAAAGGTAAAAAGTAAAGTAAGTAAATAAGTATAGGGGTTGAAAGTGTAAATTGCAAATCAAAAAAATCAAAACATTCAAATCGTGGGACTATTCTTCGCGATCGCGGTATTCAATTTTTCAAAATTGGTTCCTGTCCGCGATCGCGGACCCCTTCGCAGAAAAAATGGATATTTTGGCAAATTCAAGAGAAAAATGAGTATTTTGATAAGTCAAAGTCAAACTTTAGGTATTTTAATTAAATTCCCTTTAAAATATTGTCCACTCCAACCATCCATCTCCTATATATCATACCATTCTTATACTCTTTGCTTAGTGGCCTAAGTATCTATAACATTTTTAACTACAAAGTTGATTCTTCTTCTTATTTTGCATAAAGAATATGCAAATAATAGTGTTTGACCTTTCTATCCACTTTAAATTGATATATAGGAAGATCATATATCTTGAACATCATTTGTGCCAAAAATTAGAATATATAAATACATAAATATATATATATATATACTTATATATATATATATATATAGGTGTGGAGGTTTAAACAAGAATATATTCATATTCAAAAAATGCAAGAGCATCCTTATTACAAGTGATAATACACGTGCAGGGGTGTGATGTGTGCTGGCGACTTGGCCTACGACCTAGGTGACAGCAAAGGTCACATGCATCTTTAATTTAGTATCACATGTGATTGACTATAATAATAAAATGTTTTTCTGTTTTTGAAAAATAAAGGTATTTTCGTTTGAACCCTTTCTCACACACACACACACACACGCATGCACGCACCTTCAACTACCTTTATTTACCTATTTTTATGATCATGATCAAAACTTTAATAAATTCATGAATGGAAAGTAATTAACTATATATTTTCGTGAAATGACTAACAATGAAGAAAATGTTAAGATAAAGGTAGATGGAGTTATTTGAAAGTAGATGAATGTAGACGAAAGTAGTTGAAGGTAAGAGGTAGATCAAAAAGTAAACTTATCCAAAAGTTCATAAGTATTCTCACAACTTTCACCATAAGTGTTATTCTTACGCAATCATAAATCATATGAGAACCACACAATTTTGAGAACCATGAGAACATGTATATCCATTAACGCATATATTAATCAATGTATATCTACTATATATTCAAGTATATATAGACATTGAGATGTACATATACTTATTGAAATTCATTAGTGTATATGCATCAATAAATATACAGGTTCTTCTGGTTTTTAGTGTTTTTGTGATTCTCACAATGTGCAACCCACATATATGTATGTATATGTGTCGAGTCAACCCTTATGGATAATAAATATTAATATGCAATGCATGATGTATAGTATGCATCCAATGGTAGCTAGCTATTGCTAAAGTCTAAAAGCACAAAATGGTACACAAGACTTATAACAATAAGGGAGGAACATGAAGATGGATATGCTTCAACAAGTTGACCTATTTATAATGGAGAAGAATTTATGAAAGAAGCTAGAGGAATAAAACAAGTTAAAAGTCATAAGGGAAAAAGTTAAAAATTAAAGCATAACCTATACCACAACAAATCCACTCTTTTTCAAAATTGACAACTGTTATTTAGGTTATGTGAAAAAAAGATTATAAACACATTTGCTTATAAAATGGCTAATTTTGTTTTAAAATAGTGAGACTCATAGAAGTTATTTATAAACACACAACTACAATTAAGAAGGTTGCAGATATCTTGAAGATCCCACTAAGACATGACAAAGATACATAACTGGCATAAAGCAACGAAAAAGAAGTCAAAATATGAAGCGATACAACTTACATACAGAAGACTAGTTGTATTTGTTTCTCTTTGTTTTGGTTATTAGATATGTGTATGGAGGTTGTTCCAGCCAACCTTATTCAGTTATTTGATTAATGTACTTTGTCTCAACCTTGAGGGCTTATCCGAATAGGTTGAGAGGATATGATTGTTGGCGGGAGTCTCACCTTACCTGTAACACCCTCAAATTTGAAAAAAAATGATTAATTTAATTTTTTTTTACATACATCACCTAAAATGACAATTTAAGGTTTAACTTCAATAGATATAAATCAACCTTAAACAATTTCTAAAATTGGGACGGGTATTACTGGAACCTAACAACAGTCGCAATCTCCATACACGGAAAACGTTATCGAATAACTAGTCCTTCTCGTGCCTCCAACTAGCACTCACTTCATATGGTGTCGCTAGCACTACTAAACAAACCGAAATTTCCGGCGGGTTTTCCGTCGAAAAATTTCCGGCGGATTTCCGATGGATTACCGGCGGAAATTAAAAAAGTCAAAATCCGTTGACTTCCGCCGAAAATCCGCCGAAAATTCCAAAAAATATTTATTTATTTTTAAAAAAAAACTCGACATTTTTTCGGCGGATTTTCGGAGGAATTTAATTAATTATTTTTAAATTCGGGTCCGTCGGAAATCTGCCGGAAATTGTTTAATTAGTTAAATAATTAAAAATCAAAAATTATTTTTAATATCCGCCGAAAATTAATTTTTTAAAATCCGCCCGAAATTTAAATTGCATAAATTTAAAAAATTAAAATTTATTTTTAATATCCGCCGAAAATTAATTAAATTTTAATTTTTTAAAATCCACCGAAAATCCGCTGGAACTTTAAATTACATAAATTTAAAAGAAAATTATATTTTTTTGATATCCGCCGAAAATATAATTAAAAATTATTTTTTTAAAATCCGCCGGAAATTTAAATTACATAAATTTAAAAAATTAAAAATTATTTTTAATATCCGCCGAAAATATAATTAAAAATTCTTTTTTAAAAATCCACCGGAAATAAATCATATAAATTTAAAAAAAAATAATATCCGCCGAAAATATAATTAAAAAATTAATTTTAATTATATAAATATTAAAGAAAATTAAATTTTTTAGATATATTTAATGATAAATCAAACCTAACTTACTTTATTGTAGAACATATCGGCGAATATACAGTTTTCAAATTAAAATGCGTAGTATATACATTCGGTTCACAAAGGTGAAGTAGACACGGGTATATATATTCGGTTCACATAACGTCTAAGCCCAATATAAATATATGATGAACCCAAACAACAGATCCATGAACACAAGTAGTGATCATGGCAATTAAATTTTGTGCCACACATGTATGAGTTCACATGTATATACACTCGGTTCACATGTTTCACATGCATACATATATATTTATGGTTATATGCAGAGGGAGTAACATGTATACATATATGTTTATGTGTATAGCGAGTCACATACCTATAACGGTTCACATATATATATATATATAGGTGGGTTCAAACGAGAACGCAAACTATTTACGAGAACTACGAGAACGGCCGCCCAAGTACAAAATCACTAGTGATTCGCGTACAAAATCACTGGTGATTCGCGCGACTTGCAAGTCGCGGCCCAAAGTGCGCGTGTCCAGAATTTTAATCACCAGTGATTTTGTACGCGAATCACCAGTGATTTTGTACATGATCGACCGTTCTCGTGGTTCTCGTAAATAGTTATCGTTCTCGTTTGAACCTTCTTCTATATATATATATATATATATATATATATATATATATATATATGGTCACATACACACTTATTGATCTTTATGGGCTTAATGGACCGTATTGGGCTTTAGTGAACCGTATTGGGCTGCCAAATGGATCTGGCACGGGTTTATTGGATCCAAATGGTCGTTAATGAATCCAACAGGGGTTTATTGGATCCAAATGGCCGTTAATGGATCCTATTGGGGTTTCAGTGATCTACTAGGTGTTTAATCAACTCAATTGAACTTTAATGGGTTTGTTTGTGGTTTAATATATTCTTTTAAGCTTTAATGGATCGTATTGTGCTATAATGGATTGTATTGTGCTATAATAGATCATATTGGGCTTTAATTGATAATTGTGCGCTTCAATGGACCGTTATGGGCTTTAATGGACCATTATGGGCTTATGGAACGGTTTTGTAACAGCCTAAAAATACAACAGGGCATATATAGCATTAAATCATAACATTTACGAAACTGGGTCCCAAAATTTCGTTACATCAGTCTCAAACTAAGGTTGGCGGAAACAACCTATACACAACTGAGAACGCACTAGCTTCTATACGTGGCACAGGCACTGTCTCTATCTGCATCTGTACTCTATCTTGCTCTTGCTCACTTACCTGAGCCTTCTACTATTTGCTTACCTGAAAAGGTTTTAGTTTTGAAAAGCGAGGGTTAGACCATGAGGTCTAGTGAGTTCCCTCCATAAACAGCGTACAACGACATTATAAAAATCATTTTATAAAACACATTAACATTCTTCACATAATCATTCAACCATGGTACTGCACAGTGTTTAAGGATCACATAGCTAGTTACATATCCGAGTAGGAAGGAAACGAATTCCCTCCTACAAGTTTCTCACATATCCGAGTAGGAAGGAAATGAATTCCCTCCTATAAGCTACTCACATATCCGAGTAGGAAGGAAAATGAATTTCCTCCTACAAGCTTCTCACAACAGCCCAAGGGATCATCGGATCCCGAGGTACTCAGATCCCACTGTGCAGACCGACTCCACATAACATACACATAGCTCGTCATAATCATGAAACATGAAATCCGTGTAACACTTTATAATTCATTTCATCTTGCTGAATAATCTTTTCATTAAAACATACTTTTCATGGGAAAACATACGTAAAAGCTTGTAAATAAATCATGCTCGTAAACACACCTTGATCAGTAAAATATTAAACTTTCATTCACGTAAAAATCATGTAAATAACATGGCATTTCCACATAATCACTTTCTTTGGAAAAACACGTAAAATCACGTATTTTGGTTAGAAAAACTCACCTGGTGCGCTTACTTTCCTTTCCCACTCTGTTCCTGACTTCCAATCGATTTACCTGAGAAATGAATGATATGCAACTGCTCAGATCCTAAACCAGCTTTCCGGACACTATCCGGGTTCGACTTACCTGCTGCTAACTCTTACCGGATGCGTACTACTTACCGGGTACCCCACACTTACCGGGTACGACTACTTACCGGTCAACAACACAATTCTGACCACTTACCGGGTAGCTACACTTACCGGGTAAAATACCCCTTACCGGAACTATCCAGTAACTCCAAACTTACCCGGTAACCCAAACTTACCCGGTATCTAAGAACTTACCCGGTATCTATGAACTTACCCGGTATCCATGAACTTACCCGGTAACTACACACTAGGGCAACACCCGGGAAGTTTCCCCCCTGTCCGGTAACTACGAACTGGAAGAAAACCCACTTCTCAAGAGTGGTTAAAACTTGATTTTCTACCATCGATTTGATTAGACAAACGTATGGGTTAATTTCCCAACCATAAAACACCCATTTATTCCACTTTTAACCCTTAAATCGAATTAATACAACCAAAAACCCAATATACTCTTTCAATGGTGTTTAGGTGAAGAACACAATAAATCCTTATGTTTTCACCACCATTTCTTAGACAAAAGAGAATAGGAAACATGAACTAATCAAGGAGAAAGTTTGGATGATTGCCTTCAATGATTTCTTCCTCAATCAGATTTTCCCTCACTTTGCTTTTTCTTCTCTTCCTTTCTCTTCTTCTAGCCGCCAAACCACAAATGCAAGAGAATAATACTGATTAATGGTTGATGCCCTGGGGATTTGAAATTTTGAACCATTATATACTCTTCACAAATTGCACAAAGGCCCTTTAACCTAACTTGCATTCTTTTAATATTAGCCACTAAACTTTCACTACATACTAGAAATTCGGGTTGTTACAACACTCCCCCCTTAAAAGAATTTCGTCCCCGGAATTCCTCATTGGGAAAAGATGCGGGTATCTTGCCCACACCAAAACTGACACTTCCCTAAGGTAATGCCACTTCTAACTCAGTCAACCACCTCATTAAATTCGAAACATGGAACATTGGTTGCATTCCCTTCAGTTCTTACGGTACTCTAACTCGTAGGCTACTGTTCCTACTCAATCGATCTTGACAATAGAAGATTAAATAAGGCTTCTCATGCATCTTTACTTCCTTTAAGGAGGAACTTGGCGGAATCCCTCGCCACAACACGAGATTCTTTTACCAAGAAACAATCACTCACTTGACAGCTTGGCACAAGGCCAACCCTGCACATCCCGACAACTCACAACCCAGAGTTCCTTCATCGTATTACAGGCAATTCTAGATTACTTCTCCCAACCAACAATCGTCTATGCAGATAACATTTCCCTTTCTCGGACCACCTCGACCACAGTTCGTCAACCATCTCTCACATCCTCACCATTTCACCACTCCATACTTATACGTAACTAAGAGTAGGAACCTCCAAACCCATCGTTGAAGTGTTCACCTACTCGAATTAAACTTATCCTGAAACACATCAATTCCTCGCTGATTGCTGTTTGGGCAAAATTTCACAGGTCTCAACCACGACCAGAAAAGGTAAAACACATGTTATGAACTATATCTTGTATTAAGATAAGGCCCCGACAAAGATCCAAAAAACCTCCGTCGTCCCTCCTAAAAGGTAAGTCGAGAGTTCCTCACGACACTCGACCTCGACGTCGCCCGTTCCGCACGACCGTCGCACAAGACCGTACGACCTTGACTAACTCAATATACGACTGTTACGTTTGTTCAATGATTAATGCAAGAGTCAAAGTCATTAATGGGCAACGGTCATAACCGGCGAAGAACAATTATGAAGAGTTACAACTGGCGACCGTTATGGCTGTTATCAAAGCAATCAATGAGCTAATCAAAGCACCCGAAGGTTATAAAAGATCAAGTTAAACTTCAGTTCCAGGGACCGAACACCGAACACCAAACACCGAACACCGAACACCGAACACCGAACATCGAACATCGAACAATAGAAGATAAGCATCCCAGCTCAGAAGAACACTACAAGCAAAGAACTCTCACTCGAAGAATCGCTCCTGACGCACGACTTTCACTCTCGACCAACAGTTTACACATTGTTTTCACACACGACGCACACTGTTTTTACATTTCAAACACTTGTACTTTACATTTCGAAGTCTTTCCCTTCATTTGTATTGTAATCTCTGTACGATCGACACCCGGAACACCAAGGACATCGCCCCTAATTGGCGACCATAGTGCAGCGACGACATCCATTGTCGTCCGCAGGTTTTTTCCTCGTTGAGGTTTTTCCTGCGTCATCAAATCCTCTGTCTCATTTACATTTTTGTCTTTGTCGCACGCCTTTGTCGAACGGTTCCTTTCTTTAGTTGTTAAAGTCCACATCGACCTTAAGTTGTCCCTTTGGTGCGATTTTTGGCATTAACAGTTTGGCGCCATCCGTGGGACGTCATCTAGAGAAAATCTTCGACGAACATGCGTTTTACTAACGGTTTCTTGGAGTTTTCTTTGTTCTCTATTTCAGGAAAATGGCAGCCCCTGGAAATCAGCAGCATGTCATTGCCCAGATGTACCAGGAGCTTGAAGTCGCTCGAAATCAAATCAACGCCATGGCAGAGCAAAGTCGCAGAGCAGCTGAGGAGATCGCATGGTTAAGGAATCCCTCTGGACCTCAGAATGGTCCTAGGCCATTCGTTCAGAATCCAGGCCAAGGATCGTTCGGTCAGAATGGTCCTCGACCATTCGCGCATAATCCAGGTCCAGGATCAGGTCCATTCGCTCAGAATCAGCATCCAGGTCCAAGATCAGGTCCGTTCGCTCAGAATCAGCATCCAGGTCCGTTCATGCAGAACCAACAGCCGGGACCGTTCAATCCAAATCCCCAGTTCGGGACGGTTCCTCCTCAGCATATAAGGCCACCACCCATGCAGAATGGATCGCAGCCATTTCAGAATGGGTCGCAGCCGTTTCAGAATGGGTCGCAGCCGTATTTTGTTCCTTTCAACGGAGACGCCAATGGCTCGTCGCATGGCAATGGCACCAGTTCAGGAATCAATCCGCAAGCAGGGGCAAATCTCGACCCCAATGACCCCGTCGCCCAGCGATTGAAAATGCTAGAAGATCAGAACGAGCGCGTCCTATCTTTGCTTGCCAAGCTACCTGGGGCAGCCGTGCCCGTTGATGTCGAACCTCGATCAGGATTTCAGGCGTCACCCTTCATCGATGAGATCGCGACTGTCGAGGTCCCGAAGAAGTATAACGTCCCCGCCTTCACGCCCAAGTATTCGGGAGTGACCGATCCAACAGAGCACGTCGCGCAGTATAAGTGTTAATGCCAAAAATCGCACCAAAGGGACAACTTAAGGTCGGTGTGGACTTAATCAACTAAAGAAAGGATCTTTCGACGAGACGTGCGATGAGGGGAAAAATAAACGAGACAAGGGATTTGATGACGCAGGAAAAACCTCAATCGAGGAAAAAACCTGCGGACGACAAGGGATGTCGTCGCTGCACTATGGTCGCCAATCAGGGGCGATGTCCTTGGTACTGGTGTCGGTCGTACAGTGATTACAATACAGATGAAGGAAATGCTTCGAAATGTAAAGTACAAGTGTTTAAAATGTAAAACAAGTGTTTGTCGTGTGTGAAAACAATGTGTGAACTGCTGGTCGAGGGATGATGTCGTACGTCGAGAGCGATCACTTGAGAGAAAGTGTTGTTCTTCATGTGTTCTTGAGTTCGCAGCGTGCTTCTAGCCTTCAGTGCTCTGGTTTTAGAGTTTGAGTGTTTGATTTCAGTGTTTTTATGTTCTCCCCCGAATTGGTTGCAGCATAGGCTTTTTATAGCCTCCGTCGGCTATTAATGGTGCCTTTATGGCGCGCTTTATAACCGCTGTCGGGCATTGAATGCTCCTTTGATGGTTGGTCTTGTAACGGTCGCTGTCTTCAATGTGGGATTAAATGCTCGTTAATGACTTCGTCGGTTATAGCCGTTGCTCATAAAGAGTGTTGACTCCTGCATTAATCATTTAACAAACGTAACAGTTATGTTATGTGTTAGCTTGGTTGAGGTCGCATGGTCTTTATGCGACGGTCATGCGGAGCGGGCGACGTCGAGGTCGAGTGTCGCGATGAACTCTCGGCTTACCTTTCGGGAGGGACGATGGATGTTTTCTGGGTCTTTGTCGGGACCTTATCTTAATACAAGATATGGTTCATAATGATTGTCTTACCTTTTCTGTTCGTGGTCAAGACCTGCATTAAAAAGGATGTTTGACTGTTAACGGTTAGTATAATCGTACGACCGTCTTAAGTCTCGGATGTGGGTCTTATAGAACATACGACTATCGCCAAGATATAAGACCATTTGGTCGTAGGAACATGATGTCAGGACGATGTTGTCGTAGGACCAAAGCGATATAACACCGATGATAGGAGACTGTCGACGTAAGACCGACGATCCGTAACTGGCGACATAAGACTAGTGATGTGCGAAGTGCGATACGTGACGTGCGATCATGAGATGTAATATGACTATTGATCCAATATGTCAATTATCGTATGTCGGGGATATGATAATAATGGGTATTATCCTTGTCGGTCGGGAGTAATCAATGTCCATAGGTTATGTCGAGGGGATTTCCCAAGTCGGTCGAGGGTGTGATTTTTCACCCAAATAGTTAGCCCCCCCGAGATCTGAATTTCAAAGCCAGTGGAATTTCAGATCTCGCACTAAAGTAAAATGCGTTGCTACGGAGACGTGTTATTTTCGCTAAGATCATCAGAGGAAAACTGACTTGGTCAGCCAAAGAAGGCGATGCAAGTTGTACTTGCCCTTCGAGGCCGGGAAAGGAGAAAGAATGCCCCGACAGCTGGGTCGGGAATCTTGAAGAAGATAAGGACGGTAGTCCTGAAGGAACCGTCTTCGCGGGCTGAGGGCGTCATCCAGACGTTCTGGTGCGATGGACGCGACACCAGCAAGTTCGGCGCTTCCGGCGACAGTGACGAAGCCAGTGTCTAAGGTGTTGTCCCCAGCATTTGCCGACAAGGGGGACGGGTCATCGGACGATGGTGTCCTAGACGGGACGACGTTGTTGGTGTCCTAGACGGGACGACGTTGTTTCCTCATCTGAGGAAATATTTGCTCCCATCTTTCAGGGAACGCTTTCCTATCGAGGAGACAGGGGTCCATGTCGTCGGGTTGGTGTTCTCGGTCGACGTGTTCCTGTGGTCTGGCGTTCACAGCCGATACGGTCGTTTAGAGACATATGTTCTGGCGCTCGAGCCGATTTGGTCGTTAAAGACCTTTGATCTGGCGTTTACAGCCGATACGGTCGCTAGAGACCTATGATACGTTGTGTCTAGCATTTTTAGCTAGTTGTAAGTTTCGCTTTAGCGATAATCGGTTAAAAGTTTACCTTTCTATTGAACCTGATTCGTACATGTCATGGACAGATGTAATGTCGACTGTAAAAATTCATTAAGTACAAAAATGAACAAGAAGTCGTGCGACTTGGGCATCCATTGTAATACAACGACTAGAACGTAAGTCATAAGACTTTTATATTCCTGAATCGTATAAGCAAACATAAGCGCATGCGATTACAGCATTCATTCATGATGTTTTTCTAAGTTGAAGAACTTAGATTGTGGGGTCGCTAGACCTTATGATCGTGTGATTTGATCATACGATGAACTTTGAATCACGTGTTCCTGTAGTTATACAATCGAGTTGTCTAATAAAACTGATTGTTTATATCGCGCGATTTTACTAAAGTCGTATGATAGACTTAATAACTTATGTCGTGCAATCATGCGATAAAGAAACGCCAGAGGTTGGTCGTTGGCTAGCCAACGACCCTCCGATGCTTAAGTCAGTAATCGTCATGATGATTAAAAAGTGTATGAGAAAAAAGGTTTTTAAAAGAAATACCTTTTTAGATGTGTTGCATTCCAGCTACGTGGGATATCTCGATTGTCGAGGGTTTGCAGCCGATAGGCACTTTTACCTACGACGTCTGAGATACAATAAGGACCTTTTACCTGCATTGAGCTCTTGAGTGCTTTGGAGCACTCGGCGGAGGACATAGTCGCCTTCTTGAAAGACCTTAGCTGTGACGTTCTTGTTGAAATGTCGCTCGACCGCTTGCCCCTGGGTGTCGAGGTCATCAGCTTGATGTCGCGGTCTTCACAGAATTGTCGAGTCTTGTCGCTTACGAACTGGGATCCATCGTCGCAAACGATTTCGGATGTCGCTCGACCAATTATCTTCTTGGTCTTCCATCTGGATGTCATCATCATTTTCGATGGACGACGTCGCCAGATTGGAATGCTGTCGAGTATTGGTTCGACCAAAGCAGACGTAAGGTTTGTTAAAGCGTTGGTTTGAGTATTCTGGTCCCTTGGAATCATGACTGGTGATTGCGAGATTCAATGTACAAGTTGTCTTTATTGACGACATATGTAATGACTAGCGATCATGAGATTTCGACATGCGAGTCGCTTTTATTGGCGACCGAGAATTTTAACCTGTTTTGTCATGGCTGGCGATCATAAGATAAAAAATGGGAGACGTCTTTTATCGACGAGTATATATCGTAGGATCTGCGTTTTAAGCCGTAGAGACTTTCGTTTCTTACGATGTAAATCGTAAGACCTGTATTTATATAATCTTGCGAGCCTGCAATGTAAAATCGGGGGTGGTCGTTGGTTTGACCAATGATCCTTTGATACTTAAATCAACATTTATATGTTAGATTAAAATAATTGAACGAGGAAAATATACTTGGAGTATATATATACAGGGTTGTTATACCATATTCCATCCAAGCGGGATGTCACAGTTACCGTAACTTGGAGTCGAGAAGCGCCTTTTTTCCAAGGACTTTTGAAATCGAAATATGGTGTTTCCCATTTTGTAACGGGCGTTCCGAGCCCCCGAGTCCTTCGGATGATTCGATACATGCAATACATCTACCGAGCATTTTTTCTTATCTGTCATTTTCCTGCAACAGAGAACAGAGGAAACTTCCAAAAAACCGTTAGTAAGGCGCACGCTCTTCGAGGATTTTCTCTAGATGAGGTCCCACGGATGGCGCCAAACTGTTAATGCCAAAAATCGCACCAAAGGGACAACTTAAGGTCGATGTGGACTTAATCAACTAAAGAAAGGATCTTTCGACGAGACGTGCGATGAGGGAAAAAATAAACGAGACAAGGGATTTGATGACGCAGGAAAAACCTCAATCGAGGAAAAAACCTACGGACGACAAGGGATGTCGTCGCTGCACTATGGTCGCCAATCAGGGGCGATGTCCTTGGTACTGGTGTCGGTCGTACAGTGATTACAATACAGATGAAGGAAATGCTTCGAAATGTAAAGTACAAGTGTTTAAAATGTAAAACAAGTGTTTGTTGTGTGTGAAAACAATGTGTGAACTGCTGGTCGAGGGCTGATGTCGTGCGTCGAGAGCGATCACTTGAGAGAAAGTGTTGTTCTTCATGTGTTCTTGTGTTCGCAGCGTGCTTCTAGCCTTCAGTGCTCTGGTTTTAGAGTTTGAGTGTTTGATTTCAGTGTTTTTATGTTCTCCCCCCGAATTGGTTGCAGCATAGGCTTTTTTATAGCCTCCGTCGGCTATTAATGGTGCCTTTATGGCGCGCTTTATAACCGCTGTCGGGCATTGAATGCTCTTTTGATGATTGGTCTTGTAACGGTCGTTGTCTTCAATGTGGGATTAAATGCCCGTTAATGACTTCGTCGGTTATAGTCGTTGCTCATAAAGAGTGTTGACTCCTGCATTAATCATTTAACAAACGTAACAGTTATGTTATGTGTTAGCTTGGTTGAGGTCGCATGGTCTTTATGCGACGGTCGTGCGGAGCGGGCGACGTCGAGGTCGAGTGTCGCGATGAACTCTCGACTTACCTTTCGGGAGGGACGATGGATGTTTTCTGGGTCTTTGTCGGGACCTTATCTTAATACAAGATATGGTTCATAACGAGTGTCTTACCTTTTCTGTTCGTGGTCAAGACCTGCATTAAAAAGGATGTTTGACTGTTAACGGCTAGTATAATCGTACGACCGTCTTAAGTCTCGGATGTGGGTCTTATAGAACATACGACTATCGCCAATATATAAGACCATTTGGTCGTAGGACCAGGATGTCAGAACGATGTTGTCGTAGGACCAGAGCGATATAACACCGATGATAGGAGACTGTCGACGTAAGACCGACAATCCGTAACTGGCGACATAAGACTAGTGATGTGCGAAGTGCGATACGTGACGTGCGATACGTGACGTGCGATCATGAGATGTAATATGACTATTGATCCAATATGTCAATTATCGTATGTCGGCGATATGATAATAATGGGTATTATCCTTGTCGGTCGGGGGTAATCAATGTCCATAGGTTATGTCGAGGGTATTTCCCAAGTCGGTCGAGGGTGTGATTTTTTACCCAAACAATAAGCAGCTCATGTGGACGATCTCGATCCCACACATGTATCAGGAGGTCTGTATGTGCAAAAGCTTCGGTGCGACTCTCACCGGTCCTGCTCTCCAATGGTTGATCAATCTCAAATCCAAGTCCATCGGGTCGTTCGCTGAATTGGTCAACCAATTCTCCCAGCAATTCGCCAGCAGTCGCAAGTTGGAGAAGCAGACCAGTGACTTGTATTACGTCGTGCAGAAGACTAGTGAGTCTATCCGCAGTTATTTCAATCGATTCAATGCGGAGATGATCAGCATTCGCAATTGTGACGTCAAGACTGCAATTGAAGCTTATAAGCGTGGTCTGGACGACAGCTCAGGTTTATACACTGACCTGACCAAGTATCCTCCGGAGAATTTTGAAGACGTCCGAGCTCGAACCCTAGCGTACATGAGAGTAGAGGACGACGCTGCCTTTCGTCGCAAGCATACCGACGACAAAAGGTCGTTAGGTGTGAAAAAGCCCGAGTTCAAGACAAAAGCAATTTCCAAAATAGAGCCCGCGCGCCAGATCTCGAACGTCCGATTCAAGACGAAAGCAGAGGCTAAGACGGCGACCAAGTTTTCTCAGTACCCCAAGATATCCTCTTATGGATTCAAAGGATCCACTAAAGATTTGGTCGAAGCTCTGAAAACCGCGCAGGCGACTATTCGATGGCTGTTAATGCCAAAAATCGCACCAAATGGGACAACTTAAGGTCGATGTGGACTTAATCAACTAAAGAAAGGATCTTTCGACAAGACGTGCGACGAGGGAAAAAATAAACGAGATAAGGGATTTGATGACGCAAAAAAAACCTCAAGCGAGGAAAAAACCTACGGACGACAGTGGGTGTCGTCGCTGCACTATGGTCGCCAATCAGGGGCGACGTCCTTGGTACTGGCGTCGGTCGTACGATGATTAAAGTACAAATAAAGGAAATACTTCGAAATGTAAAGTACAAGTGTTTGAATGTAAAAACAGGTGTTTGTCGTGTGTGAATACAAAGTGTGAACTTCTGATCGAGGGCTGTTGTCGTGCGTCGAGAGCGATACTTGAGCTTTCCTTCGAGTGTTCTTGAGTTCGCGGTAGGGTTCTGGCTTTCAGTACTTGATCTCCAGAGTTTGAATGTTCTTTGCTATGAGTTTGGATGATTTTCTCTGCTGTTTGGTGATGTTCGCTGATGTATACTGGATGTTAACTGATCCCCCTTGAAATGAGGCTTTAGCTTGTCTTTTATAGTCATCACGTCATTAATTAGCTCCATTAAAGCTTTGATCAACGGCTGGAAACGGTCGCCGGAGTGATTATCCATAATGCTCTTCGTCCGTTACGGCTGCTTGCTGTTAATGGCTTTGACTCCTGCATTAAATACTTAACAAACGTAACAGTCAAGGTTATCGTTAGCTTTGGTCGAAGGTGCAATTATCTTACGCGATGGTCGTACGGGACGGGCGATGCGATGGTCGAGCGTCATGGGAGACGTACGACTTACCTTTTACGGGGGACGACGAATGTTTTCTGGGTTCTTGTCGAGACCTTATCTTAATACAAGATTTGGATTATAACATGCGTCTTACCTGCTCTGGTCATGGTCGTACGACGTGATTTTTTACCCAAACAGTTTGCCCCCAAAATTTGAAAATTGAATGTCAAATTTAAATTTTAAATTTTGCTTATCGAACGCTTAGACTTGTGACCTGGGTTGAGGGACTTACCTGGTTGTCGTGGAACTAGATCGGTTCGCCTTTAACTGAACGAGAAGTTGAAAAGTTGTGACGTCATACTGACGCGCGATGATGCTTACCAGCTGTCGAAGATCCGGGCGGATATACGAAAAGACATAGACGCGTGTCGACCATCAAAGAAGGCGACGCAAGTTGTGTCTGCCCTTCGAGGCTGGGAAAGGATAAAGAATGCCCCGACAGCTGGGTCGGGAATCTTTGAAGAAGACGAAGTTCTGAAGGAACAGTCTTCGAGGGCTGACATTTCGTCGAGAATTGTCACGCCTAAAGAGGCGAAGGGGCGTCATCCAGCCGTCCAGGCGCGATGGACGCGACACCAGTAAGTTCGGCGCTTCCGGCGACAGTGGTGAAGCTAGTGTCCAAGGCTGTCCCCAGCGTCTGCCGACAAGGGGGACGGGTCATCGGCCGATGGTGTCCTAGACGGGACGACGTTGTTTCCTCATCTGGAAAAATATTTGTTCCCGTCTTTCAGGGAACGTTTTCCTATCGAGTTGTTCCCGTCTTTCAGGGAACGTTTTCCTATCGAGGAGACAGGGACCCATGTCGCCGGGTTGATGTTCTCGGTCGACGTGGTCCTGTGATCTGGCGTTCACAGCCGATACGGTCGTTAGAGACATATGTTCTGGAGTTCCGAGCCGATATGGTCATTTTAAAGACCTATGGTCTGGCGATCCGAGCCGATATGGTCGTTAGAGACCTATGTTACATTGTGTAGGTTTTGCTTTAGCGATGAAAGATAAAAAAGTTTACCTTTCTATTGAACCTGAGTATTATTTTGACTCATACATGTCATGGACATATGTAATATCGACTGTAAAAATTCATTAGGTACAAAGAGTCGTGCAACTTGGGCATCCATTGTAATACAACGATTAGAACGTAAGTCATAAGACTTTCATATTTCTATATCGTATAAGCAAACATAAGTGCATGCGATCAGAGCATTCATTCAGAACATGAAATTTTTCTAAGTTGAAGAACTTAGATTGTGGGGTCGTTAGACCTTACGATCGTATGATTTGATCATACGATAAACTTGAATCATGTGTTCCAGCAGGAGAATGATCAAGTCATGGACTTGATTATTTACGTCGTGCAACCATGCGAAATTAAAATCATATAGTAGACTTGGTGACTACTGTCGTGCGATTCTGCGATAAAACAATGTCATGGGTTGGTCGTTGGCTAACCAACGACCCATCGATGCTTAAGTCAGTAGTCGTTTGTGATAAAAAATCGTATGAAAAAGAGTTAGAGAACGTACCATTTCAGACTCTCTCTATTTGCCCCATATCATTTATTACCTTATTCTTTTTGGGAGGAAAAGATAGGTTTTAAATGACAGAATGACACGGAGAAATATTGTCCTGCGTTGACTATGTTGTCGTGCGACCGGGCACCATAGTAGACTTATCTCTTGTGAAAAAGATATTAATTTAAGGATAGAGGAACGAACCTGTCGAAAGCCTGATCTTGTGACTTTGGTTTATTTTCGCGGCTTCAAGGTAGACTTGTAGCTCTCACGAGCGACTTTTGGCTCACTCTTAATCTCCTGGATTCCCCATGGCGTAGGGAATTTCAACATTTGATGATACGTCGAGGGAATGGCTTTCATATCATGGATCCATGGTCGTCCTAAGATGATGTTATAGGCCGACGCACAATCGATGACGCTGAACTTGGTCTGCTACCTGTGCCCCTTCGCACTTTACTCAGGCTGATCGAGAGGATCTTCAAAGCCTCAATCCTGCTATTTCTGGCCTGGAAGCCAGAATAGCAGTGATTGAAACCTTCATGGGTATCACTGGCCTAGAAGACAGTGATCCTATGACTGCCGATGCCGCTGATATTCCGGTTACCTCCCCCACTCATCATGTGGAAGAGGGGGAGAAGAACGATGAAGGTCTTCCCCATAATGCTGAAGGGGAGACAAATGAAACTGATGCTGCTGCTGCGTCAAACGAACAACCTCAGGGAGTTGAAAACCCTGAGGGAACCGAGAAACCTCCCTCTGTATCTGAGGGGGAGCAACTCGAAGAGCAACATGATGAAGTTGTTGCTGATGTGACCGAACCTTATGCGACTGAGGTCGAATCTGAAGAAGAAGCTGAAGACGATGAACCAATCGACATCGCTGACGATGAACCATCATCATCTCCTAAAAACGATGATGATGATGACGATGATGACGATTTCTTATTCGTCCAGCCTATCAAGAACGCCCCAGCTCAAAAAGGGATTATCATCACTGAACAATCAGGGGAGGGGAACACCAAAAGATCTGCAGTGACTGAAGCAGACCAAGGCAAAAACAAAGGCCTCGCTGCAGAAGGCTACCTGACGATCTTGCTTCGAAAGCCAGTTTGTCAGGTAACTTACACTTTATTCCCTTATACTGCATCCCTCCTCTATCCCTTCTCAACCTCAGTTCTCCTCTCTATAAAACCTCTAAACACTTAACCCTCATTCTTTTCTCTATCTCTTTCTACCAAATGATCTTACTTAAACGATCGTTGCTTTTCAGCTAGTCCTCTCCCCTGCTTGAGGATCCAGCTGAAGGTTCTCCTGCTGCAACACCAATAATCACAGCCGCTAGAGCTGAAGAAATAATCCCAGTCTTGGATTTCACCACTGAGACTGAAGAACATGAAGAAGAACTGCTCTCTCACAACAAAAGACCTTCCTTGGCTCCTCAAACGCTAAGTGAAGAAGATCTGAAGAAAAGAGAAGCCATGATCAAACAACTAGAAGATCAGCGAATCATCCTTCCTCGTGACAAAATCCCTGCTCCAAAGTTCAGACTTTCGAGAAAGGAATACACTGATCATCTCAAAGCTGAAAAACAACTCGTTGATCGAAGGAAAGCTGAAGAACAAGATAAAGCCTACGCCATCCAGCTTGTCCAACAATCAATGAAAGATCCCTCACTGAAGAGAACTCCCATCGAAGTTCAACGCCAATTATGGGAAGACGCCCAGAAGATCATTGAAGAAAAGACCAAGGTATCTGATTCTACCTTAGAATGGTGCAAAGAAAGACTGCATTATCGATCTAAGGCTGCCAGAATCAACAAGGTGAACATCAGGGGAAGATCGACCATAGGCGTTCCTATTGTTGAAGTTGACATATTCAGAGAAAATGGTACCAAGCAGACCATCTATGCTGCTACAATCAAGAAGTACGGTTTCTCTGAATGGTTGGAGATGCGAATAGCCATTCAGCGATCTCGCTCACAATATAAGAGCCATGTCGAGAAAATCATAAATTCTCAGATCGACTTGGTTTCATCAACTGTGGATATTCCTCCTCCTCCTCCTAATCCAACTCAACAAAGAAGGGCCTCTCTAAAGAAAAAGTTAAAACCTTCAGACTCAGGTCCTCTTATCCGAAATGAAATAGGTATTGGTTTCTCACGCGATGAAGTACTTGGTCCTGAACCTGATCTCTCGGCGCTTGACACCTCCCTGCCCCCTGGTGAACGCTTCATCCTTGTAAAAGTCTTAAGCGAACCATATGGCATCTTCTTTCACGACTACAATGGACGAGAACACTTTCAGCGCATCTCTGAGCTTCCCATCACTCCTCTTGAACAGCTCAGGGATCTCATCTATTGGTGCGAATTCAGAGATGATCTTCTAGGACAATACATGAAGCCCCTAATCTTTGCTGAAGCTTAGAATAGACGAAATCGTGGTGAAACAGTCCCTGACTGGATGATTCCCTCTACAAGAACCCTTGATGAACTTCTTGTTAAGGAAGAACCCTTCTAGCTGATAGGATTTCTTGTAAACTCTTCTATTTTTGTCAGCTTGTATCTTTTGTACTTGTAAATTTATTTGTTGTACTTATAATTTTCCACTTCCCTATGTAACCTTTACGAAGTTTAAAGAAAAATTTCAGCGAACGTACTTTACTCCATCAGTACTCAAAAGATCCCAGAAAACAGTAAAAGGGACAAATATTTTATGAGTTCTTTTTATCCTTATGTTTTCATACTTAGCAATTTTCCTTCATTGCTATGTCATAATCAAATAGGGGGAGATTGTTGATCCAAACCCTCAGTGATTTGATAATGACTCTTTTAGAAACACTTAGTGAAAATTGTAAGTAACCAATATGTATTAGAGTTTCACTATCGATGATAAGTACTATGACTCTACAGTACCGCTGATAGGAAACTCATGCTCTTTAGATTAGACTTTCAGCGAAACTGTTCATCCATAAGCTCTGAGTCTGTTCAGTCTTAATGATGATCGCTGATAAGTTTTAGTTGTTTACTTATGATCCCTGAAGACAAGGTTCACGTCAAACAAAGGTTCTACGCTGAAGTCGAAGATCAAGCCCAAGAACCAGCAACAATGTCTACTAATGAACTGATGCGGATATCAGCGAAGCCAAGACTTGTCCACTCAACGTGAAGTTTCAAGTAGAAGACTTCAGCGATCGCTGAGCTTTGTCACTCGCTGATAAAGTACTGTTCAACGAACGCTGATTATGAAGTTTCCTCTACAAGTTACTTTTGTCTTATCCCCTTGCACGTCTCCGTACGAACTGTCAGAATGGACATCCTTTTTGTCTAGATTCGTACAACCAACTCTGATTCTACACTGTTCATCATGCGGCTACTAGGTTGTCTACTGTAGTCAACTCATGCAACCAATCAGCTGCTGCCACGTGTAAAGTAGTATTGCTATGCATTAAATGCTTGCAGTATATAAGGAGAAACCCTACTTCAAAATGAAGTGCTCGGCCATCTTCTTCTCTCTATCTTTGTGTTAGGATATTATTCGTAATTTCCTTATCTCCTTTCTAGCTTAATTCTAGTGCAAGAAACTTAGTGTTCTTAACTTGTTTAGATTAGGTTAATCTTTAATCTTGTTCCGCAACAAGTTGTAAATTGTTTGAGATTTATCAATAAACAATTTAGAAAGTAAAAATCGCGTGTTTGTATTCAAACCCCCCCCCCCCCCCCTTCTACAAACTTGTATAACCCTTCGGGACCAACAGAGATACCCAACAACAGTTTGTCTACTAGTTACGGACTAATTAGAATCTGTTATAAAAAAACTCCATGATCTCAAGTCAAAGGAGTAATTGTACAATGACCATTTTAAACCGTTTATGACACTCATATGACATCCTGCATATACTAGTCGTAACGTATTTGTTCAACCCAAACCCAAATTAATGCTTGACTAGGGACATTTTAGAATACGTTATTCTAAGGTTATTATTATGTTTAGATATAACACAGAATATGTCATAAACATAATAATTGGCCAATGTCTTTTTATTTATTAATTATAATAATCACGACACAATATCCAAACAAAATCATCTAATGATTGGATTTTGGTCCTACACACTAACACTCAATTGCAATATCTTGTAAATACCTTGAGAAGTCAAAGTATGACTTTCCCTAGTATAAAAAGCTTTGTGTATATGGCAAACTGAACCCAGGATTCTTTGTTTTCGCAAAGTCTAGAAGGATTGAAGTCGGCTGATGCAGACACTGATTTAGAAACTTGTGCATTTTGTGAGATTTTGTTACAGAGTGCTTTAAATTGTAAAAATTCTCTCTCTAGACAATATATATGACATTCTTGTTTCTTGATCTTGATTTCTATATTAGAACTTGAATCTGGGAATAACAACTACCTGATTCAACTAGCACTACAAACTATCAATATTTACTAATGAAACTTGTGTTCATCTAGTTAACGTAAGACAAAAAAAATATCACGTTTGCAATCTGCAAAAGCGATCCGAGTAAAAAACAATTTTGCTTACACTGAATGCAGGTTCAAATTGGATCAGTTGGTCCCGATTTGGTTCCACTTTAATCAAATGTTGTAAATCCATCACCAATCTTACGAATTCGAACGAAAATTATTAATTGCCAATTTATTTTTCTTAGATTTTGTTTTAATTTTCAAAAAATTTGTTAGAAGATATTTATCATCTATGTGGTTTCCCTGTGTGTGATTAGTAATTTAGTACATGGCATATCGTGAATCAAACATGGAGCAAGCCCAATAAAAGTTGGCCCAATAAAAGTTAGCCCATACCACAAATTAGTCGGGCTCCAAAGATTGAGACTCTATTTCTAGTACTTTGCAAATTTGTATTATTTTAAAATATATATTTTTGAAATAGACCAATCCCAAGAATCTATCCTAAACCAAGAACTGGAAAATAAAACCCACCTCGTCGGAAACGATTCACAACCCATCGAACGCGCATCCCAGAAAAAAATCATGAATGGATCATCGAATCTCGACGCCGTCTCTGTCTTCGAGGCCATCGGCGCCAAAATCGGAATTTTATCCGGCCGTCGTCGTCTTCAATGACGGATCTGTCGTCTTCAAGTACATTGCTTGTCGTCGTCGTCGTCTTCAGATCCGTCACCGGAGTGATCGAGACGCCTTCATGTTCACGGGGAAAAGGAGGATTGAAAATGGCGGCCATTGAAGAAACCCTAAACCTGATGTAAGCATGTAACCATAAGAGAGAGAGAGAGAGAGAGATTGATTGTTTTTTTATACCCAATATACCCTTAAATGTCTCACATCTCTATATAATTAAATTAAAATTTTCACTTAATTACATTCATGCCATCACTTTTTTCTTAACCGTAGATTAAAAGAGTTAATGGCTTAGATTTGGTTTGCAAAGTTTGTACAAACTAACTGGTTTGCAACGGATAATTCCGATATATATACATTTTTCAAGGGAAAACCTTAAAAAATGAAAAACTGAAGAACACCCTAATAATCCTTCATCTACACGGTATGCACTTGTGCATACAAGTAAGTTAAGTTGTTTTTTTGGTTTTATGCACAAGTGCATCATGCATTTGTGCATATATGCACGTGTGCATGTTACAAATTACTTGTATGCACTAGTGCATACCGTCCAGATAGAGGGCTACCAAAGTGTTCTTTAATTTTCTGTTTTTTTTAGGTTTTCCCTTGAACCTGACCATATGTATATATGTGTGTGTGTGTGTGTGTGTTTTTCAAATTTACAATATGTTTTTTAAACAACGGTTTTACTTTTTGCACGTAAAATTACTGTTTGAAATTTAAAACTAAACCGAAAACAATATAAATCCACTTTTTAAAGTAGTTGTGATCGATAAAAATCCTCGGATTCAAAAAATTTACCGCAAAATTTTAATTTGGAGCACTACATAAAAGGTTTAAACCAAAATGAGAACGAGGAAGAAAAAGATATCGTAATGTAACCGCTATAAGTCAATTTTTACTCCCTCTTTTAAGATGTTCAACATGACTAGTTACATGCCTTGTAACTTCACTCGGATCAAAAGTGAATGATTGTTTAAATTTTGCATATTTTTCCATAGATTCCTCTTGTTTCCGCTATTCTATGTATGAGGCAGCCAACTGGGTTATCTATTTCTCATCAGGTTGGGTCTTAACCTCGGGGCGTCAGGGGGGAGGGGAAATAAAATATGAATTTTCATATCTATACATATAATAAATGAGTAACTAGCATGTCACGTGTCGTCTTCTGGTGAGCCGACTTCATTGTTTTTCCGCCTAAACATGTATTTGGACGCATTTACATTATATGTTCAATTATCACACCAACATTCACTCCTCCTTAAATCTCTCCTTAATTCAATTTTTAATATTTATACCCTACATTTACTACCCTTATAATTACCTATGTAGTTTACTTTTAATCCCTTACTTTTTTTATTTTTTATTTTAGACTCTTATCATATAAACATAAATAATGTATATGAACTAAAATGCATTAAAAAAACATTTTTATTTTTTACAAATTATACCATTGTAATCGTTTCGTCAATATCTTCAAAATAAGTCCAATATTGAATATTTTTGTATTTAATTATATTATTAAATATCATAAATATATATACAAATTAATGTGTCTTGATTAGAGTTAACTTCATTTTGACTAATATTGAATATTTTAGATACATATGTACATATTCATACTTATAATAAATTCAAAAAAAATTCTGTAATCCAAAAAATACGGAATTTACTTCTAAGTTTAAATTCAAATTATTGATATAGCTTGATTTTTTAAATTCATTTTTATTATAGACTAATTAATGTTAATTATTCAGTTCTAATTCAAATTTTTTTTACCCTTATTTCATCCCAAAATAAACTTATTTTTGGACCAATTTGGGGAATTGGGATTTGGCTGAAACTAATTTGGGTTTGTTTTATTTTTTTGAAATCATCTTTTCTTTTTTGGGTTGATTTTGATTTCTAAGAATCTTTTAGATTTTTACAATTTTACTATCTCTTTAGTAATTAAGCTCTGTTTTATTGTTAATATGAATAGGTTTCCATTTCTGTTGTTGAAGAATGTTGTTTTGATCCTTTTTTGCTACTAAACTATGAACAATTAAGATATGAGAGGAAAAGTCATATGACATCAGAATGAATTATGCAAATTAATTGATCAATTTACAGTAAATATTTACACCGCTGGGATTTGCACCAAGTTGTTTAAATATGAGTTCAAACCTTTTTCAATATAAATATGCAGATTTTTTAGTATAGTATATTTAATTATTTATACTTTCTTAATCACGATTGTATTATTTCCTCTATTAGCTTATCACGTTTTGGTACAACAATAAGCTAATCCAAACACTTTGTCATGTATATAACTTTTTAGTTATAAATTTTTAGTATTTATAATTTTTTAATATTTATTCATATTTTTATTAATTTTTTGCAAAACTATCTAAAACAAGGACATTTTGTAACCAGCTACAAAAAAACAACTCTAAAGGGAAAAAAGCTTGGAAAATAGCATCGTACTTTCGATGATCATTCATATCTGTAAGATAAGTTTTCTGATATGATTTAATTTTTTTAAGGGAAATTAATTAAAATACCCTAAGTCAAACCAAGTGTTACCAAAATACCACAAATCTCTCCCACTTTGCAAAAATACCCATTTTTTCCGCGATGGGAGCCCGCGATCGCGGGCCAGGGACCATTTCTGACACTTTTTTAAACTTGCAGGGACCATTTTTGAAAAATGGAATCCCGCGATCGCGGGCTCATCCCGCGATGGGATACTTTTTGTGACTTTTTAATTTCAAGGGACCATTTTTGAAAAATTCCAGGGACCATTTATGAAAATATGACCCGCGTAGACACTGTAGCACCGCGTTCGTCCAATTTGATAAATTTGATTTGGAATGTTACACTTTCAACCCCTATACTTATTTACTAAATTTACTTTATACCTTTTACTTTCATTATTTTAATTTTACATTTAACACATATAATCGTTTATTAACTAAAATACGTTAAAAAAATACTTTTAATTTTAACAAATTACACCATTATAATCGTCTCTTCGATACGTTCGAAATGAGCCCAATCTTGAATTTTTTTGGATTTATATATTTTAATATATATCATATACAGTTATACACTACATAAAAAAATATTTTTTATATTTAAAATTCATACCCTTATAGTTAATTATTTAATTTATGGTACATCTCTTATTTTTTTTTTCAATTTTTTTTTACACTCCTATCGCATTAACATAATAATCATATATTAACTAATTCATTAAATCGTTTTAAATTATTATTATTTGAATGTGTTTATAGATATCGTGAATGGCAATAGGAGAAGGTTTCACGAGAAGAATATGAAATGGGGTTTTGACAAGTTGGTATCACTGGACTCATTTAAGAATTGTGAAAATGGGTATTTGACGAATGATGATTCATGTGTGTTTGGAGCTGAAGTATTTGCAGTTACAGAGTATGCACAAAATGATCGATGTATTTCCAGCGTAACTTAGATTAAAATTATCTCCTTCAGTTCAGTCCTGTCCCGTCCCATCTAGTTCAGTCTCGTCCAGTTCCGTCCCGTCCCATCTAGTATGCGTACCAAACGCTACCTAAGAGTATCGTAAATTAAATAATTAACTATAAAGGTATAAATTGTAAATATTAAAAATATTTTGATGTAGTGTATAACTGTATATGATATATATTAAAATATATAAATAAAAAAAATTCAAGATTGGGCTCATTTCGAACGTATCGAAAAGACGATTATAATGGTGTAACTTGTTAAAATTAAAACGTATTTTTTTAACGTATTTTTGTTGATAGACGATTATATGTGTTAAATGTAAAATTAAATTATGAAAGTAAAAGGTATAAAATAAAGTTAGTAAATAAGTATAGGGGTTGAAAGTGTAAATTTCAATTCGAAATTGTGATTTTGATTTGGAATGTTACACTTTCAACCCCTATACTTATTTACTAAATTTACTTTATACCTTTACTTTCATTATTTTAATTTTACATTTAACACATATAATCGTTTATTAACTAAAATACGTTAAAAATACGTTTTAATTTTAACAAATTACACCATTATAATCGTCTCTTCGATACGTTCGAAATGAGTCCAATCTTGAATTTTTTTGATTTATATATTTTAATATATATCATCTACACTACATAAAAAATATTTTATATTTAAAATTCATACCCTTATAGTTAATTATTTAATTTATGGTACTCTTAGGTAGCGTTTGGTATGCATACTAGATGGGACGGGACGGAACTGGACGAGACTGAACTAGATGGGACGGGACGGGACGTGACTAAACTGAAGGAGATAATTTTAATCTAAGTTACGTTGAAAATACATCGATTCTTTTGTGCATACTCTGTAACTGCAAATACTTCAGCTCCAAACACACATGAATCATCATTCGTCAAATACCCATTTTCACAATTCTTAAATGAGTCCAGTGATACCAACTTGTCAAAACCCCATTTCATATTCTTCTCGTGAAACCTTCTCCTATTGCCATTCACGATATCTATAAACACATTCAAATAATAATAATTTAAAACGATTTAATGAATTAGTTAATATATGATTATTATGTTAATGCGATAGGAGTGTAAAACAAAATTGAAAAAAAAAATAAGAGATGTACCATAAATTAAATAATTAACTATAAGGGTATGAATTTTAAATATAAAAAATATTTTTTTATGTAGTGTATAACTGTATATGATATATATTAAAATATATAAATCCAAAAAAATTCAAGATTAGGCTCATTTCGAACGTATCGAAGAGACGATTATAATGGTGTAATTTGTTAAAATTAAAACGTATTTTTTTAACGTATTTTAGTTAATAAACGATTATATGTGTTAAATGTAAAATTAAAATAATGAAAGTAAAAGGTATAAAGTAAATTTAGTAAATAAGTATGGGGGTTGAAAGTGTAACATTCCAAATCAAATTCATCAAATTGGACGAACGCGGTGCTACAGTGGACTACACGGGGTGCTACAGTGTCTACGCGGGTCATATTTTCAAAAATGGTCCCTGGAATTTTTCAAAAATGGTCCCTTGAAATTGAAAAGTCACAAAAAGTATCCCATCGCGGGATGAGCCCGCGATCGCGGGATTCCATTTTTCAAAAATGGTCCCTGCAAGTTTAAAAAAGTGTCAGAAATGGTCCCTGGCCCGCGATCGCGGGCTCCCATCGCGGAAAAAAGGGGTATTTTTGCAAAGTGGGAAAGATTTGTGGTATTTTGGTAACACTTGGTCAAACTTGGGGTATTTTAATTAATTTCCCTTTTTTAAATTACTCTCTGTAATACACGAGTTCAAACCTAGTCTTCTATAATAAACCGACAAGAACAGTTACAAAAGTTCTTTTCCAATTATAAATTCCAATTCAAAAAGTCTCCAATTACAATAAGATGGCAGACAAACGAGCAACAAGCTGTGCCGCAACCCCCTTTTGGATGGCAAAACCAATCCTACTAAAAATGAAATTTTGCGTCTTAGGGGTCGAAAAATTACTTTGCACAACCCATTGTGTTAGATCTTTTGTAATTGTATGATGGTGTCGAGACCGGATAATCTTAAGAATCGTGTCGGAAATGCACTTTCCGAATACAACAATTCGACCCTATAAGCCTTGGGTTCACGAACTTTGTATTAGGATAATTCTTAAGATTTTCTCACACCAAAGGCTATGATATGAGAACTATATATCGTTATCCAAATTCTCGATCACATATTTATAGAAAGAAATCGACGGTTACAAGCGGTTACAACCGTTTATGGATAAGATCAAAAGCTGACAGCACTTATTAGCGACAGCTAATAGCTTTCAGCGACAACTTTCAGCATTTCAGCGACAGCTTTCAGCTTTTCAGCGACAGCCCTTAGAAAAATTCTAGTCTTTTCGAACTTCGACACCGCTTTAAGGCGATCTAAGATGATAATGGAAACTTGTAAGTGTGCACTCCGCACCTCCTAACTTACGTATGTTTGCCTTATCGTCTTAATCGATCTCAATTAAATCACAATTACACCAAAATGATTGATGACACTAAAATCACCAACATTCCTCCCCCATTTTAGTGTAATCCTTTGATTTACAACGTACTATAAATATGTGAAATTCAAACAGACGCATAAATGAAAATGTCACGAAGATTGAATTTCCATTTTAGTATATTACACATTCCAAATATTCGAGAATCGGGGTGTTCTAAGAATTGAACCCTTCAACCCATTTGAATACATGAAGATAATACACACATATGTTCATACAAATCTAGATAACATAACTTGACACTTTTGTAGAGGCCTTGCGTCCTTATCCATTCATGAACGTATAGAAAGCCAAGTCGAAAACTTTCTTGAAGCGGCCACACTTCACGTCCACTTAGGTGATTCTTTTATATCTTGCACCTGCATATGCAATTTTTCAAAAGAATCATTAAGAAATAAAATTTTCAGCCTTACAACACTTGCAGGTCTAAGCACATACCTTGGGATGATAATATTATGTGCTTCAATTTTATTAATAAGTCTTCCACATTGAATTCAACCTTTAACGTTGTATTAAAGGGGAATTGGGTATCTTATTAACAAAATCTATATGGACTTTAAACCCATCCCGATCACGGACTTGTGCACTAAGTCCCTAGCCAATGTCTTTGTTAAGTGGTCGGCTAAATTGTTATGAGTTCTAACGAACTCTACGGATATCACCCCATGCATGATTAATTCTCTAACCATGCTATGTCTCACTCCCAAGTGCCTCGACTTTCCATTATATATTTGGCTATATGCCTTAGCCAAAGTTGCAGCACTATCACAATGAATACATATAGGTGATATCGGCTTCGGCCACAAAGGAATCTCGTATATTAAATTCTTTATCCACTCCGCCTCTTTACCGGCGGCCGCCAAAGCTACAAATTCAGATTCCATGGTGGAATTTGTGATACATGTTTGTTTCTTTGAGGCCCAAGAGATGGCACCTCCACCGAGCAAAAATGCCCATCCACTAGTAGAAGAATGATCCTCTATATTGGATATCCAACTAGCATCCGTGTAGCCTTCGATCACCGAAGGAAACCCAATATATGTTATACCATGATTCATGGTTCCCTTCAAATATTTGAATACCCTTCTTACCGCTTGCCAACGATGTGTACTCGGTCTACTAGTAAACCGACTCAACCTACCAACGACATAGGAAATGTCCGGATGTGTACTTGTCATGGCATACATCAAGCACCCGATTGCCTTAGAGTATTCTAATTGTGAAACGGCTTCACCCTCGTTAGGCATAAGCTTTTCACTTGGATCCATCGGAGTACTAACGGGCAAACAATTTAACATATTAAACTTCTTTAACACTTTCTCGACATAGTGAGATTGCGTTATGGACAAACCTTTGTTCTCCCGTTTAATCCTTATCCCGAGGATCACTTCGGCCTCCCCCAATTTCTTCATCGAGAATTGGGATGACAAAAATTCTTTTGTCAAGTCGACTTGTCTTTGGTCCGTGCCAAAGATTAACATGTCGTCAACATATAAACAAATTATGACGCCTCTACCGGAATCGTCAAATTTGCTATACACACATTTGTCCGATTGGTTTAAATGAAAACCATTAGACAAAACCACTTCATCAAACTTTTGATGCCACTGTTTTGGGGCTTGCTTCAAACCATAAAGTGATTTAATTAATTTATATACTTTATGTTCATTCCCCGACATCACAAAGCCATCCGGTTGCTTCATGTAAACCTCCTCCTTTAAATCACCATTAAGAAATGTTGTCTTGACATCCATTTGGTGAATTACCAAATTATTAATAGCTGCCAACGCTATTAATAATCGAATGGTGGAAATTCGAGCGACCGGTGCATAGGTATCGAAATAATCAATACCTTCTTTTTGCCGAAATCCTTGAATTACCAACCGGGATTTAAACTTATCGATGGTACCATCGACTTTCATTTTCTTCTTGAAAATCCACTTGCAACCCAAAGGTTTGCAACCCGGTGGTAAGTCGGCCAACACCCATGTGTTATTCCCCATGATAGACTCCATCTCATCATTTATTGCCTCTTTCCAAAAGGCGACGTCTTGAGACTTCATAGCCTCATCATAGGTTCTTGGATCTTCCTCTATGCTATAACAATAAGCATATTTAGATTCAATTTCATCTCGTGAACCTTCAACTAAGTATAGTTGAAAGTTGGAACCAAAAGATTTCTCAATCCTTCCTCGTTTACTTCTTCGAGGTTCGGGAATTTCCAAAGAAATTTCTTTTTCTTTTCCACTATCTTTGATTCCACTCGTACTAGGAATCACATCTTTCGGTCTTGGAATCGAGGTAAATCGATTCTCATCGAATATGGCATCCCTTAATTCTATAACGGTGTTAACCGAAATAGAGTCATTGGGTTCAATAACATAGAACCGATATGCCTTTGAATGCTCGGCATATCCGATGAATATACAATCGATTCCTCTTTCTCCCAAAGTTTTTCTTTTGGTATCTGTTAACCTTACCACAGCTCGGCAACCCCAAACTCGTAAATAATTTAAGTTTGGTTTCTTCTTGAACCAAAGTTCTTAAGGAGTATCCTTACTCCTTTTGTTTGGTACTCGGTTCAAAAATAGCAAGCCGTCAACATGGCTTCACCCCAAAATCTGTCACTAAGACCGGAGTAGGATAACATCGAGTTAACCATTTCTTTTAAAACTCGATTCTTTCGTTCCGCAACACCATTTTGTTGAGGTGTATACGGTGCCGTGGTCTCGTGTATAATTCCAACAGATTGGAAATATAGAGGATCAAAGTATTCACCGCCTCTATCGGTTCTCAACTTTTTAATTAAAATATTTTGCTGCAATTCCACTTCGGGTTTATAAATCTTAAATTTTTCTAAAACTTCGTCTTTCGAATGGAGTAGAAAAATATAACAAAATCTCGAAGCGTCGTCTATAAATGTAGCAAAATACTTTTTTATTTCCAAGTGAAGGAGTCGCATGCAAGTCACACAGATCACTATGGATTAAATCCAAAACCATAGATGATCTTTTAATTTTAGGGAAAGGTTGACGTGTGATTTTTGTAAGCATGCAAGTCTTACACTTTTCCAAATTTAAATTAAAGGAAGGTATCATGCCATCCTTGGACATTTCATGCATTCTTTTGTAATGCACGTGTCCAAGTCTAGCATGCCAAAGAAAGGACAGATTGCTATTATCTACCATGCAAACAAAATTTTCACAACCAAATTCATTTATTATATTTAACATAAACATCCCAGAATTGTAGTAACCAAATCCAATAAACATACCACACCGCGATAGTACATACTTATCGCTTTCAAATACTTGTTTAAAACCTAATTTGTTCAACACACTTCCGGAGACTAGATTCTTCCGGATATTAGGTACAAATAAAACATTGTTTAGTTTCAACAAATTCCCAGAGCTAAACATCAAATCCACACAACCACGACCCAAGAATGGAGCACTAGACTCGTTGCCCATATGCAAGACCGATCCATCTTCCACCGGTTCGAACTTCTTGAACCATCTTCGATCTTTGCACACGTGACTCGTGGCACCCGAGTCTACCCACCACGCAATATTATCATCCTGTACATAAAATGCATAGGAAATTAGTGGTACATAATTCTTACTTGAATTATTAGAAATGATCGAGTTTTGACCTTGATTTGGGGGTTGATCGTTCGACCCTTGTCCCGCACCACTCGTACTCGCTCCATTCTTGTTACCTTTACCAACTCAACAATCTCGTTTGAAATGTCCTGTTCGACCACAGATCCAACAAGTCATTTTTGACTTTTTGTTGGGTCCATGTTTGGGATTGTCGAACATCCGTTTTTTACCTTTGTCGAATTTCTTCTTGGTCGTGTTCTTACGCTCCTCAACCATGTTGACATTGGATGAACTTGGGATATCCTTATCCTTGGTCTTACCACTTTCTTGCACACGTAGTGATTCCTCAATACGTAAGTGGCTCCCAAGTTGCACCAAAGAAAGTTCTTCCTTTTTGTGTTTAAGTGTGTGTTTGAAGTCTTTCCATGATGGTGGCAACTTGTCAATTATGCTCGACACCGATATGGATTCATCCATATGCATATGGTGTTGAGTATATTGACCAAGGATCCAGAGCAATTCGTTGTATTGCTCCATTACGGGTCTGGAATCGATCATCTTGTAATTATTAAAGTTACTTACAAGGAACTTCTTACTCGAAGCATCCTCGGCCATGTATTTCGATTCCAAGACATCCCATAATTCTTTTGATGATTCTACATTTTGGTAAACATCAAATAAAGCATCAGACATACCATTAAAAATATGCCCACGGCATATGTAGTCGTCGTTCTCCCATTTGTTTTTACGTCGGATTGCCTCCAAAGTTGAATCTTCATCGATCTCCGGCATGGGGGTGCTAAGAACATACACAACCTTCAAAGTGGTGAGAAGAAAGTGCATCTTCTTTTGCCATCGACGAAAATCGTTTCCTAGAAACTTCTCTAGTTTGCCGAATTTTGAAGTCATATCACGAACGGATTCCTCTCGATTTGCCATCGTTAATCAAACAGAAATTGTTGTATTTGAATGTTAGATCTTTTGTAATTGTATGATGGTGTCGAGACCGGATAATCTTAAGAATCGTGTCGGAAATGCACTTTCTGAATACAACAATTCGACCCTATAAGCCTTGGGTTCACGAACTTTGTATTGGGATAATTCTTAAGATTTTCTCACACCAAAGGCTATGATATGAGAACTATATACCGTTATCCAAATTCTCGATCACATATTTATAGAAAGAAATCGACGGTTACAAGCGGTTGAGCGGTTACAAGCGGTTACAACCGTTTATGGATAAGATCAAAAGCTGACAGCACTTATTAGCGACAGCTAATAGCTTTCAGCGACAACTTTCAGCATTTCAGCGACAGCTTTAAGCTTTTCAGCGACAACCCTTAGAAAAATTCTAGTCTTTTCGAACTTCGACACCGCTTTAAGGCGATCTAAGATGATAATGGAAACTTGTAAGTGTGCACTCCGCACCTCCTAACTTACGTATGTTTGCCTTATCGTCTTAATCGATCTCAATTAAATCACAATTACACCAAAATGATTGATGACACTAAAATCACCAACACGTTGAACCCTAGTCAAAAACTCCCTTGCTTCCGGAGCTAGGAAACCAAAAGTATCGAAAGCAAAAGGGATAAACACGTGTTGATTCTCCACACAGGCTTTCTCGTGTTTAGCAACTTTGCTCGATTCCGCTCTCAGCGCAGCTTGGCCGCCACAAACCCATTTTCCCTAAGCCCAACAAGAGGGGACACTCCAGTAAGATCTACACAAGCATGTTTCCCCCCAGCCCATCCAAACACAAGTATATCAGTTGGCCGTAAGGTAGACCTCCCTTCAGGCGGATCCGTCAGAAAGTTCACCGATCGATGAAAGTAAAGCTTAAAAAGTATATCACCATGCATTTTCCAGCTGATTCAACATTTCTGACGGATATTTCTGTCGGAAATCCGCCTCAAACTTTTTCCCACTTTTCTTAAAAATTTTAAGTTAATTAAACTAATAAATTATCGGAATTAATTTACAGACAGATTTCCACGAATTTTCCGACAGTAAATTAATTTCAAATATTTTTAATTAATTAAATAACTTTTTTTAAAATAATTAAATTAAATTACCGACGCCGGAGATCCGTCAAAATAATTAATCCGTGTTAAAATTTTATTAATTTCCATTGGAAATTAATAAATAAATTTATAATTTGTTTTTTAATTTCTATTTAGTTTAATTAATTAATTGTAATTCGATTATTTAACTGATAGTTACATTAATTAAGTAACTTAATTGTATTTTAACAAATTTTGTTACGGATTTGTGGCGGATACGATTTTCGCCACAAATTCGTCACAAATATTCTCTAGAATATATAATTTCTATTTTTTCAAAAATTCAGTTACGGATTACCCATGGATTTACGCTAGTGTTGACTTTTCTTGATTCCGCTAGAAATCCGTTGGAAATATTCGACGAAAAATCCGCCAGAATCGGCTGTCTGAAAAAGTCATTTTTGGTAGTGAGAGGTAAGGTCTGTACGTATTATCTCTCTAAACTTTATTTCATGCGTTATTTACCGTGTTCATTTGATATGGTTTTAAGTAGTTTATAAGGCAATTGTGGTGTCATAACAAGCAACTTTTGTTGCAATGATCAATGTAATGGTTAGATAAATACTATATGCAATACTCTCTCCCTCTCAAAATAAATGTCCACAATAAAAAAGTCATATAATTTTAGAAGTATGTAATTATTACTCTATTTAGTTAATCAAAGTACAATTTTACCCTTAATTATAGAGAGAGGAATTTGTGTCCATCACATGATTAAGGGTAAAATGGGAAAAGTAAATATTTACTTTTGTAAATGGAAACTTATTTTGAGACAAACAAAAATAGTAACGTAGACACTTATTTTAGGACGAAGAGAGTATTTTATAATGCTACAATTTTTACCACTTACCACATATACACAGAAAAAGCCTCAAATGGTCATCATCGTTTGACTTTATTTCTACTTTACCCGAAAAATAAGTCTTTTACTATTATTATCAGTTCATTGAACACTTCATCTCATAGATAAATGAAATAGAAGAGATCGAAGAGATCTAGTCATATTAGATTATCGATCTTTGCCACCTCGGCCTTATCCGATCCCGTACCCGAGGGCGGTACGGATGGCCTTATGAAAAGGATTTCTAGAGTCATGTTAGATTATCGATCTTTGTTTTAACATCTTATTGTTTCATAAAAATAAAACTTCGGTCTAACTGTTATATAAACTAAAATACAGCTTCAGTCTAATAACTATATAAACTTTGCATTACTTCGATCTAATAACTATATAATTTGATGCCTTTGTATATGGTACAGTACAATTGTCATTTGGTCATATAAACTCACTACAAAACAAATGACTTTTACTCATAAAATTTATCCAGGACGATGATTACCCAGGGATCACCCACGAAATATCAATGGTTCGGTAGAATCTGATATTTTTCGAGAAAATACCCATGGATCATCCAGAGAATCCCTGGGTAATTAATCTGTCACTAATTTGCATTACCCACAAAAAATTTACCCACCAACTTTTGTGACGAATCACCCTTTAACGACAGATTTCACACGAAAAAGTTCGTAGGTAAAAGACTTTTGTTTAGCCGTGTTTAAGCCCCTTTATTAACATCAAGGTCTTTGCACATTTTATTTTTCCAAGTCGTACTCCTGTGTGTGATTTAGGGGGTGTTTGGTTGGGGGTATTGAAGGGTAAGAAATGATAATGAAAACTATTGTTTGGTTTGATATATTATATAATGGATTCATTACCTCAACCCATTAATTTTCATTCATGACCAAATTGAGGGAAATGAAAATCTTATTCCCGCTCGGTCATCTTTTCTCATGCATGTGTCCCTTCATTTATCGATGCTGAATGGAAAATATTTTTTATTTTCATGTTGGACGTCACATATTTGTATTAAAAAAATTATATAAATATTTTTTATTAATTATATTGGTTAAACCAAACAACATCAATGAAATGTTCATTCCTATTCTCATTCTCCTGCATTCATATTTTCATTTTTATTCTTATTCCTAAAAATAAACCAAACGCTGCCTTAATTTATCGATCTGGTCTGGTTTTAAAAGCTTTATAAGGCAATTGTCGACGTCATAACATGCCACTTTTGTTGTAATAAATATTTATATGATGTTGCAGCTCTTATGGTCTACCACGTATACACCGAAAAAGCCATAAATGCATATGAAAATTTGACTTTAGTTCTACTTTAACTGTAAAATATTGTTTTTTTATTATTTTTATGACGTCATTGAACACTAAGTATGATAGATAAGAGCATCTCCAATAGATTCTTTATAATTTTTTCAAAATGAAGAAAACCAAAAGCCAAAATCTTTAAAAAAAATACATTAATCTCCAACAGCTTTCCCATTTTGAAGAATCCGACATTAATTAAAATATTAAAATATTATATTCATCTATTAAAATATTATTTCTCTCTCTACATATTTTCAAAGTTTTCTATTGGTCCTCTCACTTGGTATTCATTTTTGGAGTGATCTCCATATTTGGAGAAAAAAACCTTCTCTTTCCAAGTTTCTCCATTTTTGGGATAGTTTTAGAGAAGCTGTTGGAGCTAAATATTAGCCCAAAATCCACATATTCTCCATTTTCCCCATTTTGGGGAAGCTGTTGGAGATGCTCTAAGTGAAACAGGAGGTTCAAATAAAAAGACTAATTATAATGAGAAGGTAAAAACAAATGAATGTTAAGGGAAAATCATATGTGAATCCTTGAAAAAAATTCATTTAAAGATGTATATATGAATCCATATGAATAAGTTGTAACATCGATTCACATGTGTATATAGATGGATTTTGTTGGATTTTTTTCAACGATCCACATATGAACCCTTTTTTAACATTCTCTTATTACTTTCTCACCATAAAACTGTACAAACCATGATCAACACTTACATTAATAAACAATTGGGATATTTATGCAAGATGATCGATCATGGTTCCAGTGCCGTTCCCGGGGACGGCGGGTTGGACGTACGCCCATGGCTCAAAAAATAAAGGCCTAAATATTTTTAGTATATATTGTAGTTCAATAAAATTAGTAAGACACACCATATTTTTAGTGTCTAAATGGGTCCGAATAGAATTTAATACTATACTAACTATTAAAGACCCAAACATGTATTAGATAATTCAATTGGAAAATAAAATATGTAAAAAAATAATTTTTCGTTCATTTTATAGTTTTGTTTATTGTTTCTCAAAGTTTTTTATATAGTAGGAAAGTAAAAAAAAACAACCTTGTCTTGAAAACCTTGATCTTTTATCTATCTTTCATCTCTTTCATCTTCCACCGACTCTTGATTATTCCATTCACATAATTCTATGTTTGCATTAAAATATAGTAGATTTCTTGTTATTAACTAAAAAAACCATATCATTAAAAAAAATACCAATCATATGAGACGGTCCAACTTATATATATTATAGGATTTTAAACTACCATTTTTTCATACATTATTAAGTAGTGACTATTTATTACCTACTAATGATGGCATAATCTTAAGGCCACTCCTATATGATAGTCTTAACCATCGGATTTGTATATAGTTCATATAGACATCCGACAAACAAACACTTAAAAATAAATGTGTATTCTTTATAATTTGTAACAAAAATAGGTCTAATCCGATAATACTTCACTTATCGGATTTGAAGGTTTTTAATATGATGAAAACTATTCATTCACTCAAAGGATTTATAAACCGCTTGGATTGAAGTCTTGTGAATAAAAGATGCAATCCGATGGAAGCCTCTATGCAACCATCAGATTGTTATTTGCATCGGATTTTGTATACTCCTTTAAATTATTCCAAGCATTTAATATTCGACAAAGTATATCTTTCATACATATCTATAACTGAAAATTGTTGTATAGGTTATAAGATTTTTACTTGTAAAAGTCTTGTAATTATCTTAATTAATCCTAAAGCAAATAGCCTTCAACAAAGTCGAATATCGGTTGAAGAGTGGTTAGTTTGTCACCAAAGCGGATTGGTTTGTCATCTAGCAAAAAAGAAGACTAGTTGAAGATACAGTCAATGGGTGGTCTAACAAATACTACAACTAGCAAGCCGAATTTCGAAGTACAAACTTGTCAAGCAAGTTTGCTTCACCGCCCTTAATCCCACCCTAGTATGGGAACATGCAAAATCCTGTGTTCTCGATTTATTTTAAGAAGAGAGGAAAAATCTTGTGTTCTCAAGTTTTTTTTAAGAAGAAAAATGATATGAATGTTAATTTCCTCCCAAATGTGACAGGAAAGAAAAAAAAATTAGAACAATTAAGCGTAGTTATAAAATCACACATCTACCCATCAATTATAATCCGCTATAAAATAAATAAGAGTATATATATATAGAATGAAATCTTTTTTTTTTCCTTTCTCCCTACTCAAGAACACTAAAATATATTTTCCTTCCCAAATTCGAAAACACATCGTAAAAGTTTAAAATTGTGATAAAAACATTAACATTATGTGACATGGAAAGCCAACTGATTTATATTGATTTACATAATGTTACTCCAAATAGTCGACATCGTGACCCCAAATGATGTCAATCTATATACTAAAGATATAGCATACGATGATTTTGACGGTAGAACAGATTGACGATGTTATATAAAATGTTATGGTAGATAAAGTTACTTTAAAAATAATTATTGATTGATTTTGCATCTAGAATTACTGGAAAATACGGTTTTATATGAATTATTAGTATTTTCTTGAATTCAATGTTATCTTTGATAATAAAAACAATACATTGATTTTTTTCCTACTTATTAAGGGCCTTTTTATTACATCTCGCTCAGACCCATAAAATACCAGGAACGACCCTTTTAAAACAATCGAGATATTGTCAGTTTATATCTCACAATTGTAAGCTAGCAATATATTCAAAAAATTTATAAATATAATGTCATTATTTTTAATATATATTATTTTTTGTTTTACATTATAAAATAGTATTGAGCTTTCAAACATATGTTTCACAATATGAATCAATACATGATTAACAATTTTCATGATATTTACTTTTTTTTATAGTTCTAATTCAGTTATGCTCCATGTATGTGTATATTTATAATCAATATAACTTTTTGCTTTCAAATTATATTATATAAAGGGAAATTAATTAAAATACCCAAAGTTTGACCAACTGTTACCAAAATACCCAAAAAAAAATTCATTTTGCAAAAATACCCAAAATACCCGCGATGGATCCCGCGATCGCGGGCTAGGGCTGACGTGGCACGTATTTTGGCCCCAAATGCCCCGCGAAGCCCCTCAACTTTGGCCGCGGTGCACTTTTGGTCCCTGCCCGCGATGGACCAAAATTTACACTTTTGGTCCCTGAAAATTTACACTTTTGGTCCCTGAAAATTTACACTTTCAGCCCCTGTACTTAGACGAATCTTGCATGCTTTTACTGTTTTTTTCCACAATTATTGTACTTTGAAGACCGATTTGTGGTTGAAATTCATTTGCATGTTTGAGATTTCATCCATAAATATCAGTAGTATGCAATTCACAATTCACACTTCCTCTTGCTTTCTTTCTTGATTTCTCTCTTGCTTTCTTTCTTTGAATTGATTTCTCTCTTCTCTCATTTCATCCACAAATGGCATCGTCATCAAACCCTAAGTCTACTCCTGAAAAAATGCCACCTCAAATCGAGGTCGCCATAGCAAAAAAGGAAAAGGAGATAGATGAACTAACAGAAGAGTGGAAAAAAATGATGGACAGGAAGGCAGTCCATTTGAGAAAGATCGAAGAGGAAGACAGGGAGATCAAAAGGATGAAAGGGGATATAAAAGCTCGGGAGGCTCGTGTTCGTCGAGAACAAGAAGCAATTCACCATATTCTGCAAGACTTCGCAATTATTCAAGCGAAGGTAAACGAGAAGCAAGCTTGGATTGATGAAACTAAATCAATTTTTAAGTAGGTGGTGGTTATATTTTTTTTGTTTTGTATTTTTTTTACTGTGTTGTTGTTTTGTATTTTTTGTTGTTGTTAATTTCTCTGAAAAGTAGTTTTTAAGCTGCTGAACCACGGTTAGGTTGGATACATCATGCAAGGTCAAGTCAGAGGTTACCTCATTCATGGGCCTACTCCTCTTGTAGAATATATGACAACCCTCAACTCATTTGCTAAAGTGTGTGTGGGTTGTGGTACACAATGGCCATACGTGGTTGCAAAAGCAGAAGCTGTTGAAGAAGGGTCAGAAAGATTGAAGTCAACTCATTTGCTAAAGTGTGTGCGGGTTGTGGTACACAATGGCCATACGTGGTTGCAAAAGCAGAAGCCGTTGAAGAAGGGTCAGAAAGATTGAAGATGAAGAGCTTGTTGGATGGAATACAAACTAGCTGTGTTATCAATGTTCATTTAGAAGCATATGTATGTGTGTGTATATATATAATATGAAATGGGGTTTTGACAAGTTGGTATCACTGGACTCATTTAAGAATTGTGAAAATGGGTATTTGACGAATGATGATTCATGTGTGTTTGGAGCTGAAGTGTTTTAAACACACATGAATCATCATTCGCCAAATACCCATTTTCACAATTCTTAAATGAGTCCAGTGATACCAACTTGTCAAAACCCCATTTATAAACAATTCTACCTTCTCCTATTGCCATTCACGATATCTATAAACACATTCAAATAATAATATTTAAAACGATTTAATGAATTAGTTAATATATGATTATTATGTTAATGCGATAGGAGTGTAAAACAAAATTGAAAAAAAATATGAGATGTACCATAAATTAAATAATTAACTATAATGGTGTAATTTGTTAAAATTAAAACGTATCTAATATGAATATATAAACAGACATGTGTACTCAGAGTTAACATTCACTGCCATGGATGCAAGAACAAGGTCAAGAAAATACTAAGAAAAATTGAAGGTCTCCTATTTTCTTTATGTGTGTAAATATATAATACGAATATATATATATATATATATATATATATATATATATATATATATATATATATATATCATTTACAAACTAGCTGTGTTATCAATGTTCATTTAGAAGCATATGTATGTGTGTATATATATCATTTACAAATCAGTGTTTAGATCAGCAGTATCATATGGGTTTGTTCCATATGGTTCAAGCTGTGACGGGCCCGGGGTGTGACTGACAGAATGTCTCATTGGCACGGTTGAAGGAGCGGGATTTGGACACTCTCCACGAGTGTGTCCTACGCATTGGCACCGAGTACATCTTCGTTGTATCGAACTTTCACCACGTGATGGACGTCGGTCGTTCTTTCTCGGTCTCCCGGCCCTGTTCTTATCCATTAAAGGTGGATAGCATGGTGGAAGCGGGTCGGGTGGATACACCCATGCTGCAGGGGGTCCAGCTGGGTTTATTATCTCCATGTATGTTTTCCGGTAATATTCGGACGTGAAGAAAGGTACAGCCAAGTCGCTGCAATCTGTACGACCCATATATGTTGCTGCAGCGATGGCATGGCCGCACGGTAACCCATTCGCGACACGAACAAAGGTGGTCTTCCATATTCACAATCGCGTGAATATAGTCATCATGCACCTCGTATTTCCCATACCCGATTGCTCTTACCGGCCATGTCGCCGCACGACGCGCCCTGTACTGAACGATATTCTCCGCCGTTGGTGCGAGTGCATTTTGTATCTTAGCTCCTTTTAGGCGTCGAATTTGGTACCACTCTTGTTGAAAGGCCCGAAAGTAGTCCATAAGATTAACAATCGGACATCTACGCGCAAAACGGGAGAGTGCATTCACAGACTCTGCACTATTCGAGGTCAGAATGTCATACCGTTGTCCAAGAAAATGGGCCGCTGACCACCTCTCCGGTCCAGCATCGTCAAAGACTTTGGCTGCTTCCTTGACACTGTATCGTAGCATATTCATGTACTTGTTAAACTCCCGATCCGTATATGCTCTGCATGCCGCCCAATAGACATCCTTGTAGGTGGTAATACGTTTGTCCTTGGATTTGGCGTTCATCTCCAAATGTCGACAACATATGGCGTGAGGGGCGTTTAGGTACATGGAAGAGATTGCGGCGCTTATGGAAGGATCCCTGTCAGACATAAACACCAACCCTTGCGGGTCTCCGATAGCTTGTCTCAACATGGACAGAAACCAAGTCCACTCGTCCCCGGTTTCGGACTTGCCTACGCCGAAAGCTACTGGAACGATGGAGTTATCCCCGTCCATGGCAACCGCCAGGAACATCATACCCAAATAACGGCCCTTTAAATGGGTTGCGTCTATTATCAGGACACGGCGTAGATTTTCCAGAAATGTGCGGATCTGCAAAAACATAGGTTAAAATGTTATAGTTTATAATGTGTAAATGTTATAGTTTATAATGTGTAAATGTTATAGTTTATAATGTGTAAACATATGACGTGTTAAAATACGTACCGCGGGTCCAAGGGCCACGAAGCACATCTCAAACCGTCCACGTGAATCGGTCCGTAACTGCGTGACAGTACCAGGGTTCTGCAGCTGCAAATTATATAAATATGTCGGGAGTCGTTCATACGACTCCTCGAACGTGCCTCTCACCATAAACAGTGCATGGCAGCGCGCACGCCACGCTTGGTGGTAATCAATCGTGACGCCGAACTGCCGGTGAACGTCGTGGACGATGTCCTTTGGACGCAATGACCTGCTAACATCAAGAAATTTGTTTTTCAGGATCGCACCCAAAGTCTTTTTGCCGGCTTGTTTATGGTGGGGATTAAGTTGCGTCCTCGTACAATTGTGTACGTCGTGCACCTTTCTAATCATCATCGCCCCTCCTTTGGGACCCGTGTGAATCGCGTACAACCTCCACTCACACTTTTCTCTAGCACATTCAACTATGTATTTGATTTTGTCAGATGCCCGCACGCGACTTTGGAAACCCTCTTCCAAGAACTTGAGTCCGATCTGACTTGCTAAGAGATCCTTCGAATCGAATATCTGACCTGCTGTTAAACTTTCGCTACGAATATAAGGTGTAGGTTCGTAGCTTTGTGTCTGGGTATGGGAGTCTGGAAGAATAGGGGGCATATCAAAAAAGTCATTTATCTGACTACATGATTTTCTACTAGGGGTATATTCTTCGTGATCATCATTATCGGTGTCTGATCTGTCTATTTCAGAATTACCCGTTCTGAAAACGTGGGTTTCGTCATCAGCAACTCCAGCAGTACGCCATTCGTGTGGTTGTGGTGATGGTGGTGGTGGTTGTTGTTGTTGAGAATCAGGCTGCTCTATTTGGAGGTCTTCGTCGTCGTCACCCTCCTCGTCACCGTCGTCGTCACCGTAGGATACGCCGGGATACACAAAGAGTAATGGGGGTCTTTCTGAATCGACTGCAAGGTGCAGAAAAGTAGAGATATCCCCATCGTTGGATAAATCCACAAATGACCCATCGCCATTTTTAAACACTAACTTGCAAATATCAGAAGAGTTGATTCCACATTTTTGCATGGCGTATGCAACAAACTTCTGATAAGTATAGTTTACTGACACTTTTACACCATGCTTAGATTTATAAGCAAAATTCCACTCATTGTTATCTTGCACCCATTCACCATCAAAACAGAAATATAGCTTAGCTTTTGCAACAGATGAACTCATTTTTTCAGTAGTATCTCAAACACAAAATATTGCAGAAAGAAATATTGCAACAATGAAATCGTTGTGTGAGAATTATGGCTTGAATTTTACGTCTATTTATGAATGAAACAACCAACATATCAGAAAACCAATCTCTCATTTCATCCACAAACTTGATATTCCAAAAACATTGATTTAACATTGATTGAAACATGCAATTGAATTTCAACCACAAATCGGTCTTTAAGTTGCAATAATTGTGGAAAAAAACAGTAAAAGCATCAAGATTCGTCTAAGTATAGGGGCTGAAAGTGTAAATTTTCAGGGACCAAAACTGTAAATTTTGGCCCATCGCGGGCTGCGATCGCGGGCAGGGACCAAAAGTGCACCGCGACCAAAGTTTAGGGGCTTCGCGGGGCATTTGTGCCCAAAATACGTGCCACGTCAGCGTATCCCGCGATCGCGGGACCCCATCGCGGGTATTTTGGGCATTTTTGCAAAGTTGAAAAATTTTAGGGTATTTTGGTAACAGTTGGTTTGACTTTGGGTATTTTAATTAATTTCCCTTATATAAATATATATTGTATGAGAAATGAAATATTTAATTATGGTACAACTACAACTACAATAACAATGATAATAATAACAACTATTTAAAGCTTTTTCAAATTAAACTATAATAAATTCAAATTAATTATGAATAAGTTTTAATTGAAATAAAATAAAATAAAAATAAGTTTTTAATTAAAATATAAGGAAATAAATTAAATGGTTGAAGAAAAATATTTTAAATTTGATGTATAAAATCATTTCAACCTTTTTATTACTTAAAATAATGGATATACCACTAGTTATTTTTATTTTTTTACTTAAAAGTGTATAATAAATGAATCTAATGATTTAGATATTGGTGATAAATACAATACAATGAATAAGACTAACTCTTTTAAAATTGGAAGTATTTAAACATAAGTACAGAAAAACATGTCATCATTTTATATCATGACACCCAACATTACAAAACAAATTATTATTACTCATAAAATTCACCCAAGGAAATTTTTCATCGGTGATTACTATATCTAGAGATTACCCAAAAAATATTAATGATTCGGTAAAATCCGATGTTTTTCGAGTACCTATGGATCACTTAGGAAATCCCTAGGTAATCTGTCAATGATTTGCATTACCCACCAACTTTTTTGACGGTATTATGACGAATCATCCTTTAGCGACAGATTTCCCAGGGAAAATCCGTAGATAAAAGTCTTTCGTTTAGTAGTGTAAATCCTAATTATAAATTTAACAACACACGAATCATGCAATATGAATCAATTACTAAGTCAATACAAATATCGTAAATTCATATCTCATAACTTGTATGTTGTGTGACAAATTACCAAGATGTATCAATATGTTAACGATATGAAGAAAGAAGGAAGAAAATAGACATAGACACAAGAATATGATGTAATTAAAATGGACCAAGTTCCAAATCTATCCTTTTATTTTCTATTTTAACCATTAAAAATTTTCATAGCAAATGTACTATATATCATTCTTTTAAAGATGTTATGGAAGCTATGTTTATGTTTTTTTAAGTATATAATATTTATATACGGTAAATGCAACAAATAAACTTACACATCTTCCTCACATTTGGTGAAGTTTGATCCTCTGACCTCCTAGGAGGCCAAAAAACCCCTTTGGGTAACTATGTTTATGTTGCGGATTTCGTAAATTGATTTCACCAATTTTTTTCGAGAATTATTGATTTACAACAAACAATATAGTTTGTTGAATTAAGCGGTGTTAGATAATTTATGAGGAAAAAAACACGGTAGTCGGCTTTTTATAAAAAAAAATGCTCCTTTTCAAAAAAAATATATATATCTTTTTGTGTTTTTGTATAAACGATGGCGTTTTACTAAAACATAAATACATTTTACAGTCGACCGTAAAAAAATAATAATAAATGAATAGTATAATGGCCATTTTTGTAATAAAATTAAGGCGAGTTCTATTCATAACCCCCTCTTATATATATATACACGAATGATATACGAGTGAAAGAGGGGTATGAATTGAAACGTGATTGGTGTGAGTGAAGAGGGAGTATGAATAGCAATTCTAGTCTTACCACACCCAACTTCTTTTACTTGGTGCCTTTCTCTTAAACCACTCTCTCTAAGTCCTCAAAATCTCTCATCATCTTCCTTGGTAGGAACAAATTTATTCACCCATAAGAAGGTATATAATTTCTTCAATTCTACCCTCTATGTGTTTCCCTTTTTTTTTTCTTGCATTCTCATTTTATTATTCTTTTGTTCATAATCTATGTATTTCTTCTAGACATAAACTTGTATCATTCCATGCATAACTATCAATACTCATTTTTGCTCAACTTCATTTCTACATGTGACAAGTTGCCCAAAAAATTGTATGCAAGTTCAACAAAAAAATTCCTCCTTTTCGGATTTTTTTTTCTGGGTGCGTTTCGTAGTTATAAATTATCCATCGGAAAAATTAGAGTTTATATTCTGTTTATATCTCAAACGATTGCGCCTGGAAAAATTCACCTATATTGATGTCAATTTTACCTCTTGAATGTGTGTTGAGCTTTGCTTGTAGTTATTGCATTCATTTCACTTGTTTGATGTTTTTTTATCGGTTCTCGCCTTTGAGTTTTGCGTATCTATATATATATGTTTCGTGAATTCAAAAACGGATATGATCTATTGGATCTCGACGACGATTTTGATTTTAGGTTTTAGGTTGTTTTGCTTGATTTAAAATTTTGGGTGTTTATCGCTCTTTCTGTTTTTGCATTGTTAGTACGAAAAATGATCAATCGGAGGAAATCGTGTGAAAATGGAAAACAAATCAAATATCATCGATCCGTCCACACGATGGATTCTAGCAAAACCCATAAATTAAAATGGAAAAAGGGTGTGTAAATGTATCTACAGACATATATGGATAGATATATCAGGTTTGAGACCTTCAAATTATAACATATAGATGTTCTAACTTCAAATATTAAACCATTGGTTATCTCTAATAAGTGAGTTAGCATCAAAAATTTCATCCACACTGGGGTTTTCTAGATCTTCCTACAAAAAGATTTTATTCATTGATCTAAGAAGAAACTAAAGCCATTAGATGATCAAACCAGCTGCTTATGTGAATTATTCAAGATAAAGAACATTGAGAACAGAAGTCTTGATTTTTTAATGTTTTCCATTAATTTGTTGATCATATATACTTTAAGTGGGGCTTAATCATTTGAGAACTCCAAAATTTGTGAGATCTGTGAGAATTTCTACCTTACGATTTTGTTTCACGTGATTTTTTCTCATGTAAGGGTAATATTTTAATGTATTGATTAACATATATTTGTTTCACAATGTGAAACTTTTTTATGTGTATTTTTTATTTCATAAGCACATAAAAAATGTGCACATTGTGAACCGAGTACATGCAAAGCAAACACATTGTCAAAAAAATATATGTTCATCAATATTCTAAATCCTAGTCTTAGGTGCAAAGAAATCATATGAAATAGCACGTGATGCACTAGTTTTCAAGGTTATCACAATTTCATAGGTTCTCAAAAGAAGGCGCATTTGCTGAATGGTTTAGTGCAGAATGATTAAGAGGCTTTTACGATATAGTACAAAATGAAATATGGTTGTTTGGTAATTGTTTAGAATGAAATCAGGGTGCTGAATGGTTAAGGGAGACCCAAGATTCAGAGGATTTTAGAACCATTAAGAGGCAGACCATTTTTTTTGGCAAACAAGATTTACCTCTTAGCGATTCAGAGGTTGCCTCTTAATGGAACCATTAAGAGGTAAACAAACAGTATGGTTACTTAGCATTTGATTTATGGTAATCTTACTAATGACTGTTCTATTTACTTGTACTTTTTCTTGATCAAATCTCACACTATTTTTCGGTTTTTAGCAGATTGTTGAGTAAAAGGCTAACAGTATGGTTAATTTTGAGAAACCAAAAACGACTACTCGAGTTGGAGTTGAGAACCAAGAGAAAATTCCGTCGGTGATGAAAAAATACGAACCTTCAGAGCTTATGGATTATGGTCTCCCAATTCCAGTCACATGGGTTCGTAATGATCAACGTAAAACCAGCAAGAAAGAAGCAACTGAATCTAACAACGATTTGTTTCCTCTTCCTGGTTTATCGACTGAACCTTGGAGCGCCATTGAACGTGCTAGTTTTCTTCTTGGTATATATGTATTTGAGAAGAATCTTCGTCTTGTGAAAGATTTCATAGGGACCAAACAACGAATGAGAAGCATAATCAGTTACTACTACCGCGAGTTCCATAAATCTGGTGACCATGATAGATGGTCAAAATGGAGAAAGGACAGGAGTAAGAGGCCAAACTATGCAAGAAAGCTTTTCACCGGGTGGAGTCATCAAGAGCTTCTATCGCGTTTATCTTCTAATGTGACCGATGAATGCAAAGATCGTTTGATCCAGGTATTTCTCTAAGAATCACTTACCTTTTCCGCTACAAGTTACGCGCTACAATCATATATCTAAATCTAATTCAAGTTTTTCAGTTTCTTTGCATTGTCACAAAACTTATGATTTCTGCAATCATGTATTAGAGATGCATTACTTTTGATCTTTTCATGATTGTGGGGTTTGTTTGAATAGTAATCAGCATTGTTTTAGGGACTGTTTGTTTACCTCTTAATAGTTCCATTAAGAGGAAACCTCTGAATCGTTAAGAGGTGAATCTTGTTTGACAAAAAAAAGTTTACCTCTTAATGATTCTAAAACCCTTTGAATGATTTTGTATCTTGGGCCTCCCTTAACCATTCAGCACCCTATTTTCATTCTAAACAATTACTAAACAGCCATATTCCATTTTGCACTATATCATAAGAGCTTCTTAATCAACCACTTAGTTTCTGTAGAGGGCAATTTTTTTTTCTATGACATGAACCCTCTGAGGCTCTCTAATCTTGTGGGAATTTAGCAGTTTCTAATGTTATTCAAGAAAATTTCGTTCCGAGTTTTATGTACTTGTTCTATGAATTCATTCAGGATGGTACAAAATATATCGAAGGAAGACTTTCGCTTACAGGGTTCTTATTCAATCTAAAGCAAAACGTCGGCATGAATCTGCTCGTTGAAGCTGTAGCTATCGGCCAAGAAGGGCGTGATCTTTTGGAGTATCGGCAGATCAGCGATTGGTCTTATGTGAATGTAGAGGTACCTACAAGCTCCACTCATACACCACAAGAGATCCTTAATATTTTGAAGAGTGATGTGAGATTAAGCAAATCGCGGTCAAGTGAACTCTTTTGGAACGCGATCTGGCCGCGTCTTTTAGCCAGAGGATGGCAATCAGTGCTGCCAAGAAATAACATTCTTCAAAACACGAAGAATTTTGTGTTTCTGGTACCTGGTGCTATTGAGTTTTCGCGTTATGAACTTAAGAAAGGAACCCACTACTTCGATTCTTTAAGTGATGTATTGAGTAAAGTTGCTTCAGAGCCGGAGCTTCTTGAACTCGAATCTAACGAAAAACATCAGGATAATTACCTCGAGCCAGATGTTCCTCAAAGCAATCAAGATTTGAAGCTGTTTACGATTGTGGATGTTAGTTCGGATCATAACCAAGACGGGGTTATTAATTTGATGGAACTCCCAAGTTTGCCTGTTTCTGAACCAGCTTATATCGTCGAACAAGGGCCTCATGAGCAGGGACAGACCCAGGTACTTTTTCATACGGTGACACCATATTTTTTTCATACGGTTTTTATAGACGTGTCTTCATTTTTTTTTACCAACGTTCAATATTGTCTGATGTGTTTTTAGCCAAATTCCGGCGTTGCGAGGGATTTTAAAAGTTTTTTGCTTGATTTCGAGGGATTTTTAATTTATTTTATCAATTTTGAGAAACTTTTTTGGTATTTTTGGTTGATTTCAGAAGATTTTTTCGGTTTTTTGGTTGATTTCAAGAGCTTTTTTCGATTTTTTTGGTTGATTACGAAGTAGGGTTGCACATTCTAAAAAAAATACAGTTGCACCTTTCACAAACCTATTTTTTTTACCTTACGGCGCAGAAACAATACGGTGGCACGTGCCACCATGTGCACCACTTGAGATCCGTCCATGCTCATGAGCAAGATCTTAACAACAACTCGACAAACCATCTTGATCTAAAAAGTAGCGAGCGTTGCAATGAATCAAACCCAGTAGATGATACTGGCGAAAACGTTCGATTTGAAGTGAAAACGCCATCAGGGAATGATGAACATGAAGAAATGGTCGAAGAATCATGCACAAAGCGCAAACTCGACCAAGAAAACATCATCATAGACATGAACTTCTCTCAAATGGCTCCACTAAGGCAGAGTACGAGAAGCCGAATGTTAAGCACAAAAGCCTTGGAAGCTCTTGCTTTTGGGTATCTAAGCCCAAAGAAGAAACGGAAGCGCGCAGAGGAGAACCCATCTAGGCGGGTTCGTGGCAAGAATGCTCAGGTGTCAAGTGGTGGTGCAGGGAATGTTGAGAACGCGAACCACGCGATGGAAGTGGTCCCTTGCTAGTACTGCTAGATGATAAAATGAACATGATCAGAGGTGTTTCGGTTTTTATCTAGAGTACTTAGGTCGAATACAAATAGCGCGAGCATGCATGCGCTTGTTTTATCAAGCAAACTTGTTGTGTTTTGGTATTTTATCGAGACTATAACATAAAGTTTGGAAGCTGGAATGATGCATATATTTGTCGTTTGATTGCGATATGTGAATTAGTATTTTATCATGCACTTCTTATTATGACCATAAGCAACTCAAGGCGCAGTTAAGCTCGGTTCGGCCGTATTCGAATAAGCTCGAAATTTGATAGCTTCATCTTAATGCAGGCTCAAGCTAATTAAGATCGGAATTCTCTTCATCACGAGACTAATCGGATCAGACACCCGAGAGACCTCCACAATTGAGGGCCTGCTCTCACTCAGTTTACCATCCCTGTAGGTAAGGCGGAAGTTAATTTTTGACTTTGAGAAAAGTTGAAGCTCTTGAATGACTAAAAAAATTATAGTAACAATATTAAATGAACCAAGTTCAATCAGAGAGTTTAAATGGCTTGAAAATATATATTGAAATTATGTGTGATAAAACAAACTCAATCGATTAGAATTTGACCGAGAATATATACACACTACAACTTTGACGGTGTATATATATATACACGGTTTACTGCTAAATAAACAGGCAAATCATGCGGATTATTGACCGAAAAATCACCGATGGATTACCGACGGATTTCCGGAGAATATTAAGAAAGTCAAACGGGGTTTACTTTCGCCAGAAATCCGTCAAAAAGCCGCCGGATTTTTTTAAAGTTTTACGCTTTTCAGGTCGATCTATGGCGGCTTTCTGACAGATTTTATATATTTCTTTAACCATTTTTTGAAACCATTAAACTAAAGTTAATTAACTTTTAATTAATTAAAATCCGCCGGAAAATTTAATTAATAACAATTAAAAAATTTAAGAAAAAATAATTTATATATATATATATATAAAAATATTTCCGGCGGATTAAAAATATTTTTAATTTTTATTTAAAATAATAAATCCAGAAATCCGCCGGAAAATATCATTCAGTTTAATGAAAAAGTAAATAAATAATGAAATAATTTATGGCGGATATATCCATCGGAACTCTGTCGGAAGGCTAATCTTAATTACTTATAAAATTAAGTAATTCGTTAAACAGAAAAAAAACATTCCGGCAGATTTCCAGCAGCCGTCATCCGCCAAAAATAGGAAATCCAACGAAAAGGCCACCGGAAAGGTCAATCATTGACGCCTTTTATTCCGGCCGCCGTATCCGTCGGAAATCTGCCGAAAAGTAAGTTTTCTGTCGGATTTTTCTGCGAAAATGGCCTGTCGTCTAATAGTTTGGGTTATGGTGAGAAGTTGAGTTAACGTACGCGTGAGAAGCATGAGAAGCGGTGATCAACCGTTTGATGCACATTTGGATTAGATGCACCGAGATAAGATGCACCAGATCAATCATTGTATCAAACGCAATTCATGGGTGTGCTTGAGATTAAAAATGATTAAGGATTTAGATTCACTTCTCACGCTTCTCATGTTAACTCAACTTTTCACACGATTCTTCGCTTATATACATATAGGTCAAGTAGTTTGATAAGAATTCGAGGCGAGTTTCTATAAACTTGAATTCAACTTGGTCATGTGTTTTGAGTTCATATATATGCTTGAAAATTCTAGAAAACAAACATTCGTTGACATGTTTAATGAAGCTCGACTCGAATTCTTTCAAACTATTTGAGTTATAATATCACACATAATTCTGGAGTATATATATATATAGTTATTGGAGTATATGAGTTCTCAAATGATTAAACCCATATATATATATATATATATATATATATATATATATATATATATATATATATATATAGGCTTGGTATCTTTTGCAAACCAGTGTATTTGTACAAACTCGTACAAACCATACCTAGCTTTATAATTTTGTAAATTTGGCTTCATGATTATATATATATATATATATATATTGGCTTCATGAATATATAATTTGGCTTCATGAATATATCATTTGACATTTTTAACTAATTTTTTTCGGCGGAGCCCTAAAATACCCTTATTTTTGTAAAAAAATTAGTTAAAAATGCCAAATGATATATTCATGAAGCCAAATTATATATTAATGAAGCCAAAATATATATATAAATATTCATAAAGCCAAATTTACAAAATCATGAAGCTAGGTATGGTTTGTACGAGTTTGTACAAATACACTGGTTTGCAAAAAATACCACCCCTATATATATATATATATATATATTCGAACCATTTAATTAAACTCTCTAATTATGCTTGATTTATTTAATATAGTTACAATAAATATTTTTGAGTCATTCATATCAAGAGCTTCAATTTTTTTCAAGTCAAGCAAGAGGCTGCAGTAAGATGGAGCTATCAAATTCATTCCAAGCCTAGTCGAATATGGCCGAACCAAGCTTTAATTAGCTTCGCCCTGACTTGCTTACGGTCACAATAAGAAGCGCACGAGGTACAAAAATCAAACACTACGTACTGACATTTACCCAGGGAAATTTTTCGTCGGTGATTACCCATGGATCACCCAGAAAATACTCATGGATCACCCAGAGAATCCTTGGATAATTTGTAGTCACTGAGTTGCATTATCCCCCAAAAGTTTATTCACCAACTTTGTGACGGTTTTGTAACGAATCGCCCTTTGCGACAGATTTCCAGGAAAAAGTTTGTAGGCAAAAGTATTTCGTGTAGTAGTGAAACGACAAATATATATGCACCATTTCCAACTTTCAAACTTCACTTTAGTCTTGATGAAAAACCGAAACACAACAAGTTCGCTTGATAAACAAGCACAGGTTCGCTTTATTTGGATTTGACCTAACTCTAGATAATAAAAAAAAAACCCCGAAACAACTCAAAAGTTCGATTGAGAAAACAAGCAGATGAACATTTTTCATGTTCATTTTATTAGATTTCACTTAACTGTAAAAAAAACCATAATTTCAGCTAGAACTGGCAAAGGATCACCCTTTCACAGCCAAGCTGTGATATCAGCTGGACTTCATTCCAGAGAGTTGTCCATCGTATTGATCGCACCACTGAATCCACCACTGAATGCACCATCCACCGCGTTCTCAACATTCCCTACACCATCATGAACCCGCGTATACGTAGGCGTCTTCTCAGCTGTGCCTTTTCGTTTCTTCTTTGGGCTTAAGATACCCAAAAGCATGAGCTTCCAACGCTTTCGTGCTTAACATTCGGCTTCTAGTGCTGTGACGCCTTTCTGGCACCAAGACCATCTGCTGCTGCATATTGGCATTCGAAAACTCAAGCTGGTTGGTAGTTGGTATCGCAGAAATTGATGATTGATCAGGGTCCGTAAACGGAACCATTTGATAGAGGTCCAAGTCTATGATGATCTGTTGCTCGTTCTTGTTCTTTGAGCATCGTTCTTCGACCATTTCTTCATGTTCACCGTTCCCTGTTGGTGTTTCTCCTTGAAATCCAATCTTTTCGCCCTCGTTGTAGGACCCAATACTTTTCGGAAACATGATGTGTTAGATATAAAATTGTATTCAAGATTTAATGTAAAGTCATAGTTTTTTTTAGAAGGGTGTCCTAGGCTATGTCCAGACAAATCCCTTGACAAATTATAACCGTAAGACATCAGCCCCGATTAAACCTCACTGGCCACAAGTTGTGTACGTCTGAATTCGACCCTTGGGTAGATGGGATTTTTCGCCACATTCCCAGGGCCTTAACCACAATGCCACAGCCCTTGTGGTTAAGTCATAGTTAAATTCAAATGTAGTTTAAGTTTTGTACTTTGTTGTTCTAGGTATAAATAAATTTGCTTAAGCCTTAAGCATTTAAGAACTCAATTAGATACATTCATTGTAGAGAGAGAAAGTGAGAGCATTTCTAGTGAGAAATTGTACAAAATGCATATGTAAACCAAGTTTCTCAATGAATAAATGAATATGGAGATTCAATCAAGTGTTACCTGATAGATCTAGTTCTTTCATGATGGTTTGCCAAGTTGTTGATGCAGCTGCTCTCATTAAGAGCTTGCTCATCAGGCCCTTTTTCGATATATTTCATTGTAGAGGATCCGGCGTTGTCGATAGGTACTAATTCTAGACTGACATTAGACTGATCATTGATCTGCCGAAACTCCATTAGGTCACGCTCTTCTTGTCCAATGGCTACAGCTTCGACGAGCAGATTCAAGCCGACATTTTGCTTTAGAGCGAATATGAACCTTGTAAGCGACTGTCTTCCTTCGATATATTTGGTACTATCCTGAAAGAATTCATAGAACAGGCACATAAAATTTGAAACAAAATTTTCTTGAATAGCAATAGAAACTGCTAAATGTCCACAAGATCAGAGCCTCGAGGGTTCGTGTCATAGAAAAAAAAAATTACCCTTACAAAAACTATACCGATCACTATTCAAACAAGGGCACTACAATAAAACTGGGGTTTATAGGATGCCACCAATTTCTAAGGTGGCGTTTGGTTCGCAGAATGTTTTTGGATGGAATGGAATCTGTCAAAGGAATTTGACTTTGAAGGAATTGGAATGGAATGTTGTCAGGTTTGACCTGGTTGGCAGATTTGGAATGGAATTTGTTCAAAGAATTGGAATCTGTCTGTTTGGTTCACATTATGTAGCTTTGGAATTGGAATGAAATTTTGGTAAATGACCAAAATACCCTTTTGATAATTCGGGCCATTTCTTTTAATAGTATGCATAAGAAATAGGTTATTACAATATAATCTGTGAACAAATATGTGAACCTATAAATTGTGAATATAATCTGTGAACAAATATGTGAAACTATAAAGTGCGAACATAATCTGTGAACCCACCGATTTTATCCAAAAAAAGCACAATCTGTGAAATTGACCACAATCTGTATGTTCCATCTGTTTTATGAAATCGACCGTGAAATCGACCACAAATTGATTTATCAAAAAAAGCATCGTGAAATCACTTTGATTCTGTGAAATCGACATAAAAAAAGCACCAAGGTTTGTGAAATCGACATAAAATTGACCAAGGTCTGTAAAGTCGACAAAAAATCGAAACCACATAATTGTAGAGAAACCACATAAAAGTCGTAACCATGAAATCGAAACCACATAAAAGTCGTAACCATGAAACCATGGAAGGAAAACATAGAAGTCGTGAAGAAGACGAAGCAATCTGTGAAAACGTAATAGGAATGAAAATCGTAACCATGGAAGAAGTAGAAGTCGTGAAGAAGACGAACCTGTGTTGGTCGATATGGAGAAGCTCGATTTTTGGAGAAGATGATTTGTGAGACAATCATGAAACCAGTGGAAGTCGAGAGCTGATTAGTAGAGATTAGGTTATATTGGGTTTAAGGGTATTTTAGGAATTATAGAAATGTTAAATTCCATTCCATTTAAATACCACCAATTTACCAAAGAATGTTCAATTCCTTAAACTATGGAATTTGATGGAATTGGATATTCCATTCCATCGAAAAGAATGAACCAAACGAAGGAATGAAATTCGGTCAATGAAATTCGACATTCCAATTCCATCAGAATCCGTGAACCAAACGCCCCCTAAAGGTCCTAATATACTGTTTATAAGACTCAATTGGGAGAGCTGGTGCCATAGTCCCATGAACATTATTGCTGGCCATTTGTAATTTCTAGCGCCTCGCTAGCTTTTTTGTTTGTTTATTAAATTCTTGCCGTCCAAAAAATATATATATATATAGGATAAAAAAATAAAGCATTCTATTTTAAAGGCGATATAATAAGTTTATAGGACGCTTTCTTCACAAGTCTTTTAAGACACTTTTAATGCAAAACGTCACATTAGCTGTTTTATAGAAGACTTTTGAGAAAACGTCATATATATAAATCCATCTTTTTATAGGGCACTTGTTTTTATAGGACACTTTTTCAAATATAAAATAGCTAATACGACGCTTTTTTAATAAAAATGTCCCAAAAAATTGTTACAACGTCCAAAAACCTTGTATAAACTTATTACAATGTCTTTATATAGGACACTTTTTTTGTCCAATAAATTAAGTTTTATAAAGCGGTCTATTAGGACGCTTAGCAATTTTTAGCATCTTATAAACCCAATTTTGTTGCTGTGAGCGCCACAATCATAAACAGATCATAGGTAATACATCTCTACAACATGATGCCAGCTGATATCATAAGTTTTGTGACAATGCAAGAAACTGAAAAACATGAACTAGATTTAGATATATGAATGTACAGTATCGCGTAATTGGTAGCGCAAAAAGTAGTGATTTATTAGAGAAATACCTTGATCAAACGATTTTTGCTTTCTTCTGTCGCATTAGAAGATAAACGCGATATAAGCTCTTGATGGCTCCAACCGACGAAAAGATTTCTTGAATTTAGGGGCCTCTTACGCATGTCCTTTCGCCATTTTGACCATCTCTGATAATCATCAGATTTGTAGAACTCCCCGTAGTAGTAACTGCTTATGCTTCCAGTTCCTTTGCTCTCCATGAATTTTCCCACGAGACGAAAATTCTTCGAAAATAAATATAAACCAAGAAGAAAACGGCCATGTTCAATGGCACTCCAAGTTTCAGTCACTAAACTAGGAAGAGGAATCAAATCGTTGTCCTGCTGTTTCAGATTCGATTCACCATCCACTCTAGCCGATTCACTTGCATTAGATTCTAAAAGTGTTTATGGAATCTTTCGTATCTTCCATTGATCAAGAGAGGACCTATAAATAGGGAAGAAATACAACAAGGATGTCCTACAAATAAGGATTAGGATCTCTATCTAAAATTCATAATCAATATCTAAAATACATTGGCTAATAGATAATCATTATCTAAAATACATCGGCTAATAGTCCCCCGCAGTTGGAGCGGGAGCGACGCAGACGCTCAAACTGGAGCGGAACGTCTCGAAAAGTTGACGCGGAAGACCCTTGGTAAAAATGTCGGCGTACTGATAAGCGGATGGTACATGTAGAACTTGGATGTGGCCGACCCGAACTTTTTCCCGGACGAAATGAATGTCAATTTCAACGTGTTTTGTCCGTTGATGTTGTACGGGGTTTTCCGAGAAATATACCGCAGAGACGTTGTCGCAATATACGATGGTGGCTTGGCGGACTGGGACATGAAGCTCTAGTAATAAGTTTCGCAACCAACTGGCTTCGGCGACGGCGTTCGCAACGCCTCTATATTCGGCTTCGGCACTGGATCTGGAGATCGTATGTTGACGCTTGGAAGACCAGGAAACTAAATTTTTGCCGAGATAAACACAATAGCCTGACGTAGATCGTCGTGAATCGGGGCATCCACCCCAATCAACACCTGAATAGGCTGTGAGATTATGAGTAGGAGATGCCGTGAGACGAAGGCCGTAGTCGAGGGTACCTTTGATGTACCGAAGTATGCGTCTCATGAAGGTAAAATGCGGCTCACGCGGGGCGTGCATGAAGAGAAAAACTTGCTGGACCGCATAAGTGATGTCGGGCCGTGTAAATGTAAGATACTGTAAAGCGCCGGCTAGACTACGGTATAGAGTACCATCGGGAATGAGAGCACCATCTGTAGCGCTAAGCTTAGAGGATGTGTCCACGGGCGTGGTGCAGCCTTTGCATGAGCTCATGGCCGCACGATGAAGGATGTCCCGTGCATATTGGGACTGAGATAAGAACAGACCCTTTTTATCGCGAGTGACCGAGATCCCCAGAAAGTGGTGTAGTGTTCCAAGATCCGACATGGCGAATTCCTTAGAGAGATTATCAATGGTGCGTTTCAAGAACCTCGAGTCGGATGCCGTGAGAATGATGTCGTCAACGTATAGCAGTAGGTACGCGGTGTGTTCCCCGTGACGATAAACAAAGAGTGAATTGTCACAAACACTACTACGGAAGCCATTAGCGGTGTATGTGGCAAACCGATTATACCAAGCCCTTGGGGCTTGTTTGAGCCCATACAATGATTTACGGAGACGACAAACATGGTGTGGTACGTTACGATCAACAAAGCGCGGTGGTTGGTGCATGTACACGGTCTCATGTAGGTCACCATGTAGAAACGCATTCTTAACGTCAAGTTGGTGTATCGGCCATGAACGTGAAACGACAAGGCTGAGAACGGTTTGGATGGTCGTCGGTTTTACGACCGGACTAAACGTGTCGTCACAATCAATACCGACGGTTTGAGACTTGCCATTAACCACTAATCGGACTTTATACCGTTGGAGAGTCCCGTCCACATGAAACTTGTGGCGAAAAAGCCACATACAACGTATAATAGGGCGGTCCGTAGACCATGGGACAAGTTCCCAAGTGTCATTTTCTTGTAACGCACTGTATTTGTTTTTCATGGCAAGTAACCAGTTAGGATCTGATAGGGCTTTGTGGTAGTTTGTAGGGGTTGGTGAGATTTGTGGGGTGGTGGAGGTGTGAATATTAAGTAGTTGGCGTGGTTTAACAATGCCGTGTTTGGTGAGGGTGGTCATTGGGTGTCGATTGGATGATGGAGAGGGTGGTGGAGAGGGTGGTGAAGGTATGTTTGGGGATGGGTCAGAGTATGGGGGTAAGGGCGGAGCGGCAGGTGGTGACGAGACTGGTGGGTTTGGGTTTGGGGCGTCAAAGATAGAGGTGGGTAAGGCGTCGTCGTCAAGAAACTGGTAAGATGTAGGAGGTTGAGGGTCGATAAAGGGAAAGCTTTGTTCGTCGAAGATGACATGACAAGAAAGAAGTACTTTGCCGGTAGACGGATCAAAGCACCGGTAGCCGCGAAAGTTACTGGGATAGCCGAGAAAAACGCAACGGGTGGAGCGGGTGTGTAATTTGTGAGGTTGTGTGGCAGACATGTTTGGGTAGCAAGCACACCCAAAAACCTTGAGGTGATCGTAGGTCGGGTGACGGAGATAAAGAGCGAAGGTGGGTGTGTGGAAATTAAGGAGTTTGGTGGGGAGAAGGTTGTGTAAGTAGGCGGCCGTATGGAGAGCTTCGACCCAAAAGGTGGGTGGAAGGTGGGCGTGAGCTAGGAGAGAGCGTATGATGTCATTTAGGCGTCAAATCATACGCTCGGCCTTGCCGTTTTGAGGTGAAGTTTGTGGGCAAGAGAAACGAAAGGTGAGTCCGTGGGTAGAGGCGAAGGTTTTGAAATCAGTGTTGTCAATTTCCCCCCCTAAGTCACATTGAAAGGTTTTTATTTTACGGTGGAATTGAGTGTGGATAAGGTGATGAAATTTGGTGAAGTTGGTAAATGTTTCAGACTTGTATTGAAGGGGGTATATCCAGACATATTGTGTAAAATTGTCAATGAGCACCATGTAATATTTGTAACCCGATTTACTCATAATGGGTGATGTCCAGATATCACAATGAATGATATCAAAAGTTGCAAAAGTAACAGAATTCGAATCATAAAACGGCAAACGTTTGTTCTTTGAAATTTGACATGAATGACAAACCGAAGAAGTGTTACTTTTATTACAAGAAATAAATGAACGACTACGAAGATAATCTAAGACTCGAGTGCCGGGGTGGCCGAGGCGGTTGTGCCATAGGTCAGACGAAGAGGTAGCGAAACAAACTGACGAAGTGTGGTCGAGTGGTGTGAGAGGGTAAAGGTCACCAGAGCTATTGTGGCGCGAAAGAATCCTTCCAGTCTTGAGATCCTTCACAGAAAACCGAACGAGTCAAATTCGAGGGAAACATTATTATCTCGAGTAAATGTGCGAACGGAAAGAAGATTTTTAACGATATTTGGTGTGTAAAGGATATTGTGCAGGAGAAAGTTTTTATTGGGAAGTGTGTGTATGGCGTTACCGGATCCTTTAACTGGTATACTATTTCCATTCCCTATAAATATAGATTGTATAGAAGAAGATGACAAGGGAGTTTGAATTTTATCTGAATCGGATGTCAAGTGAGAGGATGCACTGGTATCCATGTAAGACTGATCCGGAAAGTTAAGTTGCATGTTCTGAAAGGCGTGACCGAGGTCAGTCGGGCTAAGAGCATCATAACCCTGTTGTGGTGGTGTCGAGTCAGGTTGGTGGACCATAGAAGGGGTCGGTGCTGGGTTAGGTTGTTGGTAAGCCATATGGGCCGTAGGTTGTGGGGCTGTCGAGTTTGCTGGTGAGGACGGTGCGCCGGGCCAAGGATTGGGCCAGTCATTGGCTTGAGTTGGATATGGACACGGTGGCGGAGCCCACCAGGCCCATGGCGGGTATGCGGGTGGTGGGCCGCTAGGAGTAGACCGTCCGCGTCCCGGATGTGTAGATCGTCCCCCGCGCGAGGAACGGCCTGACTGTGTGTTTCGACCACGACCCCGACCGTAAGATCAATGGCTGTTGTCACGAGGTGCTGGAGGAGTGCGTTCGACCGGGGCGTGTAACGCCCCAAATTCCGGGCTAATTTGAACCTCAAATTTCCACAAGTTATGATAATATAAACTTCAAACTTACATAAATAGCAAGTGAATTAATCATCAAGAGTACATTTACAGATACAGGATTCTACAAATAACCTATTAATCACTATAATCAGATTAACTAAGTTATCTAAGCAATCCCTCAAAATATCCTTTGTTTAATTGACTTCCTTGCTATTCCAAAACGCTCGTCCCACAACCCTTTAATTTCCCGAGCCGGTACCTGGTAAGAAAACATCTTTTGAAACAATTAGGCCAACGCCTAGTGAGAACATTCGTTTCCACAATAATATTTGCAAAATCAATGTAAACAAGTTATATCAAACCTGATTACCCTTTTTTCTTACCATACGTGTAACTCTATTCCATTAACACGATTTTCATCCAATCCCATGAATATGACTGACACACATTCCATCATCATATCATGTCTTAGAGCCACACTAGAAATCGCAATATACACATGTCCATTTCCATTCATATCCTATTCCAGAGCCACACTACGAATCTTTCTCAGATTCTAGATTAATGCTCCCACCTAAGAAATCGCAATATACACATGCCCATTTCCATTCATATCCTATTCCAGAGCCACACTACGAATCTTTCTCAGATTCTAGATTAATGCTCCCACCTAAGAAATCGCAATATACACATGCCCATTTCTTAGGAAAGGAAGTAGAGATTACAATTACATATGTCAATCCCTCTTCTTCCTTAGAAATCGGGAATTACGTTTATTCCAGGGTTTCTCACACACATCAGAATAATGACTAAACTTCATCTATTCCACGTGTACATAACCATTAGTGCCTATGGATCCATTACACTTACTACACCCCTGCCTAGTATTAAACCAACACAGTCTTTAAGCCTAACACACTATCATTCAACTGTAAGTATGTTCAAGCTACTAAGATTGTATTTAAATACCTACCAGTCTCTTTCTAAAATCAACAGGACTTAAAATCATTCAGCTTTCCAAAGTGTCCGGACAACAGGGTTTCCGGATACCTTATACTATCCGGACAACTATACTTTCCGGATAGCTACAACTCACCGGGTAACCAAACATTCCGGATACCACTATTTTCCGGGTAATTCATATTTTCCGGATACTTATCTAATCCGGACAACACCCGGAAACTAAAGCAACCCGGATACTATCCGGTAACTATTTTTTTATCCGGAAACTTACGATAAAACTAAAACTTACCGGATACTTGTCGCGTCCGAAAACATTCAACACAGAGGTTTCCGGATACTGCATTTCGTCCGGAAACCTCGACCTGCAGCTTAATAATTCAATTTAAACCTATGTCTGTTCGATTCAGTTCATTCCAGACCATTCCATACAGTCCACAAACAGTTTATACAACTATTACAAGGTTTAATTTAACATATAAACATTGATTTAAGCAAACAACAAATGAACTCACCTTATTTTGAAAAACCCACTTTGCTGCACAAATCTGATTCCAATCTGATGTTAAGGATTCTAAAAACCAAATCGATAAACAAATTCGTTTATCACTATATGTCTACAACAGATTTAATCAGAAACCATGCTCAATTCCTTACCAATTTGAAGACAAAATCTTGCTTTTCTTCTCTTCTTTCTCTTTTCTCCTTTTTCTCTCTTTCTCTCTGCCTCTTGACCGACCCAGATCACAAAAACACTGAGATATTTTCCATCTCCTTTGTTTTATCCATACACACTTTCACCATTTACCAAACACACCTCCAAGTTCTATTATTTCCAAAAGTAGCACCAAACTTAATCCCTTGTATTTTAACCCCATTGAATTATAAAATTTCCATATAATTCAAGGTTTAACCCAAAATACAATTAAATCCCAATTCTTATTAAGATAACATTATTGAAAATTTGGGATGTTACAATACTCCCCAACTTGAAAATGATTTCGTCCCCAAAATCAAGATCAGGTAAACAAACGAGGATACCTATCCTTCATACTCTCTTCCGACTCTAAAGTCACATTGGCCCCTCGATGGTGTTTCCACTGTACTTTCAACATAACTACTTCCTTACCACTACGCAACTTTCTAATCGATCTTTCCAAAATTGCATCTGGTTCTTCCACACAACGGCTCGTCTCATCCACTCTTACATCAGTAAGTGGAATCACATCTTCCTCTTCGGCTAGACATTTCCGAAGATAACACACATGAAAAGTGTTATGGATCCCTTCCAACTCCGGTGGAAGATCCAACTGATAAGCTTGCAATCCTATCCTTTTAGTAATAGTGAAAGGTCCTAGAAAACGAGGACTTAACTTCCCACGTTTACCAAACCTTATCACACCTTTCCATGGGGATACCTTAAGCATCACGCGCTCCCCAACTTGGAATTCTTTTGGTCTTCTTTTCGGATCAGCATAACTCTTTTGTCTATCTTGAGCTGCTTTCATATGCTGCCGAATTTCTTTCACTTTATCTGCCGTTTGTTGTACCAGTTCCGGACCAACAAACTGTTTCTCTCCGGCTTTTAACCAACACATCGGCGTTCTACATTTCCGGCCATACAAGGCTTCGAACGGTGCTCTTCCAATACTGGAGTGATAACTATTGTTATATGCAAACTCTACCAAAGGTAGATGCGCATCCCAGTTGCCTCCAAAATCCAATACACATGACCGGAGCATGTCTTCCAAAGTTTGAATGGTTCTTTCGCTTTGCCCGTCAGTCTGTGGATGATAAGCAGTACTCAAATTAACTTTCGTACCTAATTCCTCTTGTAGTGATTGCCAAAATCTTGAGGTAAACCGACTATCACGATCCGACACTATCGACACCGGTATACCATGTCTTGACACCACTTCATCAATATACAGCTTCGCCAATTTCTCAATTGGTGACGCTTCTTTCATAGCTAGAAAATGAGCACTCTTAGTCAAACGATCCACAATCACCCAAATAGTGTCGTTACCTTTCTGAGTCCTTGGTAACTTTGTCACGAAATCCATGGTGATCTTCTCCCACTTTCATTCCGGAATCTCCAAAGATTGGAAACTTCCGTAAGGTTTCTGATGTTCAGCTTTTACTAAAGAACATGTTATACACTTTTCCACTATTCGTGCCACGTCTACTTTCATAGCTGGCCACCAATAGTGTAACTTCAAGTCTCAATACATCTTAGTACTTCCAGGATGTATAGAATACTTAGATCTATGAGCATCTTCGAGAATCAACTCTCGATTACCTCCAATCTTTGGTACCCAAACACGGCCTTGGAACAACTTAATTCCACGGCTATCTTCAGTCAGTTGAAGATGTTGTTTGCTCATCACCTCTTCTTTCAGATTTTCTTCCCGTAAGGCTTCCGCTTGTGCCTCCTTTATCTTTTCCATCAAACTTGACGTTACATCAATTCTAGCGTTAGTCGATTTCAAACATCCACTATACTCTTTTCTGCTTAAAGCATCAGCTACGATATTGGCTTTACCAGGATGGTAATGCAATTCACAATCATAATCCTTAAGTAACTCTAACCAACGTCGTTGTCTCATATTTAACTCTTTCTGATCAAAGACATGCTTCAAGCTCTTATGATCAGTATAAAGAGTACATTTCGTGCCATACAAACAATGCCTCCACAGCTTCAAAGCAAAAACAACCGCTGCTAATTCCAAATCATGCGTAGGATAATTCTTCTCATGCTCTTTAAGTTGTCTTGATGCATATGCAATCACATTGCCACGTTGCATCAACACACAACCCAAACCCATCTTTGAAGCATCACTGTACACAACTAAATCCTCTGTTCCTTCTGGTAAGGCAAGAATATGAGTTTCACATAACTTTTGACGTAAGGTTTTGAAAGCTGATTCTTGTTTCTCCGTCCAAACAAACTTCACATTCTTTCGAGTTAAAATAGTCAAAGCAGAAGCAATATTTGAGAAGTATTTAATAAATCTCCGATAATAACCCACGAGACCTAAGAAACTTCTTATTTCAGACGCACTTCTTGGTGTCTCCCAATTTGTCATAGCTTCTATCTTTGCTGGGTCTACTTTAACTCCTTGCGAAGTGATCACATGACCTAGGAATTGTACCTCATTTAACCAAAATTCAGATTTCGAGAACTTCGCGTACAATTTCTCTCTTCTCAACACTTCTAAAACTTCGCGTAAATGGTGTTCGTGATCTTCTTCAGTCTTTGAATAAACAAGTATGTCATCAATGAAAACAATGACAAACTTGTCTAAATATGGTCGACATACTCTATTCATCAGATCCATGAATATTGCTGGAGCATTTGTCAAACCAAATGGCATTACAAGAAATTCGTAATGCCCATACCTTGTTCTAAAAGCCGTCTTAGGAATATCTTCATTTCTTACCCGAACCTGATGATACCCAGACCTTAAATCAATCTTAGAAAAACATCCCGCACCTTGGAGTTGATCGAACAGGTCATCAATCCTTGGAAGTGGATACTTGTTCTTAATTGTCACCTTATTCAGCTCGCGATAATCAATGCACATCCTTATTGTGCCATCTTTCTTCTTAACAAACAAAACCGGAGCTCCCCAAGGCGAAGAACTCGGTCTAACGAAACCTTTATCCAACAACTCTTGAAGTTGAGTCATCGTCTCTTTCATTTCAGCCGGCGCTAGACGATATGGTGCTCGCGCAATAGGTGCCGACCCAGGGATAAGGTCAATACGAAATTCTACCTGTCGTTCAGCTGGTAGACCCGGAAGATCATCGGGAAATACGTCTAGAAAATCACGTACCACTCTGATATCTTCCACTCGCTTCTTTTCTGACTTTACATCTAAAACATAAGCTAGATAGGATGAACATCCTTTCATTAAACATTTACGCGCTTTTGCAACAGAAATTAACGGAACTTCCCCTTTTCGCTTTTCCCCAAAGATGAATACATCATCCCTATCATCCATCGGAATCCTGATTAATTTCTTTGCACAAAATATTTCTGCCTGATTGGCTGTCAGCCAATCCATACTCACTATCACATCGAACCCTCCTATTTCCATCAACAATAAGTTGATCGGAAACTTTGTCTCTTCTATCGAAATAAAACAGCCATCAAGTCTTTCACGAACCAAGACCTGACCACCGTTAGCTATCTCAACTACTAAGGCATCTTCCAAAGTAGTAATAGGCATAGCTAACTTGTGAAAGAACGACTTGGACACAAATGACAAATTTGCACCACAGTCAAATAAAATGCGCGCTGGACAAGAATTAACAAGGAATGTACCCGAAACAACGTCTTTTGATTCCTTAGCTTCGTCAGCTGTCATGTGAAAGGCCCGACCCGTTGACTTTGGAACATTTGGTTTCATACCTTGATCCCCGCCCTTTTTCAACTTTGGACAATCCCGACGAAAATGACCCGGTTGTTTACATTCATGACACGTTAGTCCTTGCACGGGACAATTGCTCATAATATGTCCACCTTTCCCACACTTGAAACATTCCAAGGCTGTCACCCGACACGGCCCAAAATGTTTACTTTTACACCTTGAACACCAATTTGGTTCACGACGCGAATCATAACGAACACCTTTACCAGCTGCCTTAGGTCTCTGAAAAGACTCTGATCGGCCCTCCCATTTTCGTTTCTCCCCAACTTGGGTCTTTTCTTCTTTATCCTTGGCGTAAACTTCTTCCATCACCTTAGCTTCTTCAATAGTTTCCCTCAGTGTTGAAGCTTTAGCGTTTCTTACCCGGGACATCATGTCCGTTGGCAAACCCTTCAAGTAAGCTTTAATCTTTTCTTTTTCATTAGGAGCCACATGCCCCACCAAATTCAGCTTCTCCAAAAACGTTTCAGTATACTTTCTCACAGACATGTTACCCTTTTTTAGAGTCCGAAACTCTTCTTCGATTCTATCCATCTCGTTCTCATTACAGTACTCCTCCAAAACCTTCTTCTTGAATGACTCCCAAGTCATAGCAGTCAATACTGAAGCCGATATTGAAGCTGTCACTGTGTTCCACCATGTCAGTGCATTACCTTTTAACATTTGAGATGCAAATCTAACCTTTGACTTTTCATCACATTCACAAGCTCTGAAAGCTTGTTCCATTTCCCTAATCCAGTTCATACAGGTTACTGGATTATCTGTTCCTTTAAACTCTGGCGGCTTACAACTTATGAACGTCTTGCACGAGCAAACTCTTTCCACTCTCCTTTCTGTTTCTGTTACTGGAGTATGAAGTGGATTAATTACCCCAGTATCAGTTCCTGTTCGCTGCAACTCTGAACTTCGATCGTTCAATGCTTTCATAAACATTTTGGTTTGTTGAGCCATTACATTTGTCATCATTCTTGTCATGTTTTCCATCATGCGAGATTCCATATTTGACCCCGGCGTTTCTTGGTCAGCTGTACTAGTACCCACTCTATGTACTTGACTTTGCACTCCTCCAAGAGAAAGAAACCCCGACGGAGTCTCGTGAATTTCGCCTAATCCAGTTTGCCTCTCTCCTGTCCCATCAATCATGGACCTATCCATCGCAGAAATAGGAGATAATGGCGGTGTATTCACCATCGTTCTGATATACACAAGAGGATAACCATGGGAAATGGTTATACACATACGAACATACGAAACATACTTTATCGATCATTAGTCACTGTAACCATTTAGAAACAAGCATGCTTATGTAACAATATATTCATAAATAACAATAGCTAATTGAAATTGTGAATATATCATACAGGAGAATCCTCGTTACCATCGTTACAGTACTAATTTCACGTATTTCCGTCAACTCTAAGACTATCCCATCTTAGTATTTCTACCCATTCTCACGAATCATAACTTAATTCATCACAGCTTAAGTCTAAGTACCTCCTCAGCATACTTAGTTCACTTAAACTAATGCTCTGATACCATATTGTAACGCCCCAAATTCCGGGCTAATTTGAACCTCAAATTTCCACAAGTTATGATAATATAAACTTCAAACTTACATAAATAGCAAGTGAATTAATCATCAAGAGTACATTTACAGATAGAGGATTCTACAAATAACCTATTAATCTAATTATGTCACTATAATCAGATTAACTAAGTTATCTAAGCAATCCCTCAAAATCTCCTTTGTTTAATTGACTTCCTTGCTATTCCAAAACGCTCGTCCCACAACCCTTTAATTTCCCGAGCCGGTACCTGGTAAGAAAACATCATTTGAAACGATTAGGCCAACGCCTAGTGAGAACATTCGTTTCCACAATAATATTTGCAAAATCAATGTAAACAAGTTATATCAAACCTGATTACCCTTTTTCTTACCATACGTGTAACTCTATTCCGTTAACACGATTTTCATCCAATCCCATGAATATGACTGACACACATTCCATCATCATATCATGTCTTAGAGCCACACTAGAAATCGCAATATACACATGCCCATTTCCATTCATATCCTATTCCAGAGCCACACTATGAATCTTTCTCAGATTCTAAATTAATGCTCCCACCTAAGAAATCGCAATATACACATGCCCATTTCCATTCATATCCTATTCCAGAGCCACACTACGAATCTTTCTCAGATTCTAGATTAATGCTCCCACCTAAGAAATCGCAATATACACATGCACATTTCTTAGGAAAGGAAGTAGAGATTACAATTACATATGTCACTCCCTCTTCTTCCTTAGAAACCAGGAATTACGTTTATTCCAGGGTTTCTCACACACATCAGAATAATGACTAAACTTCATCTATTCCACGTGTACATAACCATTAGTGCCTATGGATCCATTACACTTACTACACCCCTGCCTAGTATTAAACCAGCACAGTCTTTAAGCCTAACACACTATCATTCAACTGTAAGTATGTTCAAGCTACTAAGATTGTATTTTAATACCTACCAGTCTCTTTCTAAAATCAACAGGACTTAAAATCATTCAGCTTTCCAAAGTGTCCGGACAACAGGGTTTCCGGATACCTTATACTATCCGGACAACTATACTTTCCGGATAGCTACAACTCACCGGGTAACCAAACATTCTGGATACCACTATTTTCCGGGTAATTCATATTTTCCGGATACTTATCTAATCCGGACAACACCCGGAAACTAAAGCAACCCGGATACTATCCGGTAACTATTTTTTTATCCGGAAACTTACGATAAAACTAAAACTTACCGGATACTTGTCGCGTCCGGAAACATTCAACACAGAGGTTTCCGGATACTGCATTTCGTCCGGAAACCTCGACCTGCAGCTTAATAATTCAATTTAAACCTATGCCTGTTCGATTCAGTTCATTCCAGACCATTCCATACAGTCCACAAACAGTTTATACAGCTATTACAAGGTTTAATTTAACATATAAACATTGATTTGAGCAAACAACAAATGAACTCACCTTATATTGAAAAACCCACTTTGCTGCACAAATCTGATTCCAATCTGATGTTAAGGATTCTGAAAACCAAATCGATAAACAAATTCGTTTATCACTATATGTCTACAACAGATTTAATCAGAAACCATGCTCAATTCCTTACCAATTTGAAGACAAAATCTTGCTTTTCTTCTCTTCTTTCTCTTTTCTCCTTTTTCTCACTTTCTCTCTGCCTCTTGACCGACCCAGATCACAAAAACACTGAGATATTTTCCATATCCTTTGTTTTATCCATACACACTTTCACCATTTACCAAACACACCTCCAAGTTCTATTATTTCCAAAAGTAGCACCAAACTTAATCCCTTGTATTTTAACCCCATTGAATTATAAAATTTCCATATAATTCAAGGTTTAACCCAAAATACAATTAAATCCCAATTCTTATTAAGATAACATTATTGAAAATTTGGGATGTTACAGGGCGTAACGAGCGCGGTTTGAGTCTGATTTTGTCTTGCCAACTGTCGATGTTGCTCGAGTTGCAACATGCTTCGCGCCGTGTCCCAAGATGGTGAACTTTGGTTGATGAAAGATGCTACCGTATCATATTCTGGGGGAAGACCGCGAACAAGTTGAAGTACGAGTCGTTGTTCGCTAACCGGGTTGTCGACATCGATGAGTTGGTCGGCTAAATCTTTCAACTTTTGACAATATTCATCCATAGAGGAGCATGTTGTCAGGGTCAAATTCATGAATTCGTGTTCGAGGGCTGCGACACGGGAACCTTTGTTGTTGAGAAAGATGTCCGGGATTCGGTTCCAAGCATCTCTAGCCGTGGCGTCGGTATCGAGGACCCGAACTAGTAGTTCATCAGACAAGGTTCCATAGATCCATTGAAGAACTATCGCGTCGATCTCGATCCACGACTCATACGACGCATCTATTTTGGCGGGCGTTGGGGTACCATCGATATGATCGAGGACTTTGTATCCTCGTGCATGGAGCTTGAAAAGTTTAACCCAGGAGGAGTACGTAACTTTCACACCGTCAAGAACACGAACTTTATTCTGAATGTTCGTAACGGTATACACTGGGTGAAGGGCGGTTGGCTTTGCTGCAGTCTCGTTGTTTGGTGCCATGAGGTTGAAACGTCGTTGATTTTCTACCGTGGTAGAATCGATGGACGACGGCTTTTAGGGTTTGTGAGGAGGGAGCTCTGATACCATAAAAGTGTTTATGGAATCTTCTGTATCTTCCATTGATCAAGAGAGGACCTATAAATAGGGAAGAAATACAACAAGGATGTCCTACAAATAAGGATTGGGATCTCTATCTAAAATACATAATCAATATCTATAATACATAATCAATATCTAAAATACATTGGCTAATAGATAATCATTATCTAAAATACATCGACTAATAGATTCAAGTGCTTTTTCGTTGGTGGTTTTAGGTTGATCATCGCGAACCCATGTGAGTGGAATTGGGAGACCATAACGCATATGCTCTGGAGGTTCGTATTTTTCCATCACAGGCGGAATGATTGCTTGGTATTCGGCTCCAACTCGAGTAGTCTTTCTTGGCTTGCCAAATCTAACCATACAGTCTATACTGTTAGCCTTTTACGCAAAAATCTGATAAAAACCGAAAAATAGTGTGAAATTTGATCAAGAAAGTACAACTAAATAAAACAAATATTAGTAAGATTACTATAAATCAAATGCTAAATCACATAATGCTATTAAAGAAAGAAACTCAAGTATGAATAAAAAATCAGCCAAATGAAATATATTGATTACTAATATACTATTTATGTTTTAGATGGTCTGATTGTTTTTTAAAGAGATTTAATTATATAGTGAATTAACATTTTATTTTATTGTTTTACAATTTAAAGTAAAAGATTATAAGGTTTATTCATCCCTCAAACTCAAAGAACTCAACTTAGGCATTTTATTGTTTTACAACTAAAAGTTTTACGGAGGTACAAAACCGTACCAACATGTACCAACCAAAAAAAGTTGTACCAATTAGAGTTGGTTGGTACACGGTATAAATTTTTGTGTACCAATTATAATTGGTTGGTACACGGTATTGAGAAGAAAAACATGGTACCGTACCATATTCACCCCTAAGTATGATATAGAAATGGAAAACCATAAAAAATCAAGACTTCTGTTCTCTAAGTTGTTTATTTTGAATCATTCACATAGGCAGCTGGTTTGATCATCTAATGGCTTGTCTAATTTCTTCTTAGCGCGATGAATCATATCTTTCTGAAAGGAAGATCTAGCAAACCATTAAGCCACTAAACCAAATTAAAGAGGTATTTACTTACAACTTAATAAGCTTAAGGGTTTGGATGGCTTAATCATTAAGCCACTAAACCAAATTAAATGGCTACACCATAAATGCCTTAGAAATAATCCAGCCTACTCTCTTTGACTTCTTCAAATCCATCGGTCTCTCGTCCTTTGGACAAGACAAATTTATTCGGACAGACAACTACATATACAGTGCTTAATGAAGAATAAAAAAAGTCCTAACTCAGTACGATACATTGTTGCACTCCTTTTCCAATTTAATTATGGGTTTTGCTCGAAATCCATTGTGCGGATGGATCGGCTGATGTTTGATTTATTTACATTCTAACAAAATCTCCTCCGGTTGATTTGTTTTTTTACTAACAAAGCAAAAACAAAAATGAGTTTGAGAGTGAACCGATAGCTTTGATGTCAAGAAAGTATGCTGAAAAAGGTAAGAGTATTCAGAAAGAGGATTATGGGATAGACCAGGATGATTTGGATGAGGCGGAAAGCTTAAGGAAGGCAATGATACTTCTAACCAAGGCCTTTCAGCACAAATTTATAAAAACTCCTGGATCAAACAATCAACGTTACTCATCTGGTTCTAAAAACTTTGAGCACAAGAATCGGATTGAGTCAAAGAAACAGTTTGAAGATCATAAGGAAGACGGTAAAAGGTTGGAGGTGAAGAAGTTTGGTGAAAGAAAGGATGAAGAGCAAAAATGCTATAATTGTGGTAAGTCCGTCCATTTCTCCAAAGAGTGCTGGAAACCGAAAGTAAGGGATTCCGACTACTACAAGAAGAAGGCGCTATTGGCAGAGCAAAAGGAGTCTGGAATAGCACTGTTGGTGGAAGAAGAGTGCTGGTTGGACCAAACTGATGATGAAGGAGAAGAGGAGACGGCTGCTTTGGCAAAGATGTGCTTCATGAGCAAGGAAGGTGAGGATTCAGAGGCTGATGCGGCGCCTGAGACAAATGAGGTAGATTCCTGCACCATTAATCACTTTGCTAATCAGTTTAAAGTCTTCCAATTAAAACAAGATGACTTAAATGAGAAACTCAAAATTGCACATAAGACAATAGAATCTCAAAGAAAGGTAATTATTGACTATAACAAGTTAAGTGATGCGCTGAAAATGGAACAAGTTGAGATCGAGAAATCTCGAACTTATTTCCGGAACAGAATGGATGAAATGGAAGAAAAAGTAAGAGTTTCTGAAAATAGGAAGATTGAGCTTGAACAATTGTTGCAATCTTATAAAGATATTAACAACGAATTGACCGAAAAGGCAAGTGATCTAGAAGCGAAGCTGTACAAACTTGGTCAATCTGAACAAACCATTTTCCTTAACATACCAAAGAATTTCAGATATTACAGTTCGAAATGGGGATCGGGATACAACAATCCTCATTACTTGGAAAATACTTTGAAAAAGGCACCATGTCTTTACAAGTTTGAATGGCTTCACCTTCCATCCTTGAAACCTAAATACAAAATCAACTAGCTGAATGAGGAAGAACAAGGGGTCGAGAAAGAGATTAAGAGAAAGACGACCGTGACAATGCAACTTCCTTTTGTCTACGAAAATGAAAATAGGATGGCACTGATTTGGAATTGGAAACAAACCTTGTCTAATGACTATTTTCAAAGCTATGTTGTTGAGAAACCAAAGGATACTGAATCGAAACCCGTTTTTAAAGGAAAAACATATTATCCTCCTTTGGTACTCGAACAGAAGCTTGTCGATCTTGAGTTGAATATTAAAAGCAAAATTGAGGAAATCAGAAATGATGATCAACTTGCTTTTGATATTGAAAAGGAAGTCATGTTAACTGTTTTGATAAATAGCAAAAGAGATAAGTCTGAAAGGGTTGTTTCTGAATTGTCAACAAAAAGCTTTGAAGAAAAGAAATCTCTTGAACTTAGATGCTTGAATCTTTCAAAACAAGTCTCTGCTTTTCAGAAAATGTTGTTTCTTGAAAAAGAACAAATAGAGAAAGAAAGAGAGAAATTTAAGTTCGAAAGAAAATCTCTTCAATCTGAAAGTATTATATTTTCAAAGAAAATATCTGATTTAGAGAATATTTTGATCAAAGAGAGAAAAGATTTTGAGACTAATAGAGAGTACTTTCATAATAAAATCTCAAGACTTATGGGAAAATTGTCAACTTTATCCACTGAAGCTATGACAGAGTTTGTGAGCAAACCTTCCTCTGATTCAGATGCTTCCTCATGAAAAGCCTTCATGGGCAATACTCTTTTCAGAAGCATGATTGTGGATGACTTTGATGATTTTGGACCTATTGATCTAGAAAAACAATCTGTTACTGAAAAATCTTATGATATCTTCCACACCTCTTCTTCCTATGACAATAAGGTTGATTGTGTTATTGACATTCCTTGCGATGGGAAGGGTAAGAATGCAAAAGATAATGTTGTTCAAATCAACTTTAACGCTAAACTTCCGGATCACTCTGAATTTTTGATCAAGGAAGAGGAACCCAAGAAGAATTTCTTCAAAGGGGAATCTTCTAAAACCGTTGAGAAAAAGAAGAAAAATAAGCGCAAATCTAAATCTTCTCAAGCTCAAAATTACTACGCTTACGATTCTTATTTTGATGGCATTTCAGATCGTTATTTAAGAAACAACTCGCGGTTAGAGTGGAGAATAAAGGAGTCCACACAGGATGTGGCCCAGAGAAAATCATCTAATGTCGCTTTTCATTCCAAGGAAAACACTTTTGTTTCTAATGTTAGTAATCGTGTTGCTTACAACAAACAAAAACTTGTTATTCCTTACAAGATTTCTTCAATGCAACAACTGATTAATTTAGCACATGATCAAATTTGTTGTTCTTCATGTGGTGTAGATGATTTTATCTGCAAGTCTGATTATTCTTCATGGTTTGGTTATAAATTCTATGGTTCCAATCGTTTTTACACAAATAGATATTATAAACACAACACTTCAAAGAAACATGCTAACCCAAAACCTGTTAATTCTCCTAACACGAAAGCACCCAATTGGCAATGGGTACCTAAAACTGTTTGAATTCCATTTTGCAGCTCCGTCATGTGTGGTATTTGGATTCCGGTTGCTCAAAACACATGACTGGTAGAAAGGAGTTGTTGAGCAACTTTGTGGAAAAAGATGGAGGGAGAGTTAATTTTGGGAATGATCAGTACTCTCCAATCTTGGGTTATGGAGATATAGTAACAGACAACGTCAGGATCACCAAAGTTAATTATGTTGAAGGCTTAGGACATAACCTGTTTAGCATAGGTCAATTTTGTGACAAAGATCTAGAAGTCCATTTCAAGAAGACCCGGTGTGCAGTTCTAACCGACGAAGGAAATGAACTTCTAGTTGGTTCAAGGAAGTCAAATCTTTACACTATTGACCTATCAAAGCTTAAGCCAAAGAATGACGTGTGTCTGATGTCTAAGGCATCATTTGAGAAAAGTTGGTTATGGCATAGACGACTATCTCACCTCAACTTTTGTTACATTCAAAAGCTGACGTTGGGTGATTTAGTTATAGGTCTACCGGTTCTGCAGTTTGAGAAAGACAACTTTTGTACTGCTTATGAGAAGGGGAAGATAAAGCGAGCTCCTCACCCACCGAAACCCTAGCCCAGCACACACAAAGCTTTGGAAATCCTTCATATGGATCTCTATGGTCCGATGAAGACTCAGAGCATCAGTGCTAAACGATACGTGTTAGTCATTGTCGATGATTATTAGAGATATACATGGGTCAAGTTTCTACGATCAAAAGATGAAACACCTGATTTGATCATCTCGTTAATCAAACAGCTTCAAGTGAATCGTCAAAAAACAGTTCAGACTGTCAGGTCAGATAACGGGACAGAATTCAAAAACAAGACTCTTGATGATTTCTTTAAGTCATTAGGAATATCTCATCAATATTTTGCGGCTATAACACCTCAGCAGAACGGAGTCGTTGAAAGACGAAACCGCACACTAGTTGAAGCCTCCAGAACGATGCTGTCTTATGCTGATCTACCTCTTTGTTTTTTCTGTGGGCTGAAGCTGTATCGACGGCATGCTATACACAAAATCGTTCAATCATCCATCAACGGTTTGGTAAAACACCATATGAATTGATTAACAATAGAAAACCTGTAATACACTACTTTCGTGTTTTTGGATGCAGGTGTGTTGTGCTGAACGATAAGGACAACTTGAACAAATTCAGTCCCAAGGGAATTGAGGGTGTTTTTATCGGATACTCGCTCACATCAAAAGCGTACAGAGTCTATCTCAAGTCTTCCAGAACTGTGATGGAAAGCATAATTGTCAGATTCGACGAAACTGAAGACATGGCTTCTGTGCAAAACAGTACAGAACCCGCAATATCTGGAATCCTAGCATCCGGACAAATCCGTCCAATGGTGACGAGGACGTCAAACAACAATCAAGATTCCACTTCTAACTCTAACTCTAATCCTAATGATCTTGATTTATTGTTTGAATATTTTTATGATGATTATTTTGGTAGTGATAAACCTTCCCCATCTATCAATAACAGGAATCAAGTTGCTACACCACCAGCTCATGCTACAATGTCAGGACCTTCACCGGTACTGACTACACCCACAACTGGTGCAACAACTCCTGCATCGTCTTCAAGTAACACACATATGGCATCTCCACAAGCAACACAACATGAACCTACGAACGGTGCTTCTTCGCCGGGTACAACTTCTAACGTCAATGATGATGATTCTGCTAACTGTTTGGGTAAAAAATCACACCCTCGACCGACCTGGGGAATTCCTTCGACATGACCCATGGAATTCGATTACCCTAATGCCTACAAAAGTCATACCCCCGATCGATGAAGGTAATACCCATTATTGCCTTATCCTCGACATACGATAGCTGATTATTAAAAGATATCTTGCGTCAATAGTCATTCAAGACAGTATCTTACATCTAATGATCGCATGTCACGTGTCGCACATCATGTGTCGCACGTTGCACATCACTAGTCTTACGTCACTAGTCTTACGCTACTAGTCTTACGTTATTAGTCCTACGTCACTAGTCTTATGTCGCCAGTTACGTGTCACCAGTTACGACTCGTCGGTCTTACGTCGACAGTCCCCTATCACCGATCTTATATCGCTCTGGTCCTACGAAAGCATCATCCTGACATCCTGGTCCTGCGACCTGGTCGAACGACCTAGTCCTGTGACATCGTCATCCTGGTCTAACGACTTAGTGGTTTTACGACCTAGTCTTACGACATTTTCATAAGACCATTCCTATACTAAGATAAGGTCTTACAAGACATTTCCATTCATATACATGGTCTTGTATTTCGGCTACGGTCGTATGCTCCATAAGACCGACGTCCAGAACTTAAGACGGTCTTACGATTACACTAACTATCAATGGTCGACAGCCGTTTCTTTTGTTCATTAATGCAGGTCTACACGTCATTATGGTACAACGGTCAATAACGGTCGAGCTCTTAATGACATTAAAGACTCGACAGCGGTTACAAAGCCAATCATCAAAGCGCATTTAATATCGGCAGCGGTTACAAGACCAGCCATTAACAGCACTAAAGACGACGTCCGTTACGACAGTTATCGAAGTATTTAATGAGCCAATTAAAGCGCCTGGAGACTATAAATTCCAAGCTCAATCCTCAGTTCAAGGGACATCGAACAACATACACAAACACTCGAACTCGAAAGAACACTTGAAGCACAGAAATCGCTCTCAGAAGAATCGCTCTCGACGCACGACATCAGCGCACGACACACGACTTTTACGCACAATTAAGTTTACTTTTTCTGTAATTGTAACTTATTGTACACAAATCACCTGTAACACAAGGATTATCGCCCCTAATTGGCGACCATAGTGCACTGTCGACTCACACGGAGTCGACCGTGGTTTTTTCCCTCGTTTTGGGGTTTTCCGCGTCACCAAATCTCTTGTCTCTTTTACTTTTTTCCTTGCAATTGTGTTATTTGGCTTGAGATACGTTTCTTTAGTTGTTAAATGTCCACATCGACCTTAAGTTGTACTTTTGTGCGATTTTTGGCATTAACAGTTTGGCGCCATCCGTGGGACCCCATCTAGAGAAAATCTCAAGACAACACACACAACTCTAACGATCTTGTAAATTTCTTTCAGGTACATGGCAAACTATCAAGATCCCCTGATTCAACTTCAATCGGAATTGAATACGGCTCGAAACCAGATTCAAGCCCTGATAAAAAAATGTTCCGTCAAAGTATCGCATGTATCGCATCATCCAAGGGACTCGGGGGCTCGGAGCACCCTTCGCAAACTGAAAAATACCACATTTGATTTCAAAAGTCCTCGGAAAAGGCGTTTATCGACTCCATGTTACGGTAACTGTGACGTCCCACTTAGAACAACTCTATATATATACTCTAAGTATATTCTCCTCGTTTATTTTTTTTTTGATCTAATATATGATCGTTGATTCAAGCATCAAAAGATCATTGGTCAAAACCAACGACCACCCCCGATTTTACATTATAGGCTCGCAAGATCATATGAATACAGGTCTTACGATTTACATCGTGAGAAACCAAAGTCTCTACAACTTAAAAACGCAGGTCGCAATTTATAGTCCTCAGTAAAAGATGACTCACATTTTCTTATGATCGTCAGTCACGACAAACGCAGGTTAAAAATTGTTGGTCGCCAATAAAAGCGACTCGCATGATCGCTAGTCATGATATATGTCGTCAATAAAGATAACTTGTACATTGAATCTCACAATCACCAGTCATGGTAAGACGCATGTCAAAACGCAAAAGTCGCCAATAAGTAAGACTCGCATATTTTATTCTCATGATTGCCAATAAAGGCAAGTCGCAAGATTAACCGTATAATCACAAGCAAAGTCTTTCAAGAAGGAGACTACATCCTCCATCGAGTGTTCCAAAGAACTCAAGAGCTTAATGCAGGTAAACTTTTCACCTAGTGGGAAGGTCCTTATCATACCTCAGAAGTCGTAGGTAAAGGTACCTATCGGCTCCAAACCCTCGACGGTCGAGATATCCCACGCAGCTGGAATGCAACGCATCTGAAAAGGTATTTCTTCTAAATCATTTTCCTTCTTTCATACGATTTTTTATTCATCACGACGATTACTGACTTAAGCATCGGAGGGTCGTTGGCTAGCCAACGACCAACCTCTGACATTACTTTATCGCAGGATCGCACGACATAAGTTACTAAGTCTATCATACGACTTCAGTAAAATCGTACGGAATAAACAATCAGTTTTATTAGACGACTCGATTGTATAACTACAGGAACACATGATTCAAGTTCATCGTATGATCAAATCACACGATCGTAAGGTCTAGGGACCCCACAATCTAAGTTCTTTAACTTAGAAAAATTTTCATGTTCTGAATGAATGCTTTGATCGCACGCGCTTACGTTTGCTTATACGATTCAAAAATATGAAAGTCTTATGACTTACGTATTACAATGTATGCCCAAGTCGCACGACTTCTTTTGACTTAATGAATTTTTACAGTTGACATTACATTTGTCCATGACATGTATGAGTCGACATAATACTCAGGTTCAATAGAAAGGTAAAATTTTTTACCGATTATCGCTAAAGCAAAACTTACACAACGTAACATAGGTCTCTAACGACTGTATCGGCTGTAAACGCCAGATCATAGGTCTCTAGCGACCGTATCAGCTGTAAACGCCAGATCATAGGTCTCTAGCGACCGTATCGGCTGTAAACGCCAGATCATAGGTCTCTAGCGACCGTATCGGTTGTAAGCGCCAGATCTTAGGTCTCTAACGACCGTATCGGCTCGGAACGCCAGCTCATAGGTCTTTAACGACCATATCGACTCTAAACGCCAGATCACAAGTCTATAACGACAGTATGGGCTCGGAACGCCAGATCATTGGTCTATAACGACCATATCGGCTCTAAATGCCAGATCAAAAGTCTATAACGACCGTATCGGCTCGGAACGCCAGAACATAAGTCTTTAACGACTGTATCACAAGATCCCTAAATTTTATCTTGGTTCGATCATCTTATGATCGCCGCCAAGCTTTATTTCGGACCAATCGTCTTACGATTGACTCCTGACCCATACGTCTCATTTTGATAAATATCGTCTTACGATCACCGTCGGTTCCTTACGTTTTAAGGTCGTCTTACGACCGTCAGATGAACATTACAAGTATCTTGCGCATTAAAGATCATCTTTCGATCGTCGTAACTTACTTAAAAAACATTTTTCTTAACAGATGTGTCATTTGTACACTGTCGAACGGTCTCAAAATTCTAATTGACCAAGTCGACTTTCTTCTAAATGATCCAATTAGCAAAAGTGACACGTCTCCGTAGAAACACATTTTACTTTGGTGCGAGATCTGAAACTCAAATGGCTTTGAAATTCAGATCTCGGGGGGCTAACTGTTTGGGTAAAAAATCACACCCTCGACCGACCTGGGGAATTCCTTCGACATGACCCATGGACTTCGATTACCCTAATGCCTATAAAAGTCATACCCCCGATCGATGAAGGTAATACCCATTATTGCCTTATCCTCGACATACGATAGCTGATTATTAAAAGATATCTTGCGTCAATAGTCATTCAAGACAATATCTTACATCTAATGATCGCACGTCACGTGTCGCACATCATGTGTCGCACGTTGCACATCACTAGTCTTACGTCACTAGTCTTACGCTACTAGTCTTACGTTATTAGTCCTACGTCACTAGTCTTATGTCGCCAGTTACGACTCGTCGGTCTAACATCGACAGTCCCCTATCATCGATCTTATATCGCTCTGGTCCTACGAAAGCATCATCCTGACATCCTGGTCCTGCGACCTGGTCGTACGACCTAGTCCTATGACATCGTCATCCTGGTCTAACGACTTAGTGGTTTTACGACCTAGTCTTACGACATTTTCATAAGACCATTCCTATACTAAGATAAGGTCTTACAAGACATTACCATTCATATACATGGTCTTGTATTTCGGCGACGGTCGTATGCTCCATAAGACCGACGTCCAGAACTTAAGACGGTCTTACGATTACACTAACTATCAATGGTCGACAGCCGTTTCTTTTGTTCATTAATGCAGGTCTACAAGCCATTATGGTACAACGGTCAATAACAGTCGAGCTCTTAATGACATTAAAGACTCGATGGCGGTTACCAAGCCAATCATCAAAGCGCATTTAATATCGGCAGCGGTTACAAGACCAGCCATTAACAGCACTAAAGACGACGTCCGTTACGACAGTTATCGAAGTATTTAATGAGCCAATTAAAGCGCCCGGAGACTATAAATTCCAAGCTCAATCCTCAGTTCAAGGGACATCGAACAACAGACACAAACACTCGAACTCGAAAGAACACTTGAAGCACATAAATCGCTCTCAGAAGAATCGCTCTCGACGCACGACATCAGCGCACGACACACGACTTTTACGCACAATTAAGTTTACTTTTTCTGTAATTGTAACTTATTGTACACAAATCACCTGTAACACAAGGATTATCGCCCCTGATTGGCGACCATAGTGCACTGTCGACTCACACGGAGTCGACCGCGGTTTTTTCCCTCATTTTGGGGTTTTCCGCGTCACCAAATCTCTTGTCTCTTTTACTTTTTCCTCGCAATTGTGTTATTTGGCTTGAGATACGTTTCTTTAGTTGTTAAATGTCCACATCGACCTTAAGTTGTACTTTTGTGCGATTTTTGGCATTAACACTAACATACATGAGTCATCTTCTGAAATAGATCCGGAGGCAGTTCCTGTTGACTCTTCTGTCAATGAACCAACCCCACAACCGGAACCTACCTTGACAATAGAGTTGAATTTTGATAAAGATCTCACCTTAGTGGATCCCAATGAAGATGTTGTATCTCTTCTCCCACATTCTACAAAGTGGACTAAGAGTCACCCCATTGAACAAGTCATTGGTGACGTATCCGAACGTGTTAAAACAAGGTCTGCAACAGCAAACGAAGTCCTATTCGCGCTCTTTCTATGTCAGGTTGAGCCCACATCAGTTCGACAAGCCTTAGAAGATCCGGATTGGATTATTGCGATGCAAGAAGAATTAAACTCCTTTGAAGCGTTGAACGTGTGGAGACTAGTTCCAAGACCCAAGGGTAAAACGGTAATTGGTAATAAGTGGGTCCTGAAGAATAAGAAAGATAAAGACGGGATTGTTGTGAGAAACAAAGCACGCCTTGTAGCAAAAGGGTACAGGAAACAAGAGGGAATTGATTACGATGAGACGTATGCACCGGTAGCTCGCTTAGAGGCAATCCGGATGTTTCTTTCATTTGCCGCTTTCAGAAACTTCACTATTTATCAAATGGACGTGAAGACTGCCTTCTTGAACGGCGTCTTGAAAGAAGAGGTATACGTTTCTCAACCGGAAGGCTTTGTGGACAAAGATAAACCAGATTACGTCTACATTCTTGACAAAGCTCTCTACGGTCTCAAGCAAGCCCCTCGAGCCTGGTACGAAATTCTATCTACCTACCTACTTGGTGCTGCCTTTCGGAAAGGTAAAATTGACACAACTCTCTTTAGTCTGCACAAAAATGGTGAGATCCTTCTGGTACAAATTTACGTTGATGATATTATTTTTGGTTCAACTGACCTTGGATTATGTACTTGGTTTTCGGGCATTATGATGACTAGATTCCAGATGAGTATGATGGGAGAGATTAACTTCTTTCTTGTATTACAAGTCAAGCAATTCTCAACAGGTATCTTCATCAACCAATCAAAGTATGTGTTTGACATCTTGAAGAAATTCAAGATGGAAAATTGTACCTCAATTGGTACACCTATGGCTCCTGGATCTAAAATTGGTCCGGATCCAGATGGTGTAGATGTAGATGTTAAGAATTACAGAGGGATGATAGGCTCATTAATGTACCTTACTGTGAGTCGTCCAGATATAATGTTTTCAACTTGTTTATGTGCAAGATTTCAGGCACAACCAAAAGAATCACATCTTGGTGCTGTTAAAAGGATCTTTCGATATCTGAAGGGGACACCGTACCTTGGCCTGTGGTACCCAAAGGGAACGGGATTTGAACTCACTGCATATTATGATGCGGATCATGGAGGTAGTATGCTAGACCGGAAGAGCACATCTGGTCATGTGCAGTTTTTGGGGGACAAACTGGTAAGTTGGTCTTCGAGGAAACAGAACTGTGTTTCAACATCAACTACGGAGGCAGAATATGTTGCCATGGCCAGTTGTTCACAGGTTCTGTGGATGAAGACTCAACTGATGGACTACGGCTTCAAGTACGAGAAGATCCCCATCTACTGTGACAGTAAGAGTGCAATTGCCATATTAGCTAACCCGGTCCAGCATACAAGGACCAAACACATCGACATCAGGTATCATTTTATTAAAGATCATGTCGAAAAAGGTACGATTGAATTATACTTTGCCACAACTGAGTTTAAACTTGCCGATCTCTTTACAAAAGCCTTGGATGAAAAACGATTTAATTTCTTAGTATCCAAGCTCGGCATGTTGAACATGAAAGTTTAATATTCTATATTGATCATACAATGGATGGAAATATGTGTAGTTTGATGTGTGCGTGCTTTGAATACACCTACAGACGTGTGCTAATAGAACCAATAAGCAAGTATACTTATACGGAACTATGCCGTCTATCAAGTAATAAAGTGGTAAAAATACCGATTATCGTCCCACAGAGATTGGAGTTAAAATTGCTATAAAAGTATGATGAAAGAAATGATTTCGGAAGATGATTTGGAAGAAAATATCTTTGATTGGTTGGTTGATGAGTATCACAGATTATAACAAACAGTAATTAAAGATAAGCAAGGGTGTAAGACTTGTGATGTTATGTTAAACCAACTTCCAGTAGACTAATGCTACAGCATGATGCTGCAGCATAACTGTAACATCTCGAATTTTCGTTGTATTATTTTTGTAAATTACAAGTTTTAACTTGGGGTTAAGTTTGTAATTGTTTAAAGTTTTGGTTGATATAGATTTTCAAATTAAGGGTTTGTTGTGTCATTCCTTTAAAGTTAGGGGTGTGTTTGGTAAAAGTGAGATATGACTCACTATGTTGGTAGGAGGTGTCACACAATTAGTCTTAAGAGACTAATTGTGTGTGTGTGTGTGGATAATTCGGTAGTGAGAGAGAGATAGAACCGAGAGAGAGAGATAGAAAGATCGAGAAGAAGAAGAGCAAGTAAAGCAAGGATTTTCAGCTGGGTTTTTGGGAGATTAAGTGAAGAAACAAAGGGAATCTATCTTTACTTTTATGTTTATAAGTTGTTAGATAAGTTTAGAGATGGGTTTTTATGAAATATGAATGTTTTGGGAAATCTGAATATATGTGTAGGTTCAGTTTATAGCCTTAATCATATCTGCATAATATCAGAAAGATTCATGGTGTAAAAACTGCAAAATCTGGGTTTAAGGATAAACATAGTGGACTGAGACATGGATGAACATCATGGATGTCGCAACCTTGAGCTGCGACATTCATGCAAGTCGCAATAGACCGTTGCGACTTGGTAGTGAAGTCGCAATGAACGGTTGTGACTTGGTGTTGAAGTCGCAATAGAAGGTTGCGACTTGGGGTTGAAATCGCAATAGAAGGTTGCGACTTGGTGACCATGTCGCAGTAGTTGATTGCGACTTGCACTGTGCATTGCGACAAGAGATTTTAATAGTTAGTTGGTTGCGACTTAAGACAAAGATTTTTAGATGATAAGGATTCTTAGTCTTAGAGAGTTATGTTCTGTATTTTAATATCAGTATATGTGTATATTGGGTATTACAGCAAACTGTGGTGGTGAATACAGAAGTTCCTAAGTCTTTAAAAGAAATAAAAGAAATGTGACTTCATACCAGGTGAGTTTATTCAACTCTCTTTAAAATTCAGCAATTAATATTGAAATATATATATATATATATATATATATATTATGTATGTCGGAACATGTTACGAAGGACTCGTCTTAATTAGTAATGAGTCCAGATAGATGACTAAAAGTTCTGATATGTTGATCCCCGTGCTAAATTGCAATGAGGGGATAGTTAAGAAGTTGAGATACCAAGACTATAAATATTCCTTATAAATGTTATATATGTAGAATATGTTTTGGAGACGGATATAATATATGTTATGTACATATAATGGTAAGAATAATAATACTTATGTATTGTGAGGCGATTGCTAGAAATAGGCATCCGGTCATAGTAGGGCACCTGGTACGGTCTAATGGGAACCGAAATACTTGCCATTTGACCAAGGGATGTAATTTCTAGTGAACGAGTGTATCTTGAATCATCGTGAGGGCCCCGGTTGTGTATCGCGATATATTAATCCCATTGGGGTCAGTGATTCTGAGATGGTGAGGACGTGAAATGTGGAATAGGCAGATTTTGATTTGTAATTCCCATTTCGAATGGAAGATCGGAGATTTCCATTTTATAGGGAAGATCGGAGATTTCCCGTTGTGAAAGGAAGATTAGAGATAGGCATAAAGTAATTTGTAATCTCTACTTCCGGATTAAGAAATAGGCAGGTTTTGACTTGTAATTTCTTAGATAAGAGTAATGACTTTAAATCTGGGATGATTTATAGTAAACTCTTGATAGTGATATTATGGCTAGACGAATTAGTCATAAGTATGAGAGTGGGGTAGATTGCCAGTATTGAGAGGAGTTGTACGGTAAGATGGGCGAGAACAGGTTTGTTTTATCTGTTGAGATTTTAATTGTTTAACTTTAATTTGATTTGAATATTCTCACTAGGCGAAAGCCTAATGTTTCAAGTTGAATTTTCTTACCAGGTACGAGCTCCGGGAAGTAAGCGGGAATGAGAGAAGAGAACTTTTGGGAAGACTCAAACTTAGAGATAACAGAGGATCTAGCTTTACTTTTGAGGCTTTTTGGGACAAAGGATTAGATAACTTAATTAATCTGATTATGTTATATGATTAGATTAATAGGTTATTTGAATTAGTCGTGTTGTATGTGAAACCTTTACACTTGATCCTCAGGTTATAGAAGTTTGAAGTTTTATGATCATAACTTGTAGTAATTTTTAAGGTTTAAATTGGCCCTGTTTTTAGGGTGTTACAATATGGTATCAGAGCTGTAGTTTAAGCAAACTAGGTATGATTTTGAGATACCTAGACTTAAGCTGTGATGAATTAAGTTATGATTCGTGAGTTATGGGTAGAACTACTAAGACTGGGTAGTCTTAGAGTCAACAGAAATACGCGAAGTTAGTACTGTAACAATGGTAATGAGAATTCTCATGTATGATATGTTCGCAATTCCAATTAGCTACTGTTATTATGAATATATTGTTACACAAGCATACTTGTTTCTAAATTGTTACAGTGACTGATTAGCGGTAAAGTACGTATTGTATGTCTAGTTGTATAAACCATTACTGATGAGTATTCTGTTGTGCTCATTTAGATCAATGGTGAATACACCTCCGAGGTCTCCAGATTCTTCTATGAATAGGAATTGGTTAGATGATACGGGAGAAAGGCAAACTGGAGTAAGCGGAATTCAGGAGACGCCACCAGATTTTCTTTCTTTAGGAGGAATGCGGAATCGGGTGCATCGAGGGGGTGCCAGTACGGCCGATCAAGCACCACCGGATTCAGGCATGGAAGGGAGGATATTGGATAATGTGACTAGATTGATGAATGCATCAATGGAAAGGCAAACTGAAATGATGAATACCGCTATGGGAAGGCAGGCAGAAATGTTTATGAAGATGTTTAATGATCGAAGTGTGGAACCAAGACGAACAGTAATTGATACTAGTGTGATAAATCCAACTGGTAACCCAGGGTCGGAGACGGAAAGAAGGGTTGAAAGAAACTGTTCCTACAAAACTTTTCTGAGTTGTAAACCGCCGGAATTCAAAGGAGATGACAATCCAGTGGCTTGTATGAACTGGATAAGAGAGATTGAACAAGCATTTCGAGCTTGTGAATGTAATGATGAAAGGTCAAAAGTTAGATTTGGGTCGCAAATGTTACGCGGTAACGCGTTGTCGTGGTGGAATGTGCTGTCAACTTCTGTGACAGCTACAGTTCTGAATGCCATGACTTGGCAAATGTTCAAAGCAAAGATTTTGGAAGAATACTGTAACGAAACTGAAATGGACCGAATCGAGGAAGAGTTCAGAAATCTCAAGAAAGGAAACATGACAGTGAGAAAGTATACCGAATCCTATATGGAAAAGCTGAACTTAGTGGGGCATGTGGCTCCAGCTGAGAAAGACAAAATTAAAGCTTATCTGAAGGGTTTACCCGCGGATATGATGACCAGGGTCCGAAGTTCAAAGGCTACTACTTTAAGGGAGACGATCGAGGAAGCGAAAGTGATAGAGGAGATGTACGCCAAAGACAAAGAAGAGAAAGCGCATGTGGGAGAAAAGAGAAAGTGGGAAGGTCGTTCAGAATCTTCTCAGAAAACCAGGTTGTTTGGAAAGAACATTCGTTATGACTCTCGTAGGGAACCAAGCTGGTGTTCTAAATGTAGAAGCAAACATTTTGGTTTGTGTCGGGTGGGTGGAAATGAATGTTACAAGTGTGGGAAGGCGGGGCATATAGCGGTGAACTGCCCAATGCCGGGGTCAGTATGTTTTGAATGTAAGCAACCGGGCCACTTTCGGAAAGATTGTCCGAAGCTAAAGAAGGAGGGAGATCAGGGAAGGAAGTTGGTTATCCCTAAACCAACTCGGCGTGCTTTCCAAATGACTGCTGAAGAAGCGAAAGGATCGAAAGATGTTGTCTCGGGTACATTCCTTATAAACTCCATTCCTGCACATGTGTTATTTGATAGTGGCGCAAACTATTCTTTTGTATCCAAGTTGTTCTACCGTAAGCTAGTTATGCCTGTCACTACGTTAGGAGATGCCTTAGTAGTTGAGATAGCTAATGGAGTTCAGTCTTTGGTTAGCGAAAGCCTGGTCGATTGTAAAATTCTAATAGAGGGAACAGAATTTCCGATTGACTTATTGTTAATGGAAATTGGGGGATTTGATATTGTTGTGGGGATGGACTGGTTGAGCAATAACCAGGCAGAAATAATGTGTGCTAAGAAGCTGATTCGAATTCCAATGACTGATAAAGATGACGTATTCATATTTGGAGAAAAGCAGAAAGGAGATTTTCCGTTGATTTCAGTGGCAAAGACGCGTAAATGTTTATCAAAGGGATGTTGGTCCTATCTAGCTTATGTTATAGATACGAAGTTAGAAAAGAAACAAGTGCAAGATATCAAAGTGGTGCGTGAATTTCCGGATGTATTCCCGGATGATCTTCCAGGTCTACCAGCGGAAAGACAAGTAGAGTTTCGCATCGACCGTATTCCTGGAGCAGCACCGATAACTCGTGCACCTTACCGCCTAGCGCCAGCTGAGATGACAGAAATGATGTCTCAATTGCAAGAGCTGTTAGATAAAGGTTTTGTTAGACCGAGTTCTTCGCCTTGGGGAGCTCCGGTATTGTTTGTTAAGAAGAAAGATGGCGCTATGAGAATGTGCATAGATTATCGGGAGCTGAACAAGGTAACAATTAAGAATAAATATCCGCTTCCAAGGATAGATGATTTGTTTGATCAACTCCATGGAGCGGGATGCTTTTCCAAAATCGATCTAAGGTCAGGGTATCACCAAGTGCGGGTAAGAGAAGAAGACGTTCCAAAGACAGCGTTTAGAATGAGATACGGGCATTATGAATTTCTCGTGATGCCATTTGGGTTGACTAATACTCCAGCTATATTCATGGATCTGATGAATAGAGTGTGTCGACCGTTTCTAGACAAGTTTGTTATCGTTTTCATTGATGACATACTTGTTTACTCGAAAAATGAGGAGGATCATGAACGCCATCTTCGTGAAGTGTTAGAAGTGTTACGCAAAGAGAAATTGTATGCAAAATTCTCTAAATGTGAACTTTGGTTGAAAGAAGTACAATTTCTCGGTCATGTGATTTCATCGGAAGGGGTGAAAGTAGATCCAGCAAAAATAGAAGCAATGATGAATTGGGAGACTCCGAAAAGCGCATCTGAAATAAGAAGTTTCTTGGGTCTCGCAGGGTATTACAGAAGGTTTATTAAAGACTTCTCAAAGATTGCTTCTACTTTGACTCTGTTGACTCGTAAGAATGTGAAGTTTGTCTGGACCGAAAAATAGGAGACAGCTTTCAGAACCTTACGGCAGAAGTTGTGTGAAGCTCCTATTCTTGCACTGCCAGAAGGAACTGAGGATTTGGTAGTCTATAGTGACGCATCGAAAATGGGTTTGGGATGTGTGTTGATGCAACGAGGTAAGGTAATTGCCTATGCGTCAAGACAATTGAAAGAATACGAAAAGAACTATCCTACCCACGATTTAGAATTAGCAGCTGTTGTGTTTGCTTTAAAGCTGTGGCGTCATTATCTCTATGGAACGAAGTGTACACTCTTCACTGATCATAAAAGTTTACAACATGTTTTTTATCAGAAGGAGTTGAACATGAGGCAAAGGCAATGGCTTGAATTGTTGAAGGACTATGATTGTGAATTGCATTACCACCCAGGTAAAGCGAATGTTGTAGCCGATGCCTTGAGTAGAAAAGAGTATAATGGGTGCTTGAAATCGACAAACGCCAGAATTGATGTAATGTCAAGTCTGATTGAAAGAATAAAAGCTGCTCAAGTGGAGGCTTTGTTAGAAAGCAACTTGAAAGAAGAAGTAATGACCAAGCAACATATTCAATTGACTGAAGATAGCCGTGGGATTAAATTGTTCCAAGGCCGTGTTTGGGTACCAAAGTTAGGTGGAAACCGGGAGTTGATTCTCGAAGATGCGCATAGATCTAAGTATTCTATACATCCGGGAAGTACCAAGATGTATAGAGATTTGAAGTTGCATTATTGGTGGCCGGCTATGAAAGTTGATGTGGCACGAAAAGTAGAGACATGCGGAACTTGTTCGTTAGTAAAAGCAGAACACCAAAGACCATACGGAAGCTTTCAATCTTTGGAAATTCCGGAATGGAAATGGGATAAGATTACCATGGATTTTGTGACAAAGTTACCAAAGACGCAAAGAGGTAACGATACCATTTGGGTAATTGTCGATCGACTGACGAAGAGTGCTCATTTCTTAGCTATGAAAGAAGCATCACCAATAGATAAATTGGCGAAGCTATATATTGATGAAGTAGTGTCACGGCACGGTATACCGGTGTCTATTGTGTCCGATCGTGATAGTCGGTTTACTTCCAGGTTTTGGCAGTCGCTACAAGAAGAGTTGGGTACGAGGGTTAATCTAAGTACTGCTTATCACCCACAGACTGACGGCCAAAGTGAAAGAACCATACAGACTTTGGAAGATATGCTTAGATCGTGTGTGCTAGATTTTGGAGGTAACTGGGATTCTCATTTGCCGTTAGTAGAATTTGCTTATAACAACAATTACCATTCCAGTATTGGAAGAGCACCTTTTGAGGCATTGTATGGTAGGAAATGTAGAACTCCGGTGTGTTGGTTAGAAGCCGGAGAGAAACAGTTTGCTGGTCCGGAACTTGTGCAACAAACCGCGGACAAGGTGAAGGAAATTCGGCAGCATATGAAAGCGGCTCAAGATAGACAGAAAAGCTATGCTGATCCGAAAAGGAGACCAAAAGAATTTCAAGTTGGGGAGAGTGTAATGCTCAAAGTATCCCCATGGAAAGGTGTGATTCGATTTGGAAAGCGTAGGAAGTTAAGTCCTCGTTTCTAGGACCATTCACTATTACCAAAAAAGTTGGTCTTCAAGCTTATCAATTGGATCTTCCACCTGAGTTGGAAGGGATCCATAATACCTTTCATGTGTGTTATCTTCGGAAATGCTTAGCCGAAGAAAAGGATGTGATTCCACTTACTGATGTTAGGGTGGATGAAGGGAACTGATGTGTAGAGAAACTGGAGGCAATCCTGGAAAAGTCAGTTAAGAGGTTACGAAGTGGTAGAGAAGTAACTATGTTAAAAGTACAATGGAAGCATCATCGAGGTGCTAATGTGACTTTAGAATCAGAGGAAGATATGAAGGTTAGATATCCCCAATTGTTTGTTTAGATTTGATTTCGAGGACGAAATCTCTTTAAAATTCAGCAATTAATATTGAAATAGATATATATATATATATATATATTATGTATGTCGAAACATGTTACGAAGGACTCGTCTTAATTAGTAATGAGTCCAGATAGATGACTAAAAGTTCTGATATGTTGATCCCCGTGCTAAATTGCAATGAGGGGATAGTTAAGAAGTTGAGATACCAAGACTATAATTATTCCTTATAAATGTTATATATGTAGAATATGTTTTGGAGACGGATATAATATATGTTATGTACATATAATGGTAAGAATAATAATACTTATGTATTGTGAGGCGATTGCTAGAAATAGGCATCCGGTCATAGTAGGGCACCTGGGTACGGTCTAATGGGAACCGAAATACTTGCCATTTGACCAAGGGATGTAATTTCTAGTGAACGAGTGTATCTTGAATCATCGTGAGGGCCCCGGTTGTGTATCGCGATATATTAATCCCATTGGGGTCAGTGATTCTGAGATGGTGAGGACGTGAAATGTGGAATAGGCAGATTTTGATTTGTAATTCCCATTTCGAATGGAAGATCGTAGATTTCCATTTTATAGGGAAGATCGGAGATTTCCCGTTGTGAAAGGAAGATTAGAGATAGGCATAAAGTAATTTGTAATCTCTACTTCCGGATTAAGAAATAGGCAGGTTTTGACTTGTAATTTCTTAGATAAGAGTAATGACTTTAAATCTGGGATGATTTATAGTAAACTCTTGATAGTGATATTATGGCTAGACGAATTAGTCATAAGTATGAGAGTGGGGTAGATTCCCAGTATTGAGAGGAGTTGTTGTACGGTAAGATGGGCGAGAACAGGTTTGTTTTATCTGTTGAGATTTTAATTGTTTAACTTTAATTTGATTTGAATATTCTCACTAGGCGAAAGCCTAATGTTTCAAGTTGAATTTTCTTACCAGGTACGAGCTCCGGGAAGTAAGCGGGAATGAGAGAAGAGAACTTTTGGGAAGACTCAAACTTAGAGATAACGGAGGATCTAGCTTTACTTTTGAGGCTTTTGGGGACAAAGGATTAGATAACTTAATTAATCTGATTATGTTATATGATTAGATTAATAGGTTATTTGAATTAGTCGTGTTGTATGTGAAACCTTTACACTTGATCCTCAGGTTATAGAAGTTTGAAGTTTTATGATCATAACTTGTAGTAATTTTTAAGGTTTAAATTGGCCCTGTTTTTCGGGTGTTACAATAACAATGACAAAAACTGGTTTTATTATCTACTTTGAGACACGTTCCTCTCGGACTCTCACCTTCCCATGGTTCCAGTAGCAGTAAGTAATCTCATCTCTGAGCAGAACCTAAGGTAAAGGAACGATGGAATGGAGTTCTCAAAGTATACGGAGAAACAAATTCTCTTTGTTAAAAGTTACTCTCTCGATATAACCCCCGTACCTCCCAAGTTTGTATAATCCTAAGTAGCTTATCTCTAAGTCTACTCCATTTTAACCCTTTGAGAAAAAGATAACTTATCAAGAATAAATCATTTGGAAAACAAAAGTAACAACTCTCGTTGCAAGTAACTCTCTCGATATTACCCCTTATGTCATCCAAATTGACGTGCTATTCAATGGCCTATCTCTAGGTCCATGACACTTTAACACTATCAAAGTGATCAATTTGTCAAGGGATTATATTATCTTGAAGAAACTTGGGTTGGAATAATAAAACATCATTTTTGCCACATAAATGTCTACTTTCTTTTGATCAACATAACACCATTTGCCTCACACCCAAGCTAATATGCTTAGCTACTCATGACAATAAATAAAGCAAAATAAATGCAAGAGACTTGGAAAGTAAACATGATGCTTGAAAAAAAAATGACATGGAAATGTAAATGGCTATAACTAATAAATGACAAGAAAATAAAGTTACAAGGAAGTAAATGACAATATTAAAGGATGGAATGTAAGTACAATAATGTAAGATGCTTATATTAAGTGCAGAAAAATAAAGACGTAAACTAACTAACAAGATTAGAGGTACAAGATGGAATTAAAAGAAAGCAAATAAAAATCACTGCCCAGTGCTACAGACGATGCTACAAGCATTCATACGTGTATATGAAGATTTGAAGATGATAAGAACATTAAATGAAGAACACTTGAAGAACTGGTAAGTTTCCTGGAATTTCAGAGAATATATTGGGGCTAAAAAAGTTCAGCCAATGATATTACAAAAAGTAGAGAGAGAAGGTAGTGAAAAGGATGCTAATTAGGGCACCAAAAGCCTCCTATTTATAGCAAATAGGGAGGGACTAAAGGTGTAAAATAGCAACTAATGTTGTTGGGATCTAACCCTTAGTTACAAAAACTAACTAGGAAAGTACAAAAGATAATTAGATTACAACCATTAGTTTGTATCAGCTGAATAATTGGCTTAACCAATGGATAAACAAAAGACTTCTTCCAATCCATGTTAAGCCAACTCCAATTCTCCCATTTTTTCCAGCTCAGCGACCGTCCAATGCTGCAAGGCCTGTTGCAGCATGATCTGTTCATAAAAGATATTTTTTGAACCAAGTTAGAATTAACCCAAACATCCCATGAAAACAAGTAAATCATCATCCTAAGCTCCAAATCAAGAAAGTGTAAAATAATGAAATAAAATACTCAAATTGGGATGTAAAAGTGTAAAATCCTATCTAAAAGAGAAGAGAAATAAGTGCTTAAGTACTCAAAATTGAGCACTTATCATAGTTCAATCTAGTTATTTCTATCTAGATTGATACATTCAAATTTTCATCACATTCTATTCTCAATATAAGATATTTTATTTTCATGTCTTTGTTGTTTTTCATTGTTTATTCTATTTGTCACTTTACATTCTTGTTATGATACTTGTGTCTGCATAAGGTGTGTTCATAGTCTCAGGGGGAGTACAGTATAAGAAGTATGCACAAGAATAGGGGGAGTGTGCATATCTGACAAAGCTTGTAAGTGTTGATTTCATGTGCTCACTACTTGAAGACCACAAGGTATGTTCTCTAATTTATTTTAACCACAAACTCTTAAATGATGAAAATCAATTTTTCAAAACATACTTGCATCATTTAAGGGGGAGCGAAAATATTTCAAAAACCTTGAGTGCTTAATCAATTGGAAGTTGGACATCTTCCAATGTGATAAAATCTTTCAAAATTTTATCTGAAAAATGTCCAAGTGTCACTGTTATCGCAACCTACTCTTGCGATAACATGGTGAACAGTGTTTTATCGCAACCCTCTGTTGCGATGAAACCAGGTTGAATTCTTATCGCAACCTTGCATTGCGATAAGACCAGGTGAACAATACCTTATCGCAACCCGTATGTTGCGATAAGATTGAAAAGTTTATCGCAACTTGTTCATTGCGATAAACTGACATGTGGCAGGTCAAACGTTGGACCAACCTCTTGATGCCACGTGTCACGAAATTCGAAAAATCATATAAATAGGAGCAGCTTTTTCAAATCTTGTCTCATCTCAAAAACCCTCAAACTCTCTCAAACTGCTCCTGTACATCAAGAATTTCAAAGGCGAGTTAGCAATTTCTGTTCTGTGCATTTGATTCAGACCTACATCGAGGTAAATCCTTCAAAGTTTCAATCGATTTCATCCATGCAATCGTATTTTACAGTCGATTTTAGGTATTTAGGGTCGATTTATTTGATTATCTGCCTAAATCCATGCGTATGTGTGTTTTTGTTGTTAGAAATGCATAGGGTTTTACTCTCGTGAGTTGTGTGAACCTGGTAGTATAGGTTTTAACATCAAAATGTGCGAAAATCATAATTCTGGGCTTGAACACTTGGTGTTTCTTCAGTGTTCAAGTTTATCGCAATGTACCTGTATTCAAATCTTCATAACTATCGCAATGGTCTAACATTCATGCTTATCGCAACCTTGAGTTGCGACAAGATCTTATCGCAACCAATGTGTTGCGATAACCTCTTCTCGCATACTTCAAGTTGCGATAACCTCTTACTTGCGATATACTCTTATGTGTGTTGCGAAAAGCCCATGACTTAGGATATTTTTTTGAATTTTTTTTCAAGGAAAATCAATTTTTGGCACTGTACTAAACTATCAAGTGGTTCAGATGGCTCAACATGATGGGAACTCTTCAGATGAAAACACCATCATCCGTTCGCATCGCTCATCCCACCCATCCGTCAATGCTCGTGACAGGGATGAGGAAATTTACCCGAGGGGCAATTTTTTGAGATTTGATGACAACAACCATCATCTGGATCTTGCGGTTCCCTTTGACTATCAAATTATAGTAGAGATCATCCACGACCATCCTCTACGAACCGCGCTTACCAAAGTTTAGCTTGTACCGGCCATATACCTTCAACAATTCTGGGGTACACTCGAATTCCATCCCACTCATCGTACACCACATTTCACGGCCAAAGTTGACCATTTTGATGCCAGAATCACCCTACGAGGACTTCGTCGTGCACTTAACCTACCTTACTCAGAGAATTTTGAGGATCTGGTTCCTGAAGAACAACTATTCACTGATATCCGCAGTCTTGGATATCAAAACCCTGACAACCAAGTTCTCACCGGCTCATCACAATTCAGACGCACGCATCTTCCAAGAATATGGTACACACTGTGTTCAATATTCAACCGTTGCATGACTTCCAAACACACAGGCCTAGATAAGACAAATATGCCGATCCTACGAATGTTTCATGCCTTCGCGTTCAATCGAAATATCGACTACGCCATCCTGCTCTGGAATGAGCTCATCGAGCTGGTCGAGGACAAGGCTCGCCCAAAGAAGAACCGTACTTTTGTGCCATATCAGAGATTCTTCCAGATTCTGATTCATCATATTATGGAAGATAATCATGAGATTCCACGCCGTGAGAATGCTCCACGAGGCCCGAGCCAGTGGATGTATTATTTAAAGATGCCCAAGCACGTGGATTTTCCCCATATCGCCGTCATCAGAGAAGACGTCCTCGCCTATGCTGACCAACAGTCCTGGGTAGTTAGGCAATATAGGATAGAAAATGCATTGGTGGTCCAGCCAGAACCGGAGGGACCTCCCCAAAATGCAAACCTACTAGGAGGTGATGGTCAGAATGTCGAGGGGGTTCAGGAACACGGGGTTCTTGAACAACGAGAGGTGAGGAGACAAAAAAGAAAGAGAGTCGGGAGAAGGAAAAGGACTGTTGGTCATGCATCTTCCTCAAGACCAGTTCAACCACCACCTCCGCCTCCTCTAGCCAAGATTTTTGATGACGATGTATCATGGAATTCAGCCGATGCCGCTGCTGCATCATCTTCTGATGATGATGTAGCTTCATTCCTACCCTTTCCAGCTGATGATGATGATGATGATGACTCCGACCATGACCCCGAAGCCGACATAATTCCAAGACACATGGGTCGGAGACCACGGGTTGAGAGTTCTGATGCTGATTCCACACGGAACATCGGACTCTCCGACACTGCTACTAACGCCGCGGGTCCTTCAAATCTAAACGAAGAAGTAGAAGTAGAAGTGGAGAATATAGCTAGTGGTGAGGAAAGAGGGAGAAAAGAAATGAGTGAACATGTGATAGAGCCCGAAAAAGTTTTAACTATTAGCTCTCCCCAAACCGATCGAAGCCGGGTAGCCACATCTTCTGCCAACGAGCGTTTGTCGCCGTTGCGCATTGAATCAGCCATGGTGGACCCAGCCATGCACATCACAGCCCCACCAAGCCACTCATCGGTCTCTCGACAGGTCGATGTTTCATTTTCCACAGGGGATAAAGCACAAAGTCTATCGGCAACACATTCGGTGTTTGCTGGTATTGAAACAGGTAGGCTCCCTCCCCGACCACCGACCTTCATTCAAAGCACTTCGAGTCTAGAGCCATTCGGAAGAACTTCATTTCCTAGGGCACGTGCATTGGTACAACACCAAGTTGAGAGATTCCGTGCTCCAACCGGAACACCCAGAGTTAGGCCGCCATTCGTTGGCGCCTCACGAGGACAGGGTGGAAGTCCTGTCATGGTCAACACTATGCCAGCCATGAACATAGGCAGTACGGTTGCTACAACCGCTACTGTTTGGGCAAAAATTCACAGGTCTCGACCACGACCAGAAAAGGTAAAACACATGTTATGAGCTATATCTTGTATTAAGATAAGGTCCCGACAAAGACCTAAAAAAAACTTTTACAGGGGCACACGATTCGAATTAATCGCACGACTTAGTCGTACGATCGCGAGGTCTAGCAATCTCATGATCTAAGTTTCTTGACTTCAAAAAAAAATTCATACTCCGAATGTATGCTTTAGTCGCATGTGCTTATATTTATATACACGATTTAAAAGTCTATTGGCTTACGTTCCAGTTATTGTGATGCCTAAGTCGCATGATTCCTTGTATATTTTTTATGAATTTGACAGTCGATGCGATATTTGTTTGCCAAATATATAAGACGCAAGTTCAACAAAAAATCTAAGTTTCATTCATAAACCGTCATTTACAAAAAGCTCGACCACCAACGATCGAGCAACAAAGAAACAGAAATAAACGAAAATATATTTCTAAATTTGAGGAGGGGCATCAGTCGCATCCTTGCCTGAGGTCCCGCCCTGAAGACCTTCGTCTACCACCTCCTCCTCGACGTCCTTCTCATCATCTGAATCAAGGTCTCTCACAGTCCCGACGCCCTTCAAGTAAATATCGAGCTCTTCTGACGCCGAAGCAAGAGGATCATTCCCCAACAGATGTCGCCTCATGATTGCTGCCCTAGCAGTCAGGCGAGCTATAGCAAAAACGGACTTACCCTCGTCCCTAGCAGCTTGCACCTCTTTCTCCAGACTCTCCACCTTGGACTTAGAATCCTCGGCTTCCTTCGTAATCACAGCCAAGGATTCCTTAACTTTGTCCATCTCCTCCCTCTGATCGGCAACTATGGACAGGGTCTGTGTCAAGCGATGATTGGCCTCATCCTTTGCACGTCCGACGGCCTCTAGATGTTTCAAGGCGTCATCGAGACGTTTTGACAGAGCCTCTTCACGCTCTGCGGCGACCTTCACCCTATCTGACGCCGCGTTCTCCCTCTTGTGCGCAGCAGACACTAGATCCTTTATCTTCATTGTCTCACCCCGCAAAGCTAGGGAAGCCTGGAACGCCTGCAAAATCATAAAACAAATATTATAAAAAACATACGACACCAACAACGACACCGACGAATGAACCAAGTCTTGAAAGAAAGACTTACCATGAAAGCCAGCCCAACGACATGAGCTCCCGTCTCCTCGATAGGAAAACCACGAAACGCTCCCTGAAAGAAGGGAGCAGATATTTCCCCAGGTGAGGAAATAAATTCGTCCCGTCTAGGACACTGCTGTCCATGAAGTCCGACGACAATGTAAAATTAACCGTCGTGACCTTAACCCCTCCCGTCGGCTGATCCTTGCCCTTGCCGGCCGACAAAGGATCCGACGTGGCTGACGGAGACTTCGCTGTTTCCGCCAGAGGCGCAAAATTAATAGGCATCACAACGATCGCATCAGAAGTCGACTTCTTGGGCGATGCGACCTTCGCCTTCTCAGGCATAACGACTCTAGACGAGTCGTGAACTCCCGAAGACGGTTCCCTCGGAATCGTCGTCCGCGTATTCTTCGGAACATCTGGACCCGCGGACATAAGCTTCTGCCTCTGTTCCTTGCCCTTACGAGCAAGCTCGAGCTCAGCTGCTCTTTTAGCAGAGACACGCAGCATCTGTGGTTGAGACTCCCCTGGAAACCACAGAAGAATAAAAATTATGAAAATCAAGGGAAGAAGAATCGAATTAACACAGAAAGAAATAAGAAGGTACGCTTACCAGTCATCTCTCTTTCTTCTTTCGACTCCCCTTCTTCCTCACGTTTCTCCCCCTGATTTTCTCCTAAGTATACCAAGTCATCGTCGTCGTCCTCCACCAATTGTCGTACGACAAACGACCGTTCCCCAGTGCTGAACTCTAAGAACGCGTCGATCTTTGCTCGAGAATTAGCGTAAGGCTTTACGTCCTCGAACTTTATGGCTGTCGACATATAAAAAACAAGTTAAAAACCAAAAACGCAGACGACAGACAACAAAAAAGTACAAAGCTCACCCGATGTATTCCAGCTGGCCCTAATCCAATCACTCTCAGAGTTAAGGGTCGACTTACGCACAAATGCGTACCGAGTCTTCCACCCGCGATCGTTCACAGCGGTCCTAAGGACCAGAACCCGATCACCTTTAAGTCTAGAGTATAAACTGCAGCGATGACTCCCATCCTTCTTGGCTTGATAAGCCAAGAGGAGGTCGCGTACATTCATGGGAGATTCCCAATTCTTAGTGACACGCTCGATCACTTGTATAACTCGCCAAAACTGGGGCATTAGCTGACCCGGTGCTAAGTCAACTTCTAGCATAAAAGCTTTAGCTAGAGGTGAGTAGGGCCATTCAAAACCAATCTTAAAGGGATATTCGTATATCACGATATAACCCTCGGGACATTTGTTCGATCGAATCTGACCTGCGCAAATTAATTCGACCCACGCAGGGATTTTAGCTAACCTCCTAAAGTCATCAAGATCCGACTGTTCTTGAATATTGCTCTCAGGATCCATCGACACTTCTAAAAACAGATTGGAGAAATCGAAGAAATCGTACCTTATATATAAGCGCTCTAAGACCTCGAAAAACCTAACTGAGTCACAGATTCTCGCAGGATTTGTAATGATCGGGCAAAGAACAACAAGAAGATCGAGAGGAAATCTTCGTTTAAAACTCTTTGAAATCGTAAAACAGAATAGACCCATTGAGGTCTCTATTTATGCAAACGATCGAATCCCTTGATGATTGCCACGCGCCCTCGTCCCTTCGTATGACCACACGGATCGTCGACACCTGTCAAAGACAGCTGGTAAGCACAATCGTGCGTCAGTATGACGTCACGACCTCGTTTTCTCTTCGATTTCCCTCTCTAGTTTCAATTGAACCGATTCAGTTCCAAAACAACCAAGGTATTTTTCAACACAAAACCCTGGACACCCGACGAGCAAAATTTAAAATTCGAATTTGCCATCCTACTTTCAAATTTTGGGGGCAAACTGTTTGGGCAAAAATTCACAGGTCTCGACCACGACCAGAAAAGGTAAAACACATGTTATGAGCTATATCTTGTATTAAGATAAGGTCCCGACAAAGACCTAAAAAAAAACCTCCGTCGTCCCTCCTAAAAGGTAAGTCGAGAGTTCCTCACGACACTCGACCTCGACGTCGTACGTTTCACACGACCGTAGCATAGAACAACGCGACACGACCTCGACCGACTAACGCGTTATACGACTGTTATGTTTGTTCAAGTGTTTAATGCAGGAGTCAAAGTTATTAATGGACAACGGCTATAACCGACGAAATCAGTTATGAGCATCTAAACCCACATTGAAGACGACGACTGTTACAACAATCATCAAAGATCTTAATGATTCAATTAAAATCATCCGAAGACTATAAAATTCCCGCTCAATCATCAGTTCAAGACATCTGATCAACATCGGATAACACAGGGAGAGAGATAGAACAAGAGCATCGAACAACAGAAGCAAACGCAAACACTCGAAGAATATTCATTCGAAGCAAAGAGATCATTCATAAAAGATCGCTCTCGATGCAAGACATTCACTCTCGACCAACAGTTCACACATTGTTTTCACACACGACGCACACTGTTTTTACATTTCAAACACTTGTACTTTACATTTCGAAGTCTTTCTCTTCATTTGTATTGTAATCTCTGTACGACCGACACCCGGAACACCAAGGACATCGCCCCTGATTGGTGACCATAGTGCAACGACGACATCCACAGTCGTCCGCAGGTTTTTTCCTCGTTGAGGTTTTTCCTGCGTCATCAAATCCTTTGTCTCATTTACATTTTTGTCTTTGTCGCACGCCTTTGTAGAACGATTCCTTTCTTTAGTTGTTAAAGTCCATATCGACCTTAAGTTGTCCCTTTTGTGCGATTTTTGGCATTAACAGCTACTATAACCGGTAACCTAAGTGGTCCGGATCTTCGCCCCATGTTCCCCACTTTTCCACCAGATCAGGTAGTACGCATGCTTGGCTCATATCCGCACTATATTACTCTACCATTACTTGCGTTTGCCTTAGCTTCTATCAACAATGCCTACCTACAACAACGTAATGCTATGCAACGTACTGTTGAACAACTATCACAAGAAGTGAGCAGATCCATCAAAGGCAAAGGCATTGCAGAATCGCCGTCAACTCCTCCGAATCAACCATCCCGTGCTGAATCCAATCCACAAACACCACCACTAGTCCCATTACATCAAATCCCAACCGACCAGCTCAAATCAGAGTTGTTAGCCCGACTTTTAGCCCAAGGCGATTCCAATACGGCTGAAGAGGTAGATCTTGTTACATTACTACGTCAACAATCACAACCTCAAACCCAACCTCAAACCTCAACATCCACGAGCGCTGAATATCTAGCTTTGAACGAGTCCATGAAAGACATGACTAAAGCTATCATTGCCGGCTACCAATCTCTATCCTCACGGATCACCGTCGTCGAACAGGCATGTGGTGTCCAAGCTCAAGCCTCAGACAAAAGAAGACATGATGATCAGGATGATCCTGATCAGCATGAGGGGGAGAAGAGAGCACGGGTCAGAGAAACAAGTGGCACAAGTACGGGAAATGAGGGGGGTTCAGTCAGTAAACGGGTAACAACTGAAGGTGGAACGACGACTGATGTGGTACAGGTAGAAGATACTGAAATGGAAGTTCTAGCTGATGTCATAACCGGGGTTGAAAAGCCTTCGGTTGTTGACAATAGAACGGCGGACGAGCGGATGGCCGATAATATGATTGTTGATATCATCTACATTGATTCGGAAGAAGAGCCAGAAACGACCGTTTACAAGATCAAAGAAGAAATGGTTGAAGCTCTGGACGATGAGTTTGACAATACTGGGGATCAGGATATGGGACTTGAATTCGAAGATGATGCTCCTCCACCGCCAGAAACAGCAGATTCGGGTACAGGTACTTCAGCTCCACAAGCACCGGTAATTCATGATGGAAAGATCAGAGATCCTATACTTGAGGCCGAACTTAGGTTGTATCAAGAGGTTATTGATGCTGAACCAAGATATGTAGCCACAGGTGAAAGAGTAGGTATTTTAATTCCTTTTCAAGAAAGCCGAAGGAAAGAATTGTTCGTCAAGAATGTTCAAAGGATTAACTTAGAGAAAGTCTATGGGATAGAGGACTGGCCATCACTTGAGAAGATCGAGTTTCTGCATGTTATGGGCAACAAAGACATAGAAACAAGTGCTGTCAGATCGGACAACATGATAATGAAGGTGCTGAAGGTTGAATCTCAAAAGCTGCTCAACGTCTTTTATCCTGAATTCACTGTCTTGAGATCTGATGGTTCTGAATGTGTGTTCTCCGAGGCTGACTTCAAGAGTCTGAAACTGGATGATATCCTAAGCCTTTACAATGCCCTAGCCACCCTCCCGGAGAAGAAAGTAGAACTGTCTGCCGCATATCAAAGTGTCAAAAGATTCATGCGGAACATTCTAAAGTTCTCCTATCTTACTGACTTTCAGATGGCTCTTGAGTCTCACCAATCCAATGTAAATATGAGAATTCCAAACCGACGTCTGCTCGATATTCAAGGTATCCTTGCTTACACTGTACTTAAGAAACCAGAGCTTGGAGTTGTCTACCTCAATCAAGACTCAAAGAAGAGATTTATGAGAATCATTGAAGTAAACAAGTTCAGCGATGGTACTTTCGAGATGATTTTGGCACATTTGAAGAGTAAGCTACGTCTGGATGCAAGTGGAGAGGTGAAGCTCAAAGATAAAGAAAGAGACCTGATCAACCAAGTGATTGAAGCTATTACCTACCGGAAGGAGTACCGACATGCATTACGAAGATTCGAGATCATCTTCGGCATTCGGAAAAAGTATGTGGCCCAGTAGACGTCTAAATCTTTTGCCTCTACATTGGTACAAAGGGGGAGATTGTTAGTGCACATTTATCTTGTACCAAGTAGAGGGACTAGCTGTGACATTTTGGTAAACTTGTAATAGGTATATAATGTTTGCTACTTTCCCTTTTGGGAATTAGGTCATTCATTCCACACATAGTAGCCACACACACTAGTATTTGCATTGCATTCACCTTGTGAGCTACTTTGATCTTATTGAATATAGAGATGACTTCCTTTGTTGTTTATATGGATTAATTACTTGTTCTGGGATCACAAACACCCAAAAGTTTAAATCAAACAAAACAATCTAAAACCTAAAAACAAAACTCATCGCCGTGATAGATCGTTAAACAAGAACATTAAAATTAATTGGAAGCAACCAATGTGTAATTAAGCACTCGGTATCGAACTGAGTTAAATCAGAAAGAGAAATTAACACCGAAATTTTAAATCAAGCAAAGCAATCTAAAACCTAAAATCAAAATCATCGTCGTAATCCAATAGATCATCAAACAAGAGCATTAAACTTAATAGGATTCGGTCTAACGATCATCACCGATTCACCAACAGAATCGGCAATCCATTAATTATATTCTTGAATCCACAAAACATATAGATTTGGAAAACTCAAAGGCAAGCTACAAAAAAAACACCAAACAAATAAAATGAATGCAACCAACTACAAGCAAAACTCCATACACATTCGAGATGCAAATTTGGCATCGGTATTGCTGTATTTTTTTTCAGACTCATTCGATATGTAAGAACATGATATAAACTCTAAATTTCCGATGGACATGTACATTTACCAAAAACCCGTTATTTAGAACACCGTTTCAGATTAACCAGTTAATATATAACTACAAAGTGAACCCCAAAATAACTCAAAATGGAAGAATTTTTGTTGAACTTGCATATAAACTTGTAGGTAACAAGAGCCACATCTAGAAGTGCAGTTAAGCAAATGAGTAATGATATATATATATATATATATATATATATATATATATAGTTTTGCATGAATTAATACATCAGGCTCATGCCTAGAAGGCTAGAAGATATACATAGACTGTGAACAAAGGAATCATAAAAATAAAATGCAAGAAAAAAGGACAACACATAGAGTAAAAAAAGAAATGAAGTTGTTCTCACCAGGGAAGATGGTGAGAGATCTTGAGGGCTTAAAGGGTGGTTTTAGAGAAAGGCACTAATGAAAAGAGGTTGGGTGTCTATTAAATAATTAAGAAGAGACCATAAGTTTTATTACAAAAAACCATTATACTATTCATTTATTATTTATTTCATATAGAAAATTTATGATATAATATTTATGTATGTATATGTAAAAACTTATTATTTATTTTATGTAGAGAATTTATGACAATTATAAATATTTATTTATGTATATGTAAAACGCTGTCGTTTTTACGTACGTACAAAAATACTTTTTACTAAAAATGGGCGATATTTTATAAAAAACCAGCTATCGTGTTTTTTCCTCGTAAAGTATTTGAAACCGTTTAATTCAACAAACTATGATGTTTGTTGGAAATCGGTAATTCCCAAATCTCAAATAATCCTCAAATTTTACAATTCATAAAATCCCCAAAGATGGTAAAAAGGAGATTCTATAACATTTTTCAAATGAATGATATATAGTCCATTTGTAATGAAAAACCAAATATATATAATGGTTAAAAGATCTACAGTTTGTTTATTTTATAGAAAGTAAAAGGATACATTTAGTAGTAAAACTGATAATTGTCTTCTATGTGTATTTTTATAGTGAAAAGGTTATATAATACACTACTAAACGAAAGACTTTTGTCTATGAACTTTTTTCTTGGAAAATTGTCACTAAAGGGTGATCCGTCACACAACCGTGACAAAAGTTGGTGGGTAATGCAAATCAGTGATAGATTATAACCCAGGGATTCTCTAGGTGATCCATGTGTATTTTCTCGAAAAACATCGTATTCTACCGAACCATTAGTATTTTATAGGTGATCCGTGGGTAATCATCAACGAAAATTTTGTTGGGTGAATTTTGTCATTTTGTGGATAAAATCTTAAAAGTCATTTGTTTTGTAGTGATACATTTTGTAACACCCTAAAAATCAGGGCCAATTTGAACCTTTAAAATATAACAAAGTACATCCGAATGTCAACCAAACTTTTATATAACAGCAGAGAATTACCGTGAGGGTTCATTCTTACACAAATCGAATTCTCTAAATAACCTATTAATCTAATCATGTCAACTATAATTAGATTAACTTGGTTATCTAAGCAGTTCATCAAAAGCCTCCTCGTATTGTCTAAGTTCTCCGCTTATCATCAAAGGTTGAATATCAAAAGCACTCGTCCCACATCCCATTACTTCCCTGAACTTGTACCTGGTAAGAACATTTAATTTGAACGATTAGGCTTACGCCTAGTGAGAACATCCAATTCAAATTAAAACATTAATAACTTGAAACTCAGATAATCAAAGCATATAAACAAACCTAGTTTGTCAGCATTCTTACTGTACTCGTATTCGTATCACAATGACGGGAACATACCCGATCCTATGAATATGACTAACATTCAGAAAGTCATATTATCATATTCGCGAGCCTACTACGAATCATCAAAGATTCTAGTTTATCAATCAAATCTAAGGACTTACAATCAATCGTCATACCTTCTTCTTGGAATGGAAACAGAAATAGCACTTATATATTGCCTATCTCTAACCCACCGAAAGTTAAGTGAAAACAGCACTTACACTTCATCCAATTCTCGTTTCCACCTTGCAATCACGAATAGCAACTATATTTTGCCTATTCCACTATTTCAATATGAATAGCAGTTTTACCTTGCCTATTCAGTCTTTACAATGTGAATAGCAATTCTACTATGCATATTCAATTCATTTCATATAGTCTCCCAAAATGGGATTAACAATCCACATTATAGGCTATGAATAGCAATTCTACTTTGCCTATTCAATCATTTCTTATAGCCTCCCGAAATGGGATTACAATCCACATTATAGGCTATCGCCTCCCGAAATGGGATTACAATCCACATTATAGGCTATCGCCTCCCGAAATGGGATTACAATCCACATTATAGGCGAACGGGAATTACCATTAAGAGTCTGGTCTATTCCACGTTTCTCATCACCTTAGAATCAATGGCCCCCAATGGGATCAATAAATCGCGATTCATAACCGGGGGCCCCGATGATTCAAGGTACACTCATTCACTAGAAATTACACCATGTGGCCAATGGCTAGTATCCGGCTCCCATAAAACCGTACCAAGTTGCCCCCGATGACCTGATGCCTATTCTAGCTACAACATGAGAATAACCGTCCCATTAAAGACAATAAAGATTGACTTGCATGCCTTATGGATCCGTTACAATATATATGTATTAAACATATCACGCTTTAACCCACAACATATTCTTAACTTAAGAATATTAACAATTGATCGCTTCTCAATTTTTTCTTCCAAATATTATATTTAGAAAATATCCCGAGACCTCGATCCAAAACGAGATGATAATTTCAATCAAAATCATCTCCTAGAATAAAATCATTTTGGGTCCTAAAATTAATTCCCAAATTAACTTTAAGACAATCTCCAAAATTAAATTTTAAAACTAATTTCCATATTAATTCTAAAACCTAATTTCCCTTAACAATTAATCCTACTTGGGCCGAGCCCAACTCCCTTTTTGGTCCATTCCGATTGTCTAACACCGGATCCTCAAACCATTAGCCCATTCCGGGACTTTGGATACGGGAACCCAACACCATTGTTGGCCCATTCCGGTTGTTGTGAGTAGTTCCGGAACACACGCACACAATACTCCCACTTTCCGGCCTTTAGGCAATTGTTTCGGTATAACAATCCGTTCCGGATCTCGTTTACAAAGGCCCAAACACCGGAAGTTTATTAAACTCCGGATCCCACAAACCAAGTGTAAAACCCGTATCCCGGTATGTAATTTCTTTGTATTAAATCTTTTTTGTTAAGATTTATTTAACGTGGTTTCCGTTATCGGGGTTAGACGATTTGGACCTAATTGTTAAACATGTCAAACGTTGGTTAGTTTGTGAGAAGGATGTAGTTGAGGGACCATTATTGTCAATGGGCCAAAGTAGTGTGTGGCCCATGCAAAACCCAAAACCGTGACCTTGTGTTTTTGTGTGTTTTTGTCGTGATTAGAAAGGAAAGAAGGAGAGAAAGAATAACCCTACGGCTCCCTTCCTCCCTCACGTTTCTCTCGATCGTAACCCATTCCCTCCCCTCCCCTTTGTTGTCGTCGGCCGGAGAAAGAAAGAAAGCCGAGAGAAAGAGAGAGTGAGCCGAGAGTAGAGAGGGATAGAGAGTTCGCCGGAGAAGAGAGAGTTCGCCGGAGAAGAGAGAGTGACGCCGGAGAAGAGAGAGAGACGCCGTCGTTTGCTGCCGGAAGCGGGGAGAAGGAAGAGTCGCACCGAGGTAGGTTCGTTTTCTTCTAGTCGTTGTCATTTGCCATTTTCTGCCGTGAACCGCCGCCACCACCGTCGCAGCCACGGCTACCGGCGGTGGGGCCGCCGCTGCACGCCGCCGGGGTGGCGGCAGAGGGGTGGGTGTAGGTGTGTGCAGGCGCGGGTGTGTGCGGGGTGAGGTTGCGGATGTGTCGTTTCGGTGGATGTTGGGAGGTTCCGCCGGAGGGTGTTACCGTAACCACCGTCGCCGCCGCCAACCACCACCACCGCCAGAGGCGGCAGTGGGTAGTGCACGGTTGTTGTCCAGCGTAGTATAGCCCTTTCCAGTAAGCTTGTAGGCTGTTCGGGTCTGTTTGGGTTAAGCTATGACTTAATGGATTTATAATCAATATTTGTCATTTCATGTGAAATTCACAGTTTCTGCCACTGTTTTGTGAAAGCCATAACTTTTTCTAGGAACATCGTATTGGGGTGAAATCAGTGCCAAAATCTCCCATCCTGAGTCTAGTAAGTTTCATATGTTTTACGGAAAAACCAGTTCGGACCATAGCTGGTGTCAAATTGTTGTTTTGTACTGAAAGGTCCTGTTTTTCACTGTTCTGCAAGTCGGTTTTGTAAAATCCATAGTAAATTGTAGAAAAATCGTTAGAGCACGTGCGATATGTCCCTGGAACCCTAAGACATGGGACTTTGTGATTATGGAATAATATTTCTGGGTTTATCAGTTTATAAGGGGTTAAACAGGTCCCGAACAGACCTGTGTTTTTAGAGTAAAAGCTGGAATTTGTAACTTGTAATCTAGTAGTTGTGAATTTGGGCTAGGACTTCGTGGTGCCGTTTGATATCACTTATTTAGGTGGAAAAAGGTGAGCTGGTGTTGGCCGGTTCGTGTTGCTGTTGAGGACATAAGCTTTGCTTTTGAGGTGCTTGTGGCTCCAAGGCGTGACGGGTACACACTGGCGCGCGTGAAGAGTTTTTATAATCATGAGATTAGAGTTATTATTAAACAATTTAATTTCCGCTGTTTATTATTACTGAGATTATTTATTATTGAATTGCAAACAAAACGGCGTTGGATATTTAATAAGGTTTTATTTATTAAAATGCCTATTTTTAAAGTCAAAATTTATTGTAATTTTTGGGACGTTACAACTTGGTATCAGAGCACAGCTTGAGTGAATCAAACACATCTCGGTGTGTTTGATCTCAAGTTGCAGCTACGAAATTCTTCTCTTAAAATTTTGGAAAAATAAAAGAAAGGAAAACCCGTTTGGGAAACGGTGATCGAGGGCGCAGTGTGTACAGTCAGTCGGAGCAAAAGGGAAAGGTACAGTACTTAGTGTAATTATCGCTTTCTAGATCATAGGGTATGCATGCTAGATTGCCTATGTGGTTTACATTGTACTGTATGATGATTGCTTGCTAGTGGGAATTAATGCTAGTTATAATAGATTGTTAAGCGAAGGCCCTATAGGTTGTATGCAGTAAGAATCACATAGCCTTAGAATAGTTGATTTAGTTCTATTGCGCAGCTCTTGTTTGAGTCCAACCGTTTTAGGATAGAATCTTGTATTCGAATGTCTATTTGATTCACGCTGCATGCAACTGGGTATTCGCGAGGCAACTCGTTATGGCTAATAGGGATTCCGTTATAGCAAGGGTAGTGGGATGAGATGAAATTCCTAGAGAGCTGGGAAGAGTGTTTACATATGAGTATGTATGCTAGATTGCTTTCTAGAACATAGGAGTATGTGTACTAGATTGCTTGGTGCTTATTACACTGTACCGCATATTTGTTGCTTGCTAATAGGAGTTTATGCTAGCCTTGATGGGTTGTTAAGTGAATGCACTATAGGTTGTATGCGATAGGAACCGAATAGCCCTAGAATGTCGGATTTAGTTCTATTGCGCAGCTCTTGTTTGAGTCCAACCGTTGTAGGATAGAATCTTATATTCGAATGTCTATCTGGTTTTACACTGTGTGCGATTGTGCATTCGCGAGGCGACTCGTCATGACTAGTGGGGATTTCGTCATAGCAAGGGTAGTGGAGTTGGGTGGAATTCCTAGGGAGCTAGGAAGAGTGTGTACATATGTCGGTGCGGGCATATGTGTGTAGTTATCGGCGAGAAACTACTTGGACCCATCGGATGGAACTCGGAACGAATGATGATAGGTGTGGAAGGTAGTAGTAGAGCTCCTACTATCGGAAACACAGGATCAATGCTCGAGTCGGGGAAAGTCACGAGGAATCCAAGGAGTTGAGCGTGAGCGTTGTTAGTGTGAGTTATTATGTGCTAATAAATCGTTGTAATATCTACCCAGAATAGCCATTACAAGGAGGAACGACTATAGTAAACCTACTAGTACAGGTGTGTACTTGATTTGCTTTGATGGGATGATCGTTGGGGTAATGACGAAGGTTATAAATTAGTAGTCGTTGGAATAAACGGACGATTCTAGTATTAATCACTTGGAGCGACGATGAGGATGATGTTTGTTTCGGGCCAAGATGGATGATTGTGCTAGAATCATAGGCTTATAGAGCCGACTTTGATTTGAGGAAGAATCGTAGGGATTATTTGACGTAATTTCCCAACTTGCCTAAGAGGTTTAAATGTCCGGATGACGTTAGTGGACCGGAGAGATTTGGAGGAGTAGGAGTCGAGGCGTAGAATGCCGACTAAGTCATGCACAAAGTTTGATTTTGAAATAGATTGCATTAACAAATTCTTGTGTTTCAAATCATTTTATGGATGGTGTTTTGGAATTTTGGAAAATGTTCAGCACACACACAAGATTTTGAAGTATGGTTTTGAAAGTGTATGAAACCGTTTTATCACGGGAGTGCAAACTTTGTTAGAATTTGTCTCATTTCGTTATTTTCCAACGATTCTTTCGGGTAAGATGATATCCGTGTTTTGTGGTGTTTAAAATGTTGGGCAAGTGACTACGGCTTGTTACTTTAACATTGGAACTCCTCCACATATGTTAGAGTTGAGACGAAAAGTTACATTCCACGGTGTCTGTATAAAGCTATTTGAGTGATTTGGTTAAAATAAGTTTTGTTTTACGGCATGTTGAGTCGTGTGGGTTTAATTTCACGAGGTGCATATCTTATTTGTTTATGTGACCATTTGGGGAAATCTTGGAAATCAATTTAAAGAACCCCACCTTTTGAGATTTTATGAGATTTTAGTCGATATTTTCAAATGATGGAAACGGATTGGTTTTTATCTTTAAGTTTGAAACTTACACGAGACAGTTGTGTTTTAACAAAAATATATTTGTAAACCGTTTCATCGTTTTGTATGACTAGCCGACGCGCGTAAGATTTGTTGGTGGACCCTGTGCCACGACATTTTATGTTGAAAAAGAGAAATTTTGGGGTCAAATGTCGTGGAACTGATTTTGAAATTATGTGCACACTTTTGTCGCACCCGGTGTAAGGTCGAGCGGTTACTTTAAATACATGTCATGAGTCAATTCATACTAGAACCGTGACGATTCATTTTCAAAGAAATTATTTATTTCACTTTACGTTTTGTGAGTAAACTAAGCTGCAATGAAATGATTTTCAACATGATTTTCATATGTGGGACGAGTGTGTCCATTTTTGCGTAACTACCGACCTGGTAATAGTAGTTTTATTGCTTACGGTCTTTTTGAAATGAAAAATCTTGACGTTGAAAATATTTTGTAGATGATTTTGTGAACCATTTGGGAAGTGCGCTTATAAGTGTCATGTGTCATTTTGAGAATTTTAAGGGTGTGAGTCCTTTTGGAAAACTCTTTTGTTTAACCCGTGTCGAGTTTGGGACTAATGTTGATTTTAGAGTATTGCTTGCTTAAACTTTATTTAAACGCGTTTTTGACCGACTTATGGGTCTAGCAAGCGTGGAGCATTTTGCTCGGTTTTGACTTTGAGATAGTCATGGGTCAATTGCACGGTTTTTAAAGGCTCGATGTGGAGTTTTGTTGATGGGTTGTTTTGTTGCACAGTTTTGCACTTATTGCACGTTGAGTATTTACACGTTGGGTGAGTGAGTCATTCCGAGATAGGCATGTTGTTGGTAGACTGTTTTGCATTGGATCCTTGGTCACGTCAGTCAGTCGTTGGTAATGGTCGGTTGGGTATCTCGGGGTGGGACTCCGGTATTCATGTGTTATGACCTTGACTTTCCAGTAGGCACTGGGAGGATATAGTCTTGGGCACTTACCTGGGAGGTAGTCCCGATATGTCGGGCCTTGAGACGTACCTGGGAGGTAGACGTTAAGGTGTATCTTGATACGGTGTAACTAGGCTTCGTAGAGCGAGTGTGGAGGGTAAGTAGACGGTGGAAGGTTGGGTATTCCACGCGTGTTGGTAATGTAGGCCGAATAGTATTGGTTAAGGGAATGAAGCCCTTTGTAATTAAGAGCATGAATGCGCAGTAACCTTTTTGAGGTAAATAGTATATTTAGGTGTCGACTTTTGGGCTTGAAGCCAAACACCTTTAGTGTAACCGGAGAATTGTAGCCGTTTTTAAGGTAGTTATAGTGATGGTAGTAGTAACCCCGAGATGCTTAATTGTGATGAATGGTTATGGTGAAATGACCTTCGTGGGTGATTATAAATTTACTGGTTTGACGATTCGTGTGAAATAAATTTTGGGAGCCTTTTAGAACTCGTGGAAGTTAATCGACAGTTAATGGTAAGTATGATCGAATTCGAGTATCCTGTAGGGTATATTGGTGAGCACCTTTAGGATAGTTAGAGCTCGAAATTTGAATCGGGATGTATGGATTATCTATGGTTGGGAGACAACCGAAGTCGGTTGACTAGGAATGAATCCAGTTGTTGGAGTGTTCTTCCGATCATAATTTCAGTGTCCTTGAAGGAGTTTTGTTAGTAAGAAAAGTATTCAAGAAATTCTAGACGGGGTGAGAAATTTAGATTCTAGTTGAGGAAAGTCCAGTGGCAACACAGAAAGGGCTCCGAGTGGACTTGGGAACCCAAGGTTGAGATGTGGTAAAACTATCCAGAGTTGTTTGCGGACGTAGACTTCGAGGACGAAGTCTAATCCAAATGGGGGAGAGTTGTAAAGCCCGTATCCCGGTATGTAATTTCTTTGTATTAAATCTTTTTTTTAAGATTTATTTAACGTGGTTTCCGTTATCGGGGTTAGACGATTTGGACCTAATTGTTAAACATGTCAAACGTTGGTTAGTTTGTGAGAAGGATGTAGTTGAGGGACCATTATTGTCAATGGGCCAAAGTAGTGTGTGGCCCATGCAAAACCCAAAACCGTGACCTTGTGTTTGTGTGTGTTTTTGTCGTGATTAGAAAGGAAAGAAGGAGAGAAAGAATAACCCTACGGCTCCCTTCCTCCCTCACGTTTCTCTCGATCGTAACCCATTCCCTCCCCTCCCCTTTGTTGTCGTCGGCCGGAGAAAGAAAGAAAGTCGAGAGAAAGAGAGAGTGAGCCGAGAGTAGAGAGGGATAGAGAGTACGCCGGAGAAGAGAGAGTTCGCCGGAGAAGAGAGAGTGACGCCGGAGAAGAGAGAGAGACGCCGTCGTTTGCTGCCGGAAGCGGGGAGAAGGAAGAGTCGCACCGAGGTAGGTTCGTTTTCTTCTAGTCGTTGTCATTTGTCATTTTCTGCCGTGAACCGCCGCAGCCACGGCTACCGGCGGTGGGGCCGCCGCTGTACGCCGCCGGGGTGGCGGCAGAGGGGTGGGTGCAGGTGTGTGCAGGCGCGGGTGTGTGCGGGGTGAGGTTGCGGATGTGTCGTTTCGGTGGATGTTGGGAGGTTCCGCCGGAGGGTGTTACCGTAACCACCGTCGCCGCCGCCAACCACCACCACCGTCGGAGGCGGCAGTGGGTAGTGCACGGTTGTTGTCCAGCATAGTATAGCCCTTTCCAGTAAGCTTGTAGGCTGTTCGGGTCTGTTTGGGTTAAGCTATGACTTAATGGATTTATAATCAATATTTGTCATTTCATGTGAAATTCACAGTTTCTGCCACTGTTTTGTGAAAGCCATAACTTTTTCTAGGAACATCGTATTAGGGTGAAATCAGTGCCAAAATCTCCCATCCTGAGTCTAGTAAGTTTCATATGTTTTACGGAAAAACCAGTTCGGAACATAGCTGGTGTCAAATTGTTGTTTTGTACTGAAAGGTCCTGTTTTTCACTTTTCTGCAAGTCGGTTTTGTAAAATCCATAGTAAATTGTAGAAAAATCGTTAGAGAATGTGCGATATGTCCCTGGAACCCTAAGACATGGGACTTTGTGATTATGGAATAATATTTCTGGGTTTATCAGTTTATAAGGGGTTAAACAGGTCCCGAACAGACCTGTGTTTTTAGAGTAAAAGCTGGAATTTGTAACTTGTAATCTAGTAGTTGTGAATTTGGGCTAGGACTTCGTGGTGACGTTTGATATCACTTATTTAGGTGGAAAAAGGTGAGCTGGTGTTGGCCGGTTCGTGTTGCTGTTGAGGACATAAGCTTTGCTTTTGAGGTGAGTTCTCTCACTATATAGGATGGGAATTATATTTGTGTTACTATAGCTCGAGTATGATAGTGATGATTGTTTGTTGATATTATTGTGTTATGGGGTATATATAATTGTGTATATATATTGAACTGTGATTGATGTACTTCTTGATGGGTGTTCCAAGAAGTATATGGCTTATAATGAGTTGCGATTATATTTTCTTGATAGTCGTTCCAAGAAGTATAAGGCTTATTATTAATTGTGATATATTTTCTTGATGGTTGTTCCAAGAAGTATATATGTGTTTGTATAATGAGTTGCGATTATATTTTCTTGATGGTCGTTCCAAGAAGTATAAGGCTTATTATTAATTGTGATATATTTTCTTGATGGTTGTTCCAAGAAGTATATCTGTTTGTATAATGAGTTGCGATTATATTTTCTTGATGGTCGTTCCAAGAAGTATAAGGCTTATTATTAATTGTGATATATTTTCTTGATGAACGTTCCAAGAAATATATGTGCTGGTATATTTGGTATATATAAATTTGGGTGCAAGACGTGATTGCATGGTATGAGTTGGTTGCGATAACTAGCTGTTTAAGGGTGATGCTGATATAATTGTGATCCTATTTATGGTTTGAATTCACTAAGCCTTGTGCTTACCCTTTTCTATTTTAATGTGGTTTCAGGTGCTTGTGGCTCCAAGGCGTGACGGGTACACACTGGCGCGCGTGAAGAGTTTTTATAATCATGAGATTAGAGTTATTATTAAACAATTTAATTTCCGCTGTTTATTATTACTGAGATTATTTATTATTGAATTGCAAACGAAACGGTGTTGGATATTTAATAAGGTTTTATTTATTAAAATGCCTATTTTTAAAGTCAAAATTTATTGTAATTTTTGGGACGTTACACCAAGCCCCTTCTGAAACTTGGTTCCGGTTTTGAATGTGTTCCGGGCTTCGGCCCATCTTCCGGAAAGTTGTAATTCCGGATCCGATTTAAACAAAACCATTTCCGGTCCTTCTCTTGTTAAATAGTTCCGGAACTCCAAAAGTGATCCAATTCCGGAACTTAAATGTTCCGGATCTATCCCTATGCGAACTCAATTCCGGAACCCCATAACCCATTCCGGATCCGGCTCAATTCCGGAACCCAGATCCCACTTCTGGAAGTCTTACATTCCGGATCCAATTACCAGTTACTAAAATTCTTTAATACCGGGACTGCGACTCCAGTGTTCGTTTCATATCAAATTAATTTCAAAGGCTCATCCAAAATCCAGTCTATAGGCTAATATCATTTCCATACAGACTTACCAACTCATACAGGAAATTATACTCTATATTGATTCCATTTCAACTGTAAAAGTCTTAAAGTGAAGAGATGAACTCACATGTTTGAGACTTTGACCTAGAATTCCAATTCCTTCTCTTTTCTTGATTCGATCACTCTCACCAAATCCACAGCTCAATTTCCTCTCTTCTTTTCTCTTCCTCTTTCTTTCTCTGAGCTTCACCTCTGGACCGACTCAACAAGAACACCATTTGAGATATTATCTCAATTGAGGTCACTTACCCCATCTTAAAGAAGTCTCAACTTTCACTAAATGACCAAACAACCCCTTAAGTTCTAACTTTTACATTAACATATAAACTTTGGTCAAAATACTATTTTAACCCTGGAGTTTATAATTATAATTTAGTCCACAACTCAGACTAAATTACAATTCAACCCCATAAATGTAATGGAAATTCGGGGTGTTACACATTTTTGCCTTGGTCTTTTTCTTTCTTTCTTTATTCATATTATCATGTATGTATTAGTAAATTTAATTATCACGTAATTTACATGTGTGAGATTTGAATTCATGATATTTATATTGTTGAATGTTTGGGATTTTGGTGGATTTAAAATTTGAATCAATATTTTGTATCTTCTAGCTCGCTTGAAGGTGTGAGAAGTTTCTTGGAGGAATCTTGCTTGGAGATCTCGAATCCTCAACTGTTTAGAAATTATTTAACTCAATATTGATTCATCTTTGCATGATTTGTGTGTTATTATATTGATCATAACTGAGATTTAAGTGTCCTCTTGTGTAAAACAGATATGTTTTCTGTATTTTTTGGTACATATATGTAATTTTAAAATGGTTAGTTTGATCATTGTATTGTAGTTATCACCAATATCTAATCCAATTAGATTCATTAATTATGTTGGGTCACCAAAGATTTGAAATTGACTCATCGATGTTTCCTCTAAATCTTACTTAGAATATTTTAGCATGGTTCTTTATAATGACTTGTACAAAATAGCAAATGTTTGGTGAAGTCAAAGATCAACCAAAGTCAAGATTGAATAATCTCTCATTGTGGAAGTGAGAGATCCCACATCAACAACTACAAGTCATTGTCCACCGATGGTGTTCCCACACATCGGTGGACACTTCCCCACCGACCTATCTCTTGGTTGGCCAACTTGCTTCCCACCAATAAAAGTCCAATTTTGGTGGGAACTCTTCTAAGTCTCATGGATGCTTTTCTTCAAGAGGTGTCACATATCTCAAAGCATACATCGGTGGTGTACTCCTTGAAGACAAAATGAGAAGATCTTTTATTATGAGACAATATCCTATTGTCAGAAAATATCAGCATGGGTATTCTTCCTTGTATTAAGGAAAAATGTGATAAGGACATATCAACTTTTTAGAGGACATCACCTACAAGCCAATCTCCTGATGACAAGTGTCCTAAGCATTTAATGCTTCCCACACTATAAAAGGAGGAGGAAGCTCCCATGCAAATAATGCTTTCTGAAGTTTTTCTAAGTGCTAGCATCCTTCATCTCTCAAGAACATTATAGCTTTGAGTCTAAGTGTTCAAGTTGTTTTGTTTTCAGTATTACTTTGTGAAGATTGTTAGAATAGATTTTATTTGTTCTTTTCGCAACAATCTATTTGTTCTATGTGTTCTATGTGTAATTCTTGATTTGAATATTTTCAATAAAAGAATTAATTAAAGTGAAAAAATTGTGTATTGTATTCAACCCCCCCCCCCCCTTCTACAATACATGTTCTTGTTCTTGTAAGCCATCTGGGACTAACAAGTGGTATCAGAGCAGAAAGTTTAATTCATAAACTTGATCTGCAATGGTTGTTTCTTCTTCCAAAAATGAAGCTTTCTCTCAAAACATTTTTTCTGAAAACGGCTCTATAGCCAAACCTCCCAAGTTTAACCCCAACAACTTTTCTTTGTGGAAAAGTCGGATGATGTTTTTCATGGAAGGAGTGGATAGTAGATATCCAACCATTCTCAGTGAGGGACCCATAGTGCCTAGAGTCTAGTCTCGCTATGAAACCAAGAAATCCGGTAAGAAAGTTGTTGACAAAGATGATTCTGATGATTCCTCTGATGAAGAAAAATCTGCTGCTAATGGTCGTTACATTCCTAAGAATCCCAAGAAATATACTGATGAAGAAAAACGTTTGGTGTCTCTTGATTCTAAAGTTAGAACTATCATTGCTCTCTCTCTTTCTAATGAAGTGTACCACTCTCTGGTAAATCTCTCTACTGCCAAAGAGATGTGGTCCACTCTGTGTGTTTTGTACGAATGTACAAATGAAGTTAAAAAGAGCAGAAAGATTGCTCTTGTTAGAAAATATGAACTCTTTTCTTATGAGAAAGGAGAATCTCTCTCCAACTACTATAACCGCTTTAACAGTATTCTTAATGACTTAAAGTTGTTAGGTAGAGTGTATGACAATGAGGAAATCTTGTGCAAGTTTATGGATTGTCTTCCTGATTTTTGGGAAAACATTTGTACTTGTATAAAGACTACCAATGATCTTGATCATATGCCTCTCACTATTCTATATGGAACTCTCTTCAACTATGAGCAGACTAAACTGTAAAGGAAGTCTGTCATCACAGATATAAAGAGCTCTCCTCTATCTCTCCTAAGTGACTCTTCCAAAAAGACTAAGTGTATTCCAAGAATCACCTACCCATCCGACTCTGACCATGATAGTCAAGAAGATCCCAATGACCATTCGGAGGCATATCTTAGTGATGTTGAGGATGAATGTGAGGAAACTTCAGTTGACAAATTATCTGATGAAATGGCCATGTTGGATGGCATTCTAAATCTAAATCTCACCCCTCTTCTGGAAAATCTAAGTTTGGTAGAAAATCATCCTCTTCTCTCTCCAAACACTCTTATTTGGACAAATCTAATGAGGAATGTTTTAACTGTGGTAAAAAGGGTCATTTTGCTTCTGAGTGTAGAAGTAAACTCTTTGAAAGACCCAGAACTGCTTCCTCAGGCCGATTTTCCTCAAAATCGGGAAGATCCAAATATGATTCCCAAAAGTCCAGCCAACGCCTCTCTTCTGCAAATTCTGACCGGGCTGAAAGATACAAGGAAAAATACAAGAGAGAAAAGGAAAGAAATGAAAGACTTGTCAGAAGAGGAAAGGGTCTGCCTGCTAAAACTCATGATTTGGCAGATGAACCCACATCTGAAAGCGAGAATGACACCTCAAATGTCTGTTTCATGGCCAAGATAAATGACATGGTTGATTAATTAATAGGCCACACCTCCTCAACTGCTCTTGTATCAGCTAAGTGCTTATCCTCCTCATCACAGGTACATCCATTTCTATCTCTTTCTAATGCTGAAAAGATTGAAGCATTTGATTTTTTATCTATTGATCTTTTTTATGCTAAAACTGCTAAGAAAAAAACAAATGCTCAAATAAAATCTCTTTCATCTCAACTGCTATTATGTCACTCTCAACTGGACAACTTTGACAAAGTCAAGGCTGAGCTTGAAGATCTAAAATCCATCAACTTTATTCTTGCCAAGGAGAAAAACAAAATATTTAAACGTTTTCAAAAGGAACAAGAAATCATGAGAAAATGGACCAGTTCTTCCAAAAATCTGGAAAAGATTTTCAAAATCAGATTTCTTGTGATGACAAAACTGGTCTAGGCTTTGGAAAAATGGAAACTGATCAATCTTCAAAATCTCATGCTACCACCTCATGTGATTCACCTACGTTTTGTGAAACCTCCAATTCTAATTATATTGGGTCTGTGTCCATGAATTCTACCGATTCATCTGGAGTTTTAAAATTTGGAATGTTTTTAAAGGCAAAAGACCCCATTTCCTTTCCAAAGGAAAAGACTCAAGATTCCAATGATTCTTTCACACCTATCCATGACTTTCAAAAATTATTAACTTTAGATGATGCATCCTCCTCTTCCAACTCAAACAAAAAAAAATTCTAACTCTGAAAAAGGCAAGTCTCTGGGTGCTGATTCTTTCTTAAAAAGAAATCCTCCAAATTTTTCTAAAAATATTTTTGTGACTTCCACCACCGATTTTCTTCCCCGGTCTGTGAGCCTCAAAATGTCCAATTCAAAAGAAAAGATTTATGTCCTCCCAAATTTTGAAAAAGGAATTTTAGGTACTGCACCCCAAATCTTTGATTCTTCATCAAAATCTTTGAGGACAAACATAAAAGACAAAAATAAGGAAAAATGTCAAGATTCTAAAAAGAACTTTCTTTATAGAAAATGTTATATCTGTGGTGATGTTTCTCATTTTGCCAAAGACTGTCCGAAAGAAAGAATTGATCTAAGTGACACCAATTCTTTTTCTTCTAACCCAAAAGGACCCACCACCAAATGGGTACCTAGGAAATAAATTCTTTGTGATTGCAGTTTTTGAGCTAAACAGATGGACCTATGTGGACCAGTGTAAAAGTGACAAAACTGAAGAAATCATCAAGTTCTTCAAGAAAACTGAAGTGTAAAATGGTGAACTTTTGGATCTCCTCTTGTATTGAAAATTTTTCCCATTGTTACACTCACTAAGTGCCTACATTCTCTCTGCCGACATCATCATATCTCTCATCACCCACTTCATTACCTACACTCTATTTCCCACCATACATCTCACCCCACCTTTTCTCATCCATCCCACCACATATATTACCCCAACCTCATTTCTTTATCATCTTACCATCCATCTTACCATCCAACTCTCTCCTCTCTCTTACAATCTCTATCAATCAACTTCTTCAGTCATGTTCCTTCATCTCAAAACTGATAGACTATCTATATCTCCAAATTCCATTTCTGGCCAGCATAATTCTCCACCTACCGATATTCAAAATAATAATAATAATAATTGTTGTTATCATCGGTGAGACTCCCGTCGATCCGATAGGTGACCCACCAAAATCTCACCTACACCCTTTTCCAATAAACCTCCATCGGTGAGACACTCTATCTCACCAAAATCTCTTTTCTCTCACAGAACCAACTTTCTATGTGCCATCTCCTCATCCCATCCTTTCTTCCATCATATTTCACTCTTGGTCAGCAACCCATCTCTCCTTTTCACAAAACCCACCTACTACAAACTCTTCTACAGATATCATCCCAAATCCTTCTACTCAAAAATCCTCAAACTCAATCTTTCTTGGGTCATCAAAAATTGGAAGATGAGATTCCAATCTCTTCTTCACTTTGAAGATTTTTTGAAGATGTCTTAGAAGATTTCCTCTTATCTCTCCAAGCAATTCCACCGTTTTCTGTGTCCATCTCTTGCAAATTTTCGGTGGGTATGAGAAACGTTCAAAAAAATCCTACCAACGTTTCTACCGAAATTCCACCGAAAATCTCTCAAATTTCGGTGGGATACCCTTAAAATTCGGTGGGTTTGTAAAAAAAATCCTACTGATTTTCCTACCGAAATTAGCCAATTTTCGGTGGGATCCCCTTAATTTTCAGTGGGGAAGCAAAAAAAAATCCACCGACCCTACCACCGATTTTGGGCCAAAAATTGCCAAAATGTCGGTAGGGATGCTCCAAAAATCGGTGAGGAGCAACAACAACAAAAAAAAAATTGTCGGTGTCTCCAGTTGTTTGTGGTGTTTCTTCTCCGTCGGACGCTAAGGGGGAGAATCTATCTGAGGGGGAGAAACTATCTGAGGGGGAGCAACTACCTGAAGGGAAGAAACCATCTGAGGGGGAGCAATATTAGCGTCCAACTCGATCAACATCATTCCTCAGTACTCATAGTCAACATCCAACTCAAATTTTGGTCAAACATATGGGAACCGGCGAACCAACTAAGGGGGAGCAGATCTGTCTAGCAAATGTAACAAAAGGGGAGGACAACCAAGACAAAGAAAGAAGGGTGATGACTGCCGATAAGGAAGCTGAAGATGTTATGAAAGAACGAAGATGCAAGATATGGGCAAAGACATCCTGAGGCTATTTCACTCAAACTCAAACCTCCTTCAAAGATTATCACCAAGTTGGATTTGGGCATATCTGTTTCCTCTATGATGGAAGTACATTCTTTTTCATTCATATTGTTTATATTTCTTTCCTTTTTCTTTCATTTGTTTGTACAACTATACTTTATTATTTCATCTTACTTGTAAATATCATACACACACAAATCCATAAAAGACAAAATAGATAAAAAAAAAGAACAAAAAGAATGGTCTATGTGAAAAGAACCCAAAAAGAGTAAAAAGGTCAAAATGCAATTTTATTTAGAAACTCTTCAATATTCTAAGTATGGAGCTCAAATTCAAATAGGGGGAGATTGTTGGGTCACCAAAGATTTGAAATTGACTCACCGATGTTTCCTCTAAATCTTACTTAGAATATTTTAGCATGGTTCTTTATAATGACTTGTACAAAATAGCAAATGTTTGGTGAAGTCAAAGATCAACCAAAGTCAAGATTGAAGAATCTCTCATTGTGGAAGTGAGAGATCCCACATCAACAACTACAAGTCATTGTCCACCGATGGTGTTCCCACACATCGGTGGACACTTCCCCACCGACCTATCTCTTGGTTGGCCAATTTGCTTCCCACCAATAAAAGTCCAATTTTGGTGGGAACTCTTCTAAGTCTCATGGATGCTTTTCTTCAAGAGGTGTCACGTATCTCAAAGCATACATCGGTGGTGTACTCCTTGAAGACAAAATGAGAAGATCTTTTATTATGAGACAATATCCTATTGTCAGAAAATATCAGCATGGGTATTCTTCCTTGTATTAAGGAAAAAGGTGATAAGGACATATCAACTTTTTAGATGACATCACCTACAAGCCAATCTCCTGATGACAAGTGTCCTAAGCATTTAATGCTTCCCACACTATAAAAGGAGGAGGAAGCTCCCATGCAAATAATGATTTCTGAAGTTTTTCTAAGTGCTAGCATCCTTCATCTCTCAAGAACATTATAGCTTTGAGTCTAAGTGTTCAAGTTGTTTTGTTTACAGTATTACTTTGTGAAGATTGTTAGAATAGATTTTATCTGTTCTTTCCGCAACAATCTATTTGTTCTATGTGTTCTATGTGTTCTATGTGTAATTCTTGATTTGAATATTTTCAATAAAAGAATTAATTAAAATGAAAAAATTGTGTATTGTATTCAACCCCCCCCCCCTTTCTATAATACATGTTCTTGTTCCTGTAAGCCATCTGGGACTAACAAATTATATCTTTGAAGTAAAAAATAAAATAGTGGTATATCAATTATTTAAGTAATAAAAATGGTATGTTGATTTTATATATCAAATTAAACATAATATTCTTCAACCACGCCTCTTGAAGAAATGATACATTGATTTTCTTTTAAACTTGTCTTTTTGTTTATTGCATTTTTATCTTATTTATTAATACACGATTGTTATTAATAAACCCGGATTATGTTAGGATCCAAGCGCTTATCCCTACGCCAAAATCAATTGTTAATGGAGAAAGTGCAACTTATTTCCACATAGCGTAGCAGCCAGCGCATGTTTCGATTTAGGAAGATGTTGGTCAATGACCCCAACCTTTGATTTAGGTAATCAAAGGTTATCGATGAACTATCGACGGACTTCGCAAAAAATAAAATTAATTTCTTAAACATTTATTTGATGGACTTTCAACTATTTTGTTTGATATCGATTAACCACTGAAAATTATCCATGGATTTTCGATTGAATCGCTGAAGGCACGCAATTATAATTCGAAAAGTCATCGAATTTCTTTGACCTGTTTTTTTCTTCAAGATTTTCATTCTACAATCCGTCTAATATTGTCGAAACAAAAAGTTGCTAGGATAAAGTTAGACAAAATTTCCTTTTTGTATAACACTTTTTTAAAAAAGTCTTATCAAAGCATCATTAATTTATAATACCGTGTTCTATTGTAATGGTTTAGCCAAAAATCGTTATTAATCACCATAGTTTCAAATTTGCAAAATGAACGCTCAAAGTAGTAACAAAAATAACATATATGCTTTGGGTTAATTTCATACTGATACAGAGAGAATTCGAGAGTTAATAAAGGTTTTTGTAAATAATTGAAAAAGGGGAAAACGAACTCGAAGAGAATTGTCAGGATCGATTCCAAACAAGAATAATTATTCTTAGAAATCAGAATTAAAGAATCTTGCGGAATAGAACTTTAATTCAATACACACTCAATGAACAACTAATCAGAAAACACAATCTGTTTGTATTCAATACTTCAACTCACAAGTTTACAACCAAACCTCAATCTTGTTGAACAGGCTCAACAAGACGACTTCTACTTCTCTAGAAATAGGGTTCTAAACCTTGAGGTTAATTCTCTCTAAACAAAAACGAATTCTCACAAATCTCTATATGAATAGCTATCTATCAACATTTATTTATATAAATAATTACAAGATAACTATCAAAACAAAATAGATCTTCAGAATATTCTTTCATGCTTATCTTCAATCATTCCATCTTTATCTCCAACATTCTCGCATTCCATAATTATGATCACCAGCAGTATTAACATCGTTATGCACAAGCAGTACTAACATTGTTCCAGCAGCATTAACTTTTACTTGCAGTACTAACTTTGCTCTGGCAGTAGTATTGTTGTTCTGGCAGTAGTATTGTTGTTCTGGCAGTACTAACCATACTTGGCAAATCTTCAGTTCCCAACAATCTCCCCCTAACTTGACTTTTTAGGTTGAGAAGTCAAGTTCTTCAGATGATGCTTCCAAAACCTAATCATGAACACATAAATCAGGATTCAAACCCAGGCTTTGATTGATAATCCTTCTCACCAAGTATCTTCCCATTTCAGAATCCTTGTTGCAAGCCAACTTAGCATGTAGCATTCCATTCAACCTTTTCTTGATGTGCTTGTATGCAACATCCACCAAATAATACTCATGATATGTATAGTCAAGTGTGATGACATACACTCCACATTTTTCAATGAGCATCCAGTTGGTAATGGCTTGAAAATTTCTTTCTATCATATACTGAACTGCTTCTGGTTTGAACATTAGGCACAGGTATTCAAGAACCAATTTGGTGATAGACATCCCTTTCTCATTCAGCATATTTCCATACAGCTTCATTCCAACATTGTACATCTCCTCTACGTCAGATCTAGAGCACATTCTGATAAGTCTTCCCCATGTAGAACAGACCTCAAACTTCCCATCTGCTCTTTTGACTCTAATGTACTCCTTTCTCTGATCTACCAAGGTATCCCAGAAGATGATCTCAGGAGGCATGGAAGATAATGGGTCAACTTTGATTGGATCAGTATCAACCATAGTGATATACATATCACATTGAGCATTACTTGGTTGACCTGATGGAGTTGCTACTTCTTCTTCAGCAACCTTTGTATCATCTTTCTTTTCTGGAACATCCTCTTCTTTTTCTTCTTCTACCACTGGTTCTACCCTAGGTTTCTTGACAACTTTCCTCTTGGTAGCTATAGACTTGGTTCTTGCTCTTTTCAGTGACACCAGCTTTTCACCCAGGGTTTCTTCTTGCTTTTTAGGAGTGTCATGTTTGGCTTTAATCAAAGCCTCTGCAACTTCAACTTCTTCCAAAGTAGGCTTTTTATTTTATGTTGCTTCCTTTGTTTCTGTTGCTTCTTCCTTTGTAGATACTGCTTCTGGCATGGTTTCTGCTGCTTCTTTTGTTTCTGCTGCTTTCTTTGTTTCTGCTGCTTCTTTTGTTTCTGCTTCCTCTGGAATGGTTTCTGCTGCTTCTGCTTTTTGACTTTCATCAGCATTAACCGTTTCTGCTGTTGGTTCAGTTTCTGCTTCTTTCTGAATTTCAGCAGCATTAACCTTTTCTGCTGCATGATCAGTTTCTGCTTCTTTCTGAATTTCAGCAGCATTAACCTTTTCTGCTGCATGATCAGTTTCTGCTTCTTTTGCAATTTCTTCAACACACTCATTCTCCCCCTTTTCCTGTGCACTCTCCATGTTGAATTCAGCTTCTGACTCCCCCTTTTTGGGAGCATCATTGTTGGGGCTTCTTCTTTTAAGAACATACTGAGCTTTCTTCTTCCTGTGCATCAACTTTGTAATCAGCTTCTTATGCTTCTCAAGCTGTGTTTGTTGATATAGGACCACTTTCTTGAGTCCATCTATCTCCTTTTGCTGACTTACAACATCTGTGTTGATATTGGCAATGGTTTCCATCAATTCCTCATATGTATATCTATCCTCACCTTGTTTAGGAGTTTTTACTTCCTTTAAAGGATCACTGGAAATTTTAGTAGGTGTCTTTTGCCTAGCAAAAGCACTGCCTACCCCCGTGGTTTCTTGGCACCTGGGACCTCTGAATGATTTCTCATTCTGAGTTGCCGTGAGGAAGGTCTTAGTTATGTTACCACTGTCCTTCTCTGTGCTAGCAGAAGTAGTGGCAGCCTTGCTACTCACATGCTCAACCTTCTCCTTAGTGAGCACCTTCTTGGGGTTGGGAGACACCCCTGTGGTTTCCCTTTCGATATTCTCTATTGGAGAATGCTCCAATAGAGGGCTTAAAGGCTTTGGGCTTGTAGGAGGTACATCAAGGGAAGGAGCCTTGTGTACCATTCTTCTTGTAAACTTTTTGGTTATGAGAGGAGTGGGTCTTTGAAGAATGGACTGGGGAATTTCTTTGGTGATTGAAGGTGGGATTTGGCTATCAGTGGGTTGGTCTAATGAGGGCCTTGACCCTGATGCCATACCTTCTTGTGTGTGGGACACACCCATCATTGTAGAGAACAATGGAGTGTCAACTCCTTCCGAGTCCCTGGAAGTTCTTCTCATATTTGAGAAGACCTTTCCTTTAGGGGGTTTAGGTACATATACCTCAGAAAATTGAGGCAAATCCGTCAATTCCTGAGTAATCACTGCTTGGACAAACCTTGGGTACATGTAAAAACTCTTTTTGGATTCCAGGTTTGACACAAGATCATTGAAAATCATTTGTGAAAAATTAAACTTCCTGGCAGTGGCCAAGTAGACCAGGGCATATGCAATGGTACTGCTAAACTCACTCCACCCAGTAGTTTTCTTTGAAATGCAATGCATTAAGGTATGAACAAAGAATCGCCATTGTGTAGAAAATTTAGACTTGAAAAACTTAAAGATTCCAATGGGACCTTCATACCCCATTCTCGTTAAAGTTGAGTATAGATCGTCATTAGGAATAGACGTCATACCTGAGGCATCATCCAATTGAAAAGTGATGCGAATAAGCTCCTCTGTAACATTCAAGGGTTTGTCACACACCCTTATTTTGATGATTTTCTGCCCATCTTCAGACACCAGGGTGGCATTTTCCCAGAACTGCTTCTGATGCTCGGTGTAGATTGTCGGGGTCACCGTTAGGGCATAGGATATATGCGTGGACTTGAGGAAATCCACAATGTCGTGAAAACCTACGGACTGTTTTGGCTTCTGGAGCATGGCAATCTCGTTGTGTTCGTCGATAAACTCCATTGTACCTGAGGATTCTTGACAGAAAACAGAGATTCTTGGGAGAGAATAGTTAGAAAGAGAGAGAGATGAATAGAATTCAAAGAGACGTTATGAACTTTGGCGGGCTGAAAGAGGTATTTATAGCAGTAGTAGCCCTAATTTTTCTTTTAAAGCAGTATTAACGACACATGCAGTATTAAGTACGAAGCAGTAGTAACTATGCACTGGCAGTAGTAACTATGCACTGGCAGTAGTAACTATGCACTGGCAGTAGTACCTATGCACTGGCAGTAGTAGCTGTGCACTGGCAGTAGTAACTATGCACTGGCAGTAGTAACTTTTCAGCACTTGTCAATCTGAGTCATACAGAAGATCCTGAGAAGAAGAGTTAGTAGTACCAAATATAGAAGGAAATACAGGTATAAAAACTGAAAATCATGACTTTATTCAAGGTTGATCATGCCCACACTTGTTACCAAGAAAGTGAATCTACCCACATCAAAAGCTTTTGTGAATAGATCAGCAAACTGGTCATTGGTATGAACTTTAGCAACTTGAATTAATTTCTTTTCATTACAATCTCGAATAAAGTGATACCTGATCTCTATGTACTTTGTTTTTTAGTGTTTGACTGGATTGTTAACAATGCTAATAGCACTGTTGTTGTCAATGAAGATTGGAGTGTGAAGAAATGTTACCCCATAGTCCAACATTTGATTCTGTATCCATAGAACCTGAGAGCAGCAGCTTGCAGCAGCTATATACTCAGCTTTTGTTGTAGATAAGGACACTGTGGTTTGTTTCTTACACTGCCAAGATACTAGTCTTACACCCAAAAACTGACATCCACCTGAAGTAGACTTCCTATCCATGTTAGCTCCACCCAAGTCACTATCTGAGTATGCAAGTAGATCAAAGGATGATTCATAAGGATACCAGAGACCTAATCTAGGTTGCCCTCTTAGATATCTAAATATCCTCTTGACTGCATGAAGGTGTGATTGCTTTGGTGTAACTTGAAATCTGGCACATACACATACTGGAAACATAATATCTGGTCTAGAGGCTGTGAGATACATGAGTGATCCAATTATTGATCTGTAATGATGGACATCCACATCCTCCCCCTCAAGATCAGCATTGATCTGTTTGTGTGTCTCCATTGGTGTGCTTGCTGGCTTTGAGTCTGATAATCCAAACTTATCCAGGATGTCTTTCACATATTTGGATTGGCATATGAAAATCCCATCCTTCTTCTGTTTCACCTGAAGCCCAAGGAAGAAAGTAAGTTCACCCATGGAACTCATCTTGAAGCTCTTGTGCATTAACTCCTCAAAGTCTTTACACATGTGATCATTTGTGGATCCAAAGATAATGTCATCCACATAGATCTGAACAAGTAGGGTGTCCTTCTTTTTCCTTTTAATGAATAAGGTCTTATCAATGATTCCTCTTTCAAATTCATTTTCCAAGAGATAGGTAGACAGGGTGTCATACCATGCTCTTGGGGCTTGATGTAGACCATAAAGTGCCTTCTTTAACTTGTACACTCTGTCAGGATACAATGGATTCTCAAATCCAGGGGGTTGACAGACATACACTTCTTCATCTATAGTCCCATATAGAAAAGCACTTTTTACATCCATCTGGTAGACCTTGAACTTCATATATGAGGCATAGGCTAGAAACAACCTAATTGCCTCAATCCTTGCAACTGGAGCAAAGACTTCCTCATAGTCTATACCCTCTTCCTGGGTATACCCTTGTGCAACCAGCCTGGCTTTGTTCTTGATCACAATTCCTCTCTCATCCTTCTTATTTCTGAAAATCCACTTGGTGCCAATTGCCCTATGACCTTTTGGAAGGTCCACCAAGTTCCAAACATTCTGTAGCTTGAACTGTAGCAGCTCCTCTTGCATTGCTTCTATCCAACTTGGATCTTTCATAGCATCATAAGCCTTTTTGGGCTCAATTTGGGATAGAAAGCAAGAGAGTACAGTATTAACTGTATTTTGCTGATCTTGTAGCTCTTGAAGTCTGCTTTGATTCCTAGTCATCATGGGAGAAGCAATGTCTCCAATTACCAACTCAGGAGGATGATTTTTCTGAGTTCTTGATGGATGACCAGATTCCTCTTGTAAGTTCACATCCAGATTTGACTCATTTAAGTCTGGATTTTCTTCAGCTTCTTCAGTCACTTCAGACTCTCTGGAATTTGGACTTGAAGGCTGATTTTCCTCTATTCTTCTCTCTTCTTCATTCTGAATGGGTTCAGCTTCCTTTTCTTGTTCACAGAAGTCAACAGGATCAATGGTAGGGAGTGGAAATATCACAGACTGAATTCTGTAATCTGATGGTGGTGCATCCCTTTGTCCTGCATTTACATCACTACTGATACCCAAAGAATTAGTGAGTGAATCAATGTCAAATAGCCAATCAGGACCTGAACCAATAGGATTTGGTGTGTTCTCATTGCATTTAACATTGTCACTTTCTTCAATTATTCTAGAAGAGGTATTAAACACTCTGTAAGCCTTACTCTGAGATGAGTAACCAACAAGAAAACCATCATCTGCTTTGCTATCAAACTTACCTAAGTGAGATTTGGTATTGAGAATTGTACAAGGACACCCAAATGGTTTGAAAAATCCAATAAATGGTTTCTTTTTCTGAAAAAGCTCATAAGGTGTCTTGTTTTTAGGCTTTATTACTAAAACTCTGTTTTGGACATAACAAGCAGTATTAACTGCTTCTGCCCAAAAAGTAGTGGGTAATTTTGAATCAGCTAATAGAGATCTAGCAGCCTCAATCAGTGTCCTATTCCTTCTCTCAGCAACACCATTTTGTTGTGGAGTCCTAGGAGCACTGTATTGTCTCTCAATTCCTTTTTCCTCACAAAAGGTGTTTAGATCAAGGTTTTTAAATTCAGTCCCATTATCTGATCTAATGACTTTCACTTTTTGATTTGATTGGTTTTCAATTCTAAGAATAAAAGATTTGATCAGTCCACTTGTCTCATCTTTAGTTCTCAAAAAATATACCCAAGTAAATCTAGAGTAATCATCAATAATAACTAAACAGTATGACTTCTTGCCAATGCTCATGACATTTGTAGGGCCAAACAGATCCATATGCAACAACTGAAGAGGATTTGAGATAGTGTTTATCTCTTTGGACTTATGAGAAGTTTTGTGTTGTTTGCCTTTGAGACAAGCAACACAATGATCATCACATGAATAAACTTTTGATGGTAAACCCCTAACAAGATTATTTTTAACAAGTTTATTCATTGTTTTAAAATTCATGTGACACATCCTTCTGTGCCAAAGTGATGATTCATCCATTGAAGCTTTTGATACCAAACAGTTTAGGGATGAATCAGATGAAACACTTTCTAAATCTAAACAATACACATTATCCTTTCTAGGAGTTCTCAATAGTATCATGTTTTCATCAACTACTTTGAATCCAGGAGCAAGAATAATGCATTCAGAATCAGTAAATAATATACTATGTTTCTTGTCACAGACCTGTGATACACTTAACAGGTTGTATCTCAATTGCTCAACATAGTAAACATCCTCAAATGTCATCTTACCTTTTGATACATCACCTTTACCACTTATCTTACCTCCTGCAGGATTATTCCCAAAAGCAACATGTCCTCCATCAATTCTTTTGAAATTCTTGAGGCAGGCCATGTTACCTGTCATGTGCCTGGAGCAACCACTATCAACATGCCAGATGCTCTTCCCCTTGAGCTGTTGGTTTCCCTGCACATAAGATAAATCAATTAGTTTTTATTGGGAACCCAAGCCAAAGTGGTCTTGGGTCTCCCTTGCTCATCAAAGTACTTACATTCAGTTTGGATAAGTTTTTCAACCTGAGGAACTTCAGTACTGGAGTACTTTGTCAAGATGATTGGTCTAGCAGCACAAACACTAGAAGCAGTATTATCTTTAGAAGAAGTACTAACAGTGTTAGCAGTACTAACACTGCTAGCAGCAGTATTGCTTCTAGAAGAAGTACTAACAGTGTTAGAAGCACTAACACTTAGGGGTGAGCATCGGGTCGGGTCGGTCGGGTTCGGCCCAAAAACCCACCACCCGATCGGGTTTCGGGGGAGTATGGCCACACCCGAAGCCGTCCGTTTAAACTTCGGGTATCTCGGGTTCGGGGGGGTTCGGGTTCGGGGGATTCGGGTCGGTTTAGTCGGGTTTCGAGTTGGGCCTGCAGTTCATTTTTTGTGTTCTGAAAATGGGCCTAGTCAATAGATATGTCATATGTGATCATCCAAACGTAAATGTTGAAAGAACACTATATCTTATGAACATGCATGGTTAATTGAGTTTCAATCCCAGTAATTTTATGCTAATTTTTTCAGGTAAATTTCAAAGGATTTTTAATATTTAGTTTGAATACAGGACTGGTCTTTCTCATCTAACAATTTTCTGTTTAAATGACCTGCAGAAACGCTGAAGGGCCAAAATTAGATATATATATATATATATATATATATATATATATATATATATATTATTTATATTTTAAATTAGAAATTAGAAATTAGAAATAGGAATTAGAATAATTAGAAATTTAGATATATATATATATTATTTATATTTTAAATTTTAATTTTTTTTTATAAATCGGATATTCGGGTCGGATCGGGTGGGAAAACCCAAACCCAACCCGCACCTACTTTACCCGGTTAAACAATCGGCTCGGGGGGGCTCGGGTTCGGGGGGTTCGGGTTTCGGAATTTTTGTCAAAATTTCGGGTCGGATCGGTCGGGTTATTCGGACCGGTCGGGTTTTGCTCACCCCTACTAACACTGCTAGCAGCAGTACTATCTGAGGCAGCAGTACTAACACTAGTGCTTTTAGGAACCCACATTGTGACACATTCTTTTTCAGTCTTTTTCCTCATGTGGCTTTTGGATTTAGCTTGTTTCTTAGCCACATGGTTTCTTACAGGCTTCCTATAACCATTTGATTTTTGAAAAGTTCTTTGAAAATTTATCCTTTGGTTAATAGGATTGAAATAACAGTGTTTGGCAAGGTGATTCAATTTGCCACGGATAAAACAAGGTTTTGGTCTGTTAATCCTTTGCAGATCAACTCCTTGTTTTTGAGCCCACTGATTATTCCAGTTTCTTTGATTTCCCCTCTTTTTATCATGTTTTTGGGGTTCATTCTTTTGAGAATTCTTGCAAGAACAATGTTCACAAGTATTGGAATTCACAACAGTGGTCTGTGTATAATGAACTCCCTTTCCTTTTTCAGATCTTTTCATCTCATTGTTCTTATCCCAGGGACTTCCACCTTCCTCATTAGTCTTGATGTAATTCTCTAAGGGGATCTCACCACTGACATTCTTGTTCCTTTTCTTAGACTCTTCTTTTTCAGTTTTATCCTCAACAACAACTTCATCTAATGGATCTACTTTAGTAGCTCCTTCAGGTAAGTCCTTCCTATCCTTGGTTTCTAACAGGTCTGACCTAGGAGGGATGTATGTGTTGTTGTAGGGTGGGGGTGTGGCATTGTACCCTAGGCCTGTTTTCATCTTACTGTGGATTTGAACATTTATTATGGTGTCCATGACTTTAGAAGCACATGAAAACTTTTCAACATCAAGTTTTACTTTCTCAAGTTCTCCTTTTAATTTCTCACATTCCTCCCTAGACTCTTTCAGTTGGAACTCCAGACCATTCTTTTCCCACTTCCAGTAGTTTGTATCATATGAGTGTTGAAGTTCATTGGCTTGAAAAGCCTTAATTTGTTCTTCAAACCTCTCAACAATCACTACATAATCTCTTCTATCCTTTTCTAATCTCTTAAGGTCATCACACATTCCCTGGTTGTGATCTCTATACTTTTTCACAGTGTCTATACAAGCTTGAGAACAGAGATTAGATTTTACCTCAGTAGGAAGATCTGAGACTTCTGCCATGAGTGCATGATTCTGAATTGCCTCTTCTGCTTAATCACTCCAATCAAATCCCATTCCTTGTTGAGAAACAAGGGCTTGAACAGAGTTTCTGTTCTGGTTGAAGCTTCCAGTCTGAGCTTGTTGATGGTTGTTTTGAGAAACTCCACCTCTGCATTCTCTGGCAAAGTGTCCCATCTTATGACACTTGTAGCATTCCACCTTAGACTTGTCAAACCCAGCACCATCTTCTCTTCTTTGGGAAAAGTTGTTTCTCCCAGTCCTCTTTATAAACTTCTTCACCCTCATAGAAAGCATAGCCATCTGCCACTTGATATCCATCTCCTCAAGATCATCAGCATTAATCTGTTCTAAGTCATCATTAATTAATGAGGAGTTAACATGACTAGAAAAGAAAGCTTCTAGTACAGAATCATTGGCCTTCTCCTGATTGACTCCACCAGCAGTACTAACTGATTCAGGGTTAGCAGTAGAATCAGTTGATGCTGATAGGAGTGCAGCATTATACACATATCCTGAGGGCTTCTTCTTGGCTTCAACCTCTGCTTCAAATACCCTAAGATCATTGTAAAGATCATCAAGCTCTTTATCTTCTAACTGGTCATTCTGTCTGAAAGACACAGTATACATTGTCCATACTTCACCTAATGATCTTAGAAACTTCCTGTTTACATCATCAGCCTCCATACGAACTCCAACTGTAGCCAATTCTCCAATCAACTTATTAAATCTATCAAAAGTTTGAGTCATAGACTCATTCTTTGTAGAAGTAAAATTTTCATATTGTTGCTTAAGAATTGCCTTCTGGTTCCTCTTGGTGCTCTTGGTACCAGTGAATCTCTTTTCCAATGCATTCCATAAAATCTGAGCATCAGTGCAGTGATGAAATTGGTGCTGATACTCATTGGGAATAGCCAAAAGCAGAGTGCTTAAGGCTTTCATCTCTGTTTGTCTAACCTTTCTTTCTGCATCAGTCTTTGGAGGGGTCGTTTGCCATCTGGTCCAACCTTTCCTTCAGCACATGGACCATTCTCTATAATATCCCAGATGGAATAATCAGTAAGCAAAATATACTGCTTGATTCTAATCTTCCACATGTCAAACTCATTAGGCTGTGTTGTCCATAATGATTGTAGATTTCTAAGAAACCAAGCTCTGATACCACTTGTCAGGATCGATTCCAAACAAGAATAATTATTCTTAGAAATCAGAATTAAAGAATCTTGCGGAATAGAACTTTAATTCAAAACACACTCAATGAACAACTAATCAGAAAACACAATCTGTTTGTATTCAATACTTCAACTCACAAGTTTACAACCAAACCTCAATCTTGTTGAACAGGCTCAACAAGACGACTTCTACTTCTCTAGAAATAGGGTTCTAAACCTTGAGGTTAATTCTCTCTAAACAAAAACGAATTCTCACAAATCTCTATATGAATAGCTATCTATCAACATTTATTTATACTAAATAATTACAAGATAACTATCAAAACAAAATAGATCTTCAGAATATTCTTTCATGCTTATCTTCAATCATTCCATCTTTATCTCCAACATTCTCGCATTCCATAATTATGATCACCAGCAGTATTAACATCGTTATGCACAAGCGGTACTAACATTGTTCCAGCAGCATTAACTTTTACTTGCAGTACTAACTTTGCTCTGGCAGTAGTATTGTTGTTCTGGCAGTAGTATTGTTGTTCTGGCAGTACTAACCATACTTGGCAAATCTTCAGTTCCCAACAAGAATGACGAGCTCGAAAGAGACTCGGAACTTGGCATAAAAAAAGGGATAAACGGAAAGCACCGGGTATAGAAAGGTTGCGAGAGAGATTGAAGAACAAATTGAGAATTACAAACAACGACCAAAGCGAGTTGCAAACGAGTTACATACTTGCTAACCCACATCAAACTCACTTGGAACACTTGGAACACTATTTGGCGTATATGTGCTTGGAAATCAAAAGCATCCCAAATTCCCATTTCCATGCTGACATCAATCGTCCCACTGTTTGATTTAAAGTCCAATTCCAAGTCTTATATTCATTATTTATTTAATTTACTTTATCTTAATTTCTTTTAATTAATTCTAGTTTTAAATTAGGATTAGAATTATTTTAAATTCGTATTTATCTTTTTCTAGTCTAGTTTATAAATTCGTATTTATCTTTTTCTAGTCTAGTTTATAAATAGGGCTATTATGTTTCTTTGTTAATCAGTTCAATTATTTAATAAACTTTACATTTTAAGAGTTTTCTCTTAGTTTTTCGAGTATTATGTTTCATAATCTCGTTATCAAAAAGGATTTAGACGCTTGTCGATCTTTCCGTAAACCTACGCTGCGTCACATACAAACATATATTTTCTTCAGTAATATATGTTGATAAAGTGGGGTTCAATATTTTACTTTTAAGAGTATAATATTCTTTTTAGTGACGAAATACAATTTGTAAAGCTAACGGTTATTAACAAAACTTGTCAAAACCAAAGGTTTTGTAACCCTGCAGCAAAATTGGGTTGATAGAACACCAAAATTTTATAAGCCTCCAAAGACACTTTATAAGACATAATTTATAGAACAGAAAAAATAAAGTTTCATATCTAAAAGCGTTGTAATAAGTTTATAAGACCTTTTTGGGCATTGTAACAAGTCTTTTAGAACATTTTAAGAAAATATCATACTAACAATTTGAAAAAGTGACATATCTAGCAAACCACAGCCGTGGGGCTGGGGCTGGGGCTGAGATTTTTTATTCTAAATGGGTGTTTACGTTTACTTATAGCTTAATGTTCTAGACAACTTATTTGTTCGACCATACAAAGTGTTCCTCTACTGACTAAATCATTAAGCCACATCAACAAATAAAATGAATGCAACAAACTACAAGCAAAACTTCATACACATTCGAGATGCAAATTTGGCATCAGTATAGCTGTGTTTTTGCAGACTCATTCGATATGTAAAACAAAATATAAACTTTCTGATAGATCGGTACATTTGATACCAAAAACCCGTTATTTAGAACACAGTTTCAGATTCACCCATGTAATATAACTACAAAACGAACCTCAAAAAACACAAAAAGGAGGAATATTTGTTGAACTTATAAACTTGTAGGTGACAAGAGCCACATCTAGAAGTGCACTTAAGCAAAAGAGTAATGATATATATAGTTTTGCATGAATTATCACAAGCTCACACTACTAAATGAAAGACTTTTACCTACGAACGTTTCCTTGGGAAATCTGTCGCTAAAGGGTGATTCGTCACAAAACCTTCACAAAAGTCGGTGGGTAAATGTTTGGTTGGTAATGCATATTATTTTCTTGTAAAAATATCGAATTCTACCGAACCATTGATGTTTTATGGTGATCCTGGGTAATCACGGACAGAAATTTCTCTGGATAAAATTTGTGGGTAAAAGTCATTTGTTTTGTAGTGTCAGAAGATATACATAGACTGTAAACAAAAGAATCATAAAAATAAAATGCAAGAAAAAAGGACAACACATAGAGTACATATGGGTGTAAAAAGAGATGAAGTTGTTCTCACCAGGGAAGATGGTGAGAGATCTTGAGGTCTTAAATGGTTTTAGGCATCTCTAATGTAATTCTCTATTTTACTCTATATTATAGAGTAAAAATAAAGAATGTGTTATGTCTTTTCCAACGTATTACTCTATTTTCTACTCTAAAAGAGAATATTCCAAGTGTATTCTCTTTTCTACTCTAAAAGAAAATAGAGAGTATGAATATTGTTTCTCTATATTTAGAGAGTTACTATTCATTTCTCTATTATAGAGAGTAAATTAAATAGAGAGTTCATTGGAGATGTTTTAGAGAGTGAAATAGAGATAAAGAGTAAAATAGATGGTTCATTGGAGATGGTCTTAAAGAAAGACACTAATGAAAATAGGTTGGGTGTCTATTAAATAAGGAGAGATCGTATGTTTTATTACAAAAAACCATTATACTATGGGAAATTAATTAAAATACCTAAAGTTTGACTTTGACTTGCCAAAATACCTATTTTCTCGTCGAAATTGCCAAAATACCCATTTTTCCCGTGGTGGGACCTGCGCTCGCGGGACCCACAACTACGTGGCACGACGTGGCACCAGCTTTGGCCATTTCTCCCGCTATGCCCCCTCAAGAAATCCCGCGGCTACAACTTCCCCCCCCCCCCCCCCCCCAACTATGCCCGCAGGACCACTTTTGGCCCCTATCCCGCGATCTGATCCCGCGGTAGTCCCGCAATTTTGTCTATTTTACATTTTTGGCCCCTCTAGTGTGGGGCAAATTTAAAAAAACATAAATGGTCCCTATAGTTTTTAGGTTATCATTTTATGTAGTTGAGGTTTTTAATGTATTGTTTCCTTTCCATTTTAATGTATTTAATATAGAAATTAATTAAAGAAAATGTTTTCCCCATTTTAATTTATTTAATAGGGAAATTAATTAAAAGATGTATTATTGCAAATCATCTTCCCAACCGAAACGAATACAGTGCAGGTAAATAAAGAAATATATGACTGGAAGGCGTCCTGGATTCCAGTGATGAAGTTAACCTTTTCGTTGATCACGTCCTCCATTCCCGTGTAGTCCTCTTCGATTTCTTTTAGATCCTCTTCTACTTCCTTAATCTGTCGTTGCACCTCTCGAACGTGAGCCCTAGTCATGGCCAGTTCTCGTTTCTTCTCCACTAGATACTCCATTTTCCCCTGCTGAATCCCCCTGTTATGGTTCCACATACCTTTAACCTTTTCGATACTGGCGTTCGCCTCATCAATGGATTTTTGCACTAAAGGAGTAATTCGTTGACTTTGTGGAAGACCCGTTGGCTGGGTACAATGATACATTGGTGGGTTTTTTCCGTCATTATCGAAGTGGTAATTCTCGCATGTCATCTCCCAGTCTTCTTCCTCCTCAGCCGTGAATGGATAATCGGTCGCAGTTCGCCCATAGTTTCTCCACTCCTCGTCTGTTTTCGGTAACTTACAGGTACTCCGGCGAGCTCCATCGTTCAGTGGTTGGTAGGCTGTCGAACGTGAAGTTCCAGCCCCATTCGCCGACATGTTCCCCCTTGATCTTGAACCTCCAGCCATAGTGTTAAAAAAAGCGAGAGAATGTTTGTAAACGGTGTAGAGGGTATAAAAGATAGATAGCAAGTTGTGAATTACTACTTCATCATGCCATCTACTTATAGCCGTGAAAATGTATGTTCTTCATCAGGGATGTGGATATGGTCAAAGATTTCGTCTGAAAAGTTGCCTGCATAATTCGTCTGAATAGTTCACTGCAAGATTCGTCTGAAAAAAGCCTGTAAGATTCGACTGAAAAGTAACTGCAAGATTCGTCTGCAAAAGGAAGTATGAAAAGTAACAAGATTCGTCTGAAAAGTAACAAGATTCGCCTAAAAAGTAGAAGGATTCTGTTGAGCCATTTGGTGCTTGTAGCTATAAATACCCTTGTTCATCCAATAATCTTCGTATTATGATTACCGCAAGTTTCATAAACCTACTTACTAGGTACTAGAAAGATCAAATTATGGTAGCATGGTATTTAGTAATAGTGAGCATGGCGAAACATGGGAGGACATATTAACCATTTATCTTTTTAAGTGTTTTCTTGATATATATATATATATGGGAAATTAATCAAAAAATTATATATAATAAACAAAATTATAACTTCAATCACAATACTTTAACAAAATAAGTTAACACTAAAAATAACAATTATTTAATGTTACATAAACAACCTAATCATCTTTCCGTGGAACACAATGCGCATAAATGGTCTCCGCCATATGTATGCGAAAGTCCCTGGCCTCTCGTTCGGTGCGGGTAGAGGCTAAATCCACCACATCGCCCTCAATCAAACTGCTGACATTACGGCATACCCAGACACCGCAATCCGCATTCATCCCTTGCTGGTGTGGTGCATTCCTGTGGAACCTGTGACGGAAGTGCTCTGACTTGGCGCGAAGGTCCACGTCCCCGATCAGTCTAAACAACTTCGACAACTCACCTTTAAATGTGTCAAGATGCTGCTGCAAAGTCTCTGTGTACATACTGACAGGGTCGCTGTCATATATGGTCATCAACATACGACGAAGCTCAAACACTCCGAGCACCCAATGTTTGGGATGAATGCAGATAGGGATGTACACCTGAAATATTACAATATTAGACAACTTAGTTAGCAACCAAACAACTTAAATAAAATAAGAGTAAAACGATTTACATACAGTATCGACGTGCCGCCAAGAAACCCCTTCCACACCATTGCGTGAGTTAACCACGGAGTCGGGACCTTGATGTTGAAGGATCATGAACGAAAAGAAAGTAGTGTGCATGATGGTCCACCTCGCGTCTGCTTGACAGAAATGTTGGAGCATGGCGACCCAACAATCCATATGCTATACACAAAAAATAGATGGTTAGACATGTAATATAAATATATTTGATTATATGACTATAGTTAAACTTCAATACTAACCACATCCTCTAATTCCGACTCTATGGAGTCAACTGCCAGCAATACTCTGAAAAACCATGGGGTGATGTCCAGGTTGATGTAAGGGATGAATATCAGGCGGGGGAGGTCACCAGCTTGGCACAGGTTCAATATCTCCGAGGCCAGAAGACGCTCTGGTGAAGCCATCTTTCCCTTCTTTCCCACCTTCTTTCATGCTCCCTTTCTTGTCACCTTTGGCATGGCTTTCTTTTCAGGGGGCGGTGTGGTAGATTTTTGTCGGCCAAATATTGGGGTTCCGAACCATGTTGAATGTTTCCTATTCCGAACCGGCCTATCAGGTTCTACCACCTCCATCGGGTCAACTTCCGGCTCCGAGAAGTGGTCCTCGACAATTTCCGAGCACCGTAAGTCCTCTCCCGACCCCATCGACTGAAAATTAACTTATTAGATGTTTTAAGTACAATTTCATCATGTTCACAATTAAACCAAAACTACCAAAATAACTTACAGTCATAGTATGTGGTGGCGGTGTGACGTACGACGGCCCCGGCATGTTCGGCCTGTAATAGTCTATCGCCGGTATCTCAAGAAGGTCCGTGAATGATGGGCCGCCATAACCCTGTTGCTCCATCATCCCAATCTGCACGACATTATAACAGTTACAAACTTAAGATTGAAAATATAACGATAACGAGGGTCGATGTATGTGACTTACACTGTGCGGGAATGATGTGGTGCCGAACGTCGACGTTGTCATCCCAATCTGCATGAAAAAATTCATTATAAGAGTTACAAAGTTAGGAACAAAAATATAACTATATTGGTCATTCAGTGTGACTTACACTCTGTGGGAATGTCGCATAGGATGTAGGGGCCTCCGTCGTCATATGGTGTGTATAAGCCCCTGCCGTCGTCATCCAAGTCTGCATGACATATTTCATTTTAACAGTTACAAACCTAGGAACGAATATATAACTACATTGGTTATTCAGTGTGACTTACACTCTCCGGGAATGACGGATAGGATGTGGTGGCAAACGCCGGTGCCCCCTGTCCGAACGGAGTGGAGATCGGCGTCGTACTCGACAGCTAAAACAAATATGGAACGTAATATTAATATACAAACTAAAAGATCGTGGCCGACAAATTAAGTTAAACACTAACCTGAACAGAGCGAAACTGTCTGACGAAGGCCTCCAGATCTTGAATACGTATGTCTAGAGGCTCGTAGACGTAGTCCCACAACTGGTTTAAACTGCCACGAGATGGCTCGGTGGAAGTCGGATCTTTGTGGGAGGAGGAAGGGGGCGCCTCATATCGATCGGAAGGGGGCGCCTCGAATTGATGCTCAGGCCTCGCGTCGTCTTCCTCATCTTCGTCAGATGAGGAACTAGACCCATGATGTCGTGCCTCCTCTCTATCGATAAAGGTCACGCTGTTTCTGTACCAAGGCGTGTCCCTCTCGGTATCCATAGCCACAAGGTTTTCGAGAGGCGCATACGCCGGCTAAATATATGGTAAAACACAAAAAGTTGATAACAGGGAATAACGTAGGAAACATTGTAAACATAGTGAAAGAACTTACGGTGCGTGACCGGCTGAAGAACGCAATGCAATTGTTCCTATTAAGGTTAATAACCCTGTCCCAACGGGTTCCCCTAATTAACCTGTCGGTGCGCATGGTGAAACTATTACAGGTGATGGGAAACATCTCCAAGATCCATATCTGGAATTACACAAGAAGAGCAAGTACGTAAAAAGGAAAGCCAAACAGTCTGTATGTATTATTGTTTATGTTATATACTACTTATCTAACCTTGAAGGCGTATGTAAATCCACAAAGAGCCATCTTCACATGTATGTCGGCGCGTCTGGCGATGGCTCGGTGCATCTGTCTGTAGGTATATGTCCAGATGTGGCTACCCCACGGATACCTGCTAAACAAATCCAAATCCTCGACGGCCGTAAGGACCGTCTCGGAAGCATACTGGCTCTACTCACGGCCCATGAAGCCCATCTCCACCGTCACCACCAAGCATACACGGACAACATCCTCGTCGCTAAGGGCAGAAAGACCGTATTTCATCTTGTCCACGACTGTCCTCAGCCTCAAACGAGATGGTGACACGTCAGGCCAAACCCTACTAACCCAAGTAATGTCTGATAACGGAGGAAGGGGGGTTCGTCTCCAAAAAGTAGTCTTGTAATAAGACAAAACTCGTGACGGCCAAACCGCATAGTATGCCCGAAGACATCAAAATACATCTCTTCCTCATCACCATTGGAGACCTCGACCTCCAGCTGTAGAAACATGTGGACTAGCATGGGGTCGCCACCGCTCATGGTAAGATCCAGCCATGGACCGAAAGGTGTCCCTCTGAAGATCTCATCAACCCTAGCTACCCGATCTCCTAAATCGGCGAAGCGCTGTCTCATCTCTACGATGAACGAAACGCGACACCTTAACATCAAGTCGATCGTTAAAAAATCGCGCTGCATAGAAAATTCACGGATGTTATAATGCTTGTTTGGTTTATTGGGTTGATAATTATTTGTGTATTTTAGTTTTAGAAAAGAACACACTCAATCAATTGGACTTCCAGGTAGCAAGGGAATCACAAGGATTGCTTAAGTCCCCACATACCTTAGGGCTATTTACACCCGTTTGACAAAATCCAAATAGATATGTTGTGGGTTTTTTTTATTTCAATGTAACATTGTTATATATAGATGCTTTTAGCAAGAGGCCAAAATGAATTTGAGTATGGCATGTGAAGCCAATTTCAATGTTTTTATATCTTCATACCATTTACGGATGTTTCGGTAAAATGTTACATATACATATTAGGGCTTCGGAAGTGTGACTTCCAATAATTATTTATGAGTAGGAAACTCAAAAGAAAGATAAACAATTAAATAATTCACTAAAGTTTGGTGACCTAAGTTGTCATTCACTAAAGTTTAGTGACCTAAGTTGTCATTCACCAAAGTTTAGGGACCTAAGTTGTAAGTTAGCAAACTTTAGGGGCATTCACTAAAGTTTATGGACCTAAGTTGTCATTCACTAAAGTTTAGGGACCTAAGTTGTCATTCACCAAAGTTTAGGGACCTAAGTTTTAAATTAGCAAACTTTAGGGACCTAAGTTGGCATTCACTAAAGTTTATGGACCTAAGTTGTCATTCACTAAAGTTTAGGGACCTAAGTTGTCATTCACCGAAGTTTAGGGACCTAAGTTGTCATTCACCATAGTTTAGGGACATAAGTTGTAAATTAGCAAAGTTTAGGGACCTAAGTTGTAAATTAAAAAGTTTAGGGACCTAAGTTGTAAAAACACTCATCTTTTTATAACCAACACTTTAACATTTTTTTGGATGAATAACACCAATTTTTTTATAAAAAAGCACTAACATTTATTTTATAAAACTCACTCTAACATTTAATTTTTAAAAAAACACTCTCTTTTTATAACCAAAAAAACACTAACATACTTTTTTATAAAAAATATTTTACAATTATTTCTATAAATAACACCAACTTTTAAAAAAAACACTAACTTATTTTTTATAAAACTCACTCTAACATTTAATTTTTTTAAAAACACTCTCTTTTTATAACCAAAAAAACACTAACATACTTTTTTATAAAAAAAAATTAACATTTATTTCTATAAATAACACCAACTTTTTAAAAAAACATTAACTTATTTTTTATAAACTCACTCTAACATTTATTTTTGGAAAATACACTCATCTTTTTTTAACAAAAAAACACTAGCATATTTTTTATAAAAAAAATTAACATTTATTTCTATAACTAACACCAACTTTTTAAAAAAAACACTAACTGTTGAAGGATATGTGTCATCATCAAAAGGAAGTGATTGAAAGAATATTTTTCTACTATTAGATATTACCATAATTAATGTTTCCTTTTCGTTGTAAACTTCTTCATATATAAAGGGCTTATGATTAATGAGAATTACGATTCATTCTCTCCATTCTATTGTGTTCTGTTTCGTTTTTCCTTTAACACGTTATCAGCACGTACGCTCAATCAGTTCACGGATAGATTTTTTGGACTCCAACTTCATCAATCAGTCTAGAATATTTCTACAATCCAAGTATGCATCTTTATATGAATTTACGTTTTTTGTGTATGGATTAATATTAACCATGTCCGTTAATGTTTCTTATCCATAATAACATTGTTGCTAGTTTTCCATCTACTTGATTATGCTTTGGATTCTCTTTTTAAAAGAAAATACAATTTATAATCATGTTTTTTTTACATTTTGTTTGCATAACAATCTAATGATTAAATATGCCCTTATGTGATCTTGATTATTAAGAAAAACACACAAATAAAATAAAGTGTTATCGATCATATTAATATTTGAGTTTATGTAATTTCAGTTTTTTATATGTATTCCTGATAGCATAAATGGTTTTCGACCTCCACTGTAAAACCTAATAATAATATTTTATATTTGTTATTATTATTATAATTTTTTGTTTATATATATATATATATATATACATATATGAACATACAATCTTATATATAAATATTTTAGTAAATTAAGTTATATGAAGATGAATGGATTTTTTTCTTTTGTACCAATTATAATCGAAAATGTTTATTTTTTTTCCTTTGAAAACAAGATTACGTGAATTTATTAGATTTTGTTGTGATTTTAATGAAATTTCTTTAAATTCAATAATTATGTAATAATTTTTATTTTCTTGCCATAGAAGAAATCTTAAATAAATAAAATATCATGATCATATTGGGATGTATTTGACTACCATAAAAAATTACAAGAAACCAATATATATATATATATAGATGATCAAATTAGATTTATTTATGGATTTCTTTTAATTGATCGATCATTTGGACCAATCGGTTGTTACTTATTTTGGATTATTGTATTTTTAGCTTTGTTTAAATAAGTTAATTTGTATTAAATTTATTATTTATCTTGGTATGCTTAATTAGTTTACAATCTTGATATCTTATTTGATTAATATAATTATGTAAATGTTATTTACTTATTTGATACACTAATTTGATTTAGACTATTTAAATCGGTCTTGGATATGATAACTGATTTATTCAAATGTTTATTTAGTTTTTTTTAAATTAATATTACCGTATAATATTTAAATGCTTATCTTATTAATGTTTATCTTGCTTGTGAGTTCCTACTCATAACTTTCAACTTATAATTAACTTTTGGAAGTTACACTTTCAACCCACATATATTTTGGTCTTTTACCAAAAGCTCCAAAACAAAATACTATTAAGATGTTAAAAGTTTGAATTTGACTTTATGTCAAAACCAATATTTATTTGTCTAAGGGTAATCTTATACAATGCTATTAAGATATTAAAACATTGAAATCGGCTTCATATGCATGCCAAACTCATATTCGTTTTGGCCTCGTGCCAAAAGTTCTATAATTAACAGTTATCTTCAAATTAAATACATCACATGATATCGATTGGATTTTGTCAAACGGGTGTAAATAGACATAAGGTTTATAGGGACTTAAAGAATCCATGTGATTGCCCTACTAGAAATCCAATAGAATGAGTGGTTTCTATTCGCAAATTGAAATAATGATGAAGTATTATCAACAAAAAGTAAGCATACAAAAATCCAATATTATTATGATAATGAAATTTCATGCATAAACCATAATTCATCATTTTAGAAAATAATATATTCTCCATTTTATACGACATCTTTGAATCGGAATGATTGGATTACTATAAGATATGTTCGAAAAATACAAGAAAATATGTAAAAATCATCGAACCATTTTGACCCTTAAGAAAAAAAAACACTAGATGTTGAGATACAAGTAAATATTTTAAAACTTTTGAGACGATAGATCAGTCACAACCTTCAGAGAGAATAACTAGAAACCCCCAAGAACCGTGGGTAGTCCCAAAAAGGAAATTCGGGAATATTCAGTACCATATACTTCTCAAACTAATCATACAGTGGAAAGAAACCTACTTAATTGATTACAAGAAGGTAACTGATTTTGACAAAGAAATGGCATGTCTCAAAATGCATCTCAATCTTTGTGGCAAGGAACTCACAAAAGATTATGCGAATCATAACATCTTTTCATCTTTCCTATATCACCAATCATACTAATGAAACAGTATAAGCTGCAATATAACCTTTAACAAACTCATTAACTTAATGTAAGTGGCTAAGAGTTGTAGCAATTTTTTTAACAACGCTAGACATACCCGGATAAAGAAAATTCTTGGGGTTAATGGCAAGCGTTGGAGGTGGAAAGAACCCCAAAGGATAGTGAGTTGAACATATCCACAGACATATGCTAAATATGTACCATATGGACGAGGTTCTGGAAAGGGTCAAATTCATGGCAAGAGTCGGGAACGAACTCCTAATAGAAAATGGGACAAGTTATAAATGAACTATGTCATATCTAAGATTGGTTAAGTATAAGTTTATTTGAATACACTTTAACTATCAAATTAATTGCATTTACGTATATATACACCTGAGTTTATAGTTGTTATAGATGTAAATAATCACATAAAAACAAATACAAAACTCTCAACGTTCTTCGTTCCATGTAGGAATGTATCGAGGAGAACTTGATTGTTTTTGTGGCATCTCATACAATCCTAAGAAATAGATTATTTTCATTTAATTAATTATTTTAATTCCTCTAAACACTTAGACGATGGACTGTCACTTGTTGCTAGAGCACTATATCAATATGAACCTTGTTAAAATATTCGTACCAATCATTCTATAAGAATGGAAATGGGTATATGTACATTAACTCTAATGATATGAAAGCAAAATATATTAGAGAAATTAATGTATCAGATTAATGGATTATCTATGTTAGTAAATCATATCTTGTCACCAATAAAGAACTTTGGAACAATGACACATATATGTTTCGGCATGACCACGTGGGACACCATGGTCATGACATAGTGATCTATGTATTGCAAAATACACTTAGATACATTCTCTTTCGAGTGAAAGATAAAACGAGGGAATTAACCAAATTGTAATTGTTGACTTCTACTGCACAAGAAGCAACACCACCATCATAACATGCCCTCTCTAATACCTAGAACTTTTATATACCCTGATCCTTAGCCAAACTAGGAATGAGACCATCCTAAAGCTAAGGACATAATATAAAAATATTTCATTCTTACAACGAATACAATGTGATATTTATGGACATAAACATCCAAAATGCGGGCCATTAAAGTACTTTATGGTTCTGGTTTTGACACGATGAACACGTGTCGTATTATAGTCCACATGAAATGTTGCACTTATACATTAAGGACTCACCACCCTGATTTTTTCTCATCAAGTCTACATGACTTGGAATGCTGGAGAATTTACATCATAAAGATTTGATGATTATTGCATTTGTACCGCATGTGTATATATAAAATGGTCTCGTAAAATGATAAAAGTTGTCATCAAAAGAATATAGATGGTAGCTAGGGCATTGGTTATGCGCACCAATTTATCCACATCCGCATGGGGTAATGCAATATTACATGCAACTTTACTTATTCGTGTTTAGACCCACAACCAGCCAACCAATCTTGTGCGTACCAGTTGGTAACTGGATATACGCCTGATGTTTTACATTTACGTATGTTTGGTTGTGTTGTATATGTGCCAATTACGCCCCCACAGCGTACCAAAATGGGTCTTAAAGACGAGTCATCAAATGTTGGATATGAACCCCCAACAATTATCCGCTAATTAGAACCCTTGACGAGTGATCCCTTTACCGCTAGATTTGCGGGTTGTCACTTTGATGAGACAACCTTCCTGCTGTTAGGGGGAGATAGGAAAAAGGATTTTCCATGGGAACAACAGGAAGTGACATTGAATATTTCAATTGTGTCTCATTTTGATCCCCAAAAACTTCACAATGTAAAGTTGAAGTCAAACGAATCAGACTCGATACCTGATATGTTTAATATTATCTAGAGTGACAAGATCACATATACGAGCTGCAAACATACTCGCAAGGTCAAAAGTCCCCAAACAAGGGCACAACGTCGCTGGAAGTACGTTGCAATCACACATGGTGGAGGTGTGGTTGAGGTCGTAGCTCCTAAAAGGAAATGGGGGAAGCTACTTGGTTCGATAGATACTCATCTAAAGGAAGAGAAGAGTAAGGCACAACCATATATCATCAATACATGAGATTATCTCTGATTAAATCTATGTCTATGAATCATTACTGGAGGACGCTCCGAAGTTAATATTGATTCCAGAGATCAAAGAAATCTCAAATGAATATGAGTCGATGGACAGATCATAAATACTAAATGATGATATATTTGCATATATCGTTGCTTATGAGATAATAGAGCACGATGTCATCGAACCATGTTCAGTTGAAGAATGTCAACAAAGAGCAAATTGGCCTAAATAAAAAGAAGCAATCCAGGATAATTATTTGACAAATGAAAATGTATTTGGTTCGGTAGTGCTAACCGACCAAGTGTAAGCCTGTATGACATAGATAAATCATTTGTCAGGGAAGCGTAATGAGAATAATTAAGTCATAATATATAAGGCTCTCCTTTGGCGCAAGGTTTCTCACAACGCACTGGATTGACCACAATAAGACTTACTCTCTCGTGATGGAGAACGCTCTGCTAATTAATTAGCCAAGTAGTTTCCGAAGGACTGGAAATTGCAGCTCAACGATGTAGTTACTACATATCTCTATGGGGATCTAAATTCAGAGATATAAAAGTGCTAGATGGCATTATACCAATATCAAGTAACTTTAAACTATGAAATGTGATTACAATAAATATGAAACACTCACTTTATAGATTAAAGCAATCTATGCAGATGTGGTATACTCGCTTGAGTGAATACTTGATTGGGAAACGATAAATAAGAACGATGAACTGTGCCCTTGCGTATTTATATAAGAAAACAAGTCCCAGATTTTCATAGTAGCTTTATATGTCGATGTTATGAACATAATAGGCACTCTTGATGAAATAAGAGAAAACACAAGCTACTTGAACTCTGAATTTGAGATGAAAGATCGTGGATGTTGGTGCAAGTGTACCCAGCTTTAAATATTGTGATATATTTTTGGTATATATTGTGATATATTTTTGGTACACATAAAATCACATCTCCATATTTATTTTGATGATTACAAAACACACCGCATCTTTTATCTAATATTTTATCTGAGTGTGCAGATATTTAAATGATCTCGATAATTTTTTATCTGAAGAATCCAAGTCTGAAGAGTTTCGTCATTTTATTTTTAAAATGATAAACACCCTAAAATATTTTATCACTTGGATATTTCGTATCTATATAAATATATTTGAATCAAATATATATATACAATATTTTTTTTTTTTATATATTAAATCACTTGATATATATATATATATGCTGTTTGCTACTGTTCATCATCCATTGCAAGAAGTGTGATCAGCCGAAAGTAACCCTGCGTTGCCATGCTCTCATTGGACAATATTTCAGGCGGTATACCGCCAAGGTCATTGCGGTATACCGCGTCACCTTTCACCCGTCAGTTGTTCTGCATGTGAAGCTTCTATTGTCAGGAACCATGTCAGGCGGTATACCGCCATGTGCAACGCGGTATACCGCGGGTACACAATTCCGTTTGTTTTTGCAGGGTTGACCTTCTCCTTGCAGTGTCCTTTTTCTGACGCAGGTATACCGCGATGGTTTGGCGGTATACCGCGAAATCCTCAAGACTGTTGATCATCCAGTATAAATACATGCATCCAGCAGCATTCAAGTCTACACCAACTTCAGCAATAAATTCTCCCTCAGCATTTGATTATTATTCTGCTGCTTTCTTACTCACACTAAATCACTTAAACTGATAAAATTAATTTTTGAGCAAGAAATCTTGAGTTGATAGCAGATTAAAATCTCTCGATTAGTTGAATCAGCAACACAACTCAAGTGATCAAACTCTCTAAAAATATCCAAGTGATAAACCTTATTCAAGAGTGATTATTCATATTAAAATTTATACCCTCTTGTAAGTGTTTGAATTAGAGTGAGTGATCCACATTAATCTCTCAAAGAAGAGTGTTTCGCGTTTGTTGTATTAAGGTTTGTGTTTCTACCGTAAAGAACACGTTTCGTATTGGATCTCCGAGAAGTGTTATTTTCTCGAGGTGGACTAGCCAACTTTGTGTTTGGTGAACCACTTTAAAAATATCGTTGTCAAGTATTCTCTTTCCCTTATCTATTTACATTTCCGCTGTGCATTTAAATTATATCTGTTTATATAATTGTTGTATATTTACTTATTTATACTCTGCTTTATTTTTACTGTATTGTTTGTACTGTATTTATTTGTTCAAAGATTTTTTTTGAAAGAAAAAGATTTTAAATACAACCTTACCCCCCCCCTTAGGTTGTCCAACATTTGGTATCAGAGCGGGTCTTTCAAAAATATTCTGCATAATTTTCTCTTTCTTCTAAATGGCTCAACAAACTAATATCGTGTTTTCAAAACCTCCTTTGATAGATACTGAAAAGTTTGGCATTTGGGCCGAGCTATTTGAATGTCACGTGCGTGGCAAAAATCAAAAGATTTGGAATATTATAGAAAAAGGGAATTTTAAACCCACCATTGTGAAAGATGATGTTTATATTGATAAACCTATAGATGACTGGACTACTTCTGATGAAGCTCATTTTTGTTTAAACTTTGAAGCTAAGAATATATTATATGCTGCTTTAACAACTGATGAGATTGAAAGAGTATATACATATAAAACTGCAAATCAAATATGGGAAAGTTTAAATAATACTCATCGTGGAAACACGGAGGTTAAATCTAGTAAAGTAAATATTTTAGTTCACGATTATGAACTATTCGAAATGAAACAAGATGAGTCAATTGACTCAATGTTTAAAAGATTTAACCTTATTGTGACTACTTTGAAAGGTTTGGATCGCACTTATCCTAACGAGGACTATATAAGGAAAATCCTACGAGCCCTTCCTTCGGAGTGGATGCAAAAGATAACATCCTTAGAAGACTCCCGTGACCTTTCCATAATGAAGATAGATGACTTGATCGGTAATCTTAAAGTGCATGAAATTGCACTTAAAAGAAACAAAGATCGGGAGCAAGTTAAAAAGAAATCAATCGCTCTCAATGTCTCAACACCAAAAGATGAGAAGAAAAAGGAGAAAGCTAGCTCCTCGAAAGATCCATCCGAAACTCTCGATGAAGTCGCCATGTTGGTAAGAAACTTTTCCAAATTTCTTAATAATAATAATAAATTTTCTAACAATGGCAGATTTCAAAGAAACGGTAACTACCGTCGTGGTGGTGAAAATCGAAGTCGTAAGTTCCATAAACGAGACGAAAAAGTTAAGAAAAATGGCGACTCGAGTGAAGACGATAAAGCTAAGCCAAAGAGAGGCTTTTGCTACTCATGTGGTGACAAAGACCACTACGCCAATGAATGTCCGAAAAAGAACAAGTTCCAAAAGAAGAAGGAGAAAGCCTTCATTGGAGGCGCGTGGAGCGAGAGTGAAGAAGAAGATGACTATCAAGCCATTTGTCTTATGGCCGAAAGCGACGACGAGGTAAAATCTTCTTACTCGGATTACGATAGTGATTATGAAAGTGATAATGAAAATAATCTTGAAGAATTATATGAATCTTTTCATAAAATGGCCGCTCTTGCAAATCGTTACCAAGATGAGAATGCTATGTTAAAAGAAACTGTAAATACATGTAAAAAGGAAATAAAAAATGTTAAACAAAAATCTGAAAATGATATGGATATAATTGCTAAATTAGAAACTAAATTAGGAGAAAAAGATTTTTGTAAATCTTGTGATGTTTTAAATAAAGAAATTGCATGCTTGAATAAAAAATCACATGAAAATATTATTTGTACAAAATGTGATATTCTTGATAATGAGATTACATGTTTAAAGGCTAAATGTGCTTCATATGAAAAAGATAACATGCTAGCTAAAGCCTTTGAAAGTAGCAATGAGAAAGTTCTTAACATGCTTAATATGCCTAACCGTATAAAATGTAGAAAAGGCATTGGTTCCAATACTTGTGTTGATAAATGTTCATGTATACCCATCAAAAGATTCTATGAATCACCTAAAGTAAATACAAGAAATCAATATGTGCAAAAACCTCCGTATGTGCGTAAAATAAATAATGTAAATTATAATACGAGAAAACCGTATGCTCGCATGTACCATGATAAATATTCTAAACCTAATAATAATGCGAATGTAAATACTTGTTTTTATGTGTATGATAAATATAATCGCAAAATTAAAATGGTAAATAAATGGATTCCAAAAGGAATGTTTAGTAATGATAATCCCGGTGGTATGCGTTTATGGTTTTAAATGTGTTATGTATATGTGTTATATATTATATATAAGTAAAACATTGTTATTTATATTTTTTATACTATTCATATATATATATACCTACGTACTGCACATATATATATACATTTTATTTAATTCTTTTAATTCTTATATATATATATTATGTTTGTGTAATGTATTATATATATATATATTGTTTGACTTTATATATATGCATATTGGTTGACATTGAAACTAATTGTCAAGGACCCACAAGAAATGGGGACCATAAAAGTTACATCTTCATTATTGTAGATTGACCTTGATATGGACTGGATACTCGATAGTGGTTGCACACGTCACATGACCGGAAACAATAATCTCTTTTCTTCATATAAGTCATGTGATGGTGGACAGGTAATTTTTGGAGGAAACTCCAAAGGAAATATAATTGGTAGAGGTACAGTTTCTTGCAATAATGTTCAATTTCTTAATGTTAATCATGTTGATAATTTACATTTTAATTTGTTAAGTGTTCGCCAATTGTGTAAAAATAATACAACTGTTGTCTTCGAAGAAGATTCTTGTAAAATCATAAAAAATGGCAAAGTTCTTTTAAATGGCTTTGTAAAAGGAAATTTATATATTTGTAAAACTGTTGTATCTGATAATGTATGCTTATCTTCTATTAATGATGTTTCTACTTTATGGCATAGGCGTTTAGGTCACGCTAATCTAAGATTAATGCAAAACTTAAAAAATAAGGAGCTTGTGAGTGACCTGCCAAAATTAAAGTTTGATAATCATTTTTGTGATGCTTGTCGTGTCGGCAAACAACATCACGTTTCTCATAAATCAAAAAATGTTATTTCTACTCAAAGAGTTTTAGAACTTTTACATATGGATCTTTTTGGCCCGATGGCTATTCAAAGTTTTGGAGGAAACTTTTATACTTTGGTTATTGTGGATGATTATTCCCGTTATACTTGGACTTTATTTTTGAGACATAAAAATGAGGCTTTTGAAAAGTTTAAAATTTTGGGAAAACGAATTCAAAACCAACAAGGTTGTACGATTGTTTCCATACGTACGGACCATGGACGAGAATTCGATAATGATGTACAATTTGGTGCCTTTTGTGATAAACATGGTATAACTCATAACTTTTCGGCTCCTCGAACTCCTCAATCTAACGGGGTTGTTGAAAGGAAAAATCGAACGTTGCAAGAAATGAGTAGAACTATGCTAAACGAACATCAAGTTCCCCAAAAGTTTTGGTGTGATGCCGTTGCTACCGCGACCTATGTGCTTAACCGTGTCCTAATTAGAGGTATCCTAAATAAGACACCCTATGAACTTTACCGTGGTAGAAAACCTTCCCTAGCTCACCTAAAAGTTTTTGGTTGTAAATGTTTCATTTTAAACACCAAATCCTACCTAACCAAATTTGACCCCAAAGCCTATGAGGGAGTGTTCCTAGGTTATTCTTGGAATAGCAAAGCCTATAGAATCCTAAATAAGGAGACCATGGTAGTGGAAGAATCCCTTAATGTTAGTTTTGACGAGAGTCCTCCCAAACCGAGTGCACCCTTAGCAAATGATAATATCCGTGAAGGAGATGTCTTAGCCCAACAACTTAGTACCTTGGATTTAGGTACCCAACCTTTCTCAAATAATATTGAATCTAGTGATGCCCCTCCATGCTTTATTCCACAAGGTATAGATGATCCTAACCTTAGAACCGCTCGAGGCCATCCCGTAGATCAAATTATAGGTGACCTAAACCAAAGGACAACTAGATCACAAATCCATACCCATTGTGCTTTCCATGCTTTTATCTCAACCATAGAACCTAAAACCATAGATGAAGCTTTAGGTGATGAGGATTGGATTATGGCCATGCAAGAAGAGTTAAACCAATTTTCTAGGAATGATGTGTGGGACTTAGTGCCTAGCCCTAGTAGTCAAACCATTATTGGCACAAGATGGGTCTTCCGTAACAAGGTAGACGAGAACGGTGGAGTCACACGAAACAAGGCACGTTTAGTTGCCAAGGGGTACAGTCAACAAGAAGGTATAGATTATGACGAAACCTTTGCACCGGTTGCAAGGTTGGAGTCTATTCGAATGCTTCTCGCTTTTGCAAATGCTAAAGATTTTAAGTTATTTCAAATGGATGTTAAAAGTGCTTTCTTAAATGGTATTATAAATGAGGAGGTATACGTTTCTCAACCTCCCGGTTTTGAAAGTTTTGAAAACCCGACACATGTTTATAAATTAAAAAAGGCGCTTTATGGTTTAAAGCAGGCTCCGCGTGCGTGGTATGATAGATTAAAAACCTTTTTAATTGTTAGTGGTTATATTATGGGTAAAATTGATAATACTTTATTTGTGAAATATGTTCAAAATGATATTGTGGTTGTGCAAGTATATGTTGATGATATTATTTTTGGTTCCACTAATGAAAAACTATGTAATGAATTTTCTGCGAAAATGACAAGCGAGTTTGAAATGAGCATGATGGGAGAGTTAAAATACTTCTTAGGATTGCAAATAAAACAATGTGAAACTGGTATTTTTATTAGTCAATCTAAATATTGTAAAGATATGTTGAAAAAGTTTAACTTTGAAAATGTCAAACCCGTTGAAACTCCAATGACCACAAATTTGCAATTATCTCGTGACGAGGAGGGAAACGATTTTAATGAAAAGATTTATCGTGGTATGATTGGTAGTTTATTATATTTAACTGCTAGTAGACCTGATATTATGTTTAGTGTATGTTTATGTGCTCGTTTTCAATCTTCACCTAAACAATCTCACTATGAAGCTGCCAAGCGTATTTTTCGATATTTACGAGGTACTACTAATCTTGGCTTATGGTACGCAAAGAAACCCGAGTTAGAAGTAACGTGTTTTGCCGATTCCGATCTTGGTGGATCTATTGTTGACCGAAAAAGTACTAGTGGGGTATGTGCCTTTATAGGTCTCTCACTTGTATCTTGGTTCTCTAAGAAACAACAATCCGTAGCTTTGTCTACCACCGAAGCGGAATATGTAGCCGCCGCAGAGCATGTGCTCAAGTCCTATGGATGAAACACACACTTACCGATTTTGAGGTACACCTAACCAAAATTCCAATTATGTGTGATAACTCAAGTGCCATAAACTTAAGTAAAAATCCCGTTTTGCATTCTCGTACCAAACATATTGAATTGAGACATCATTTTTTACGAGATAATGTTCAAAAAGGCAAAATCGTGCTTGAAAAGGTTGATTCGGAAGATAATTTGGCCGATATTTTCACAAAAGCTCTTAACAAAAAAGCCTTCTTTAAATTAAGACTTGGTTTAGGCATGCTTGAGTATAACCCTTGATAAATACTAACTCTCAAATATTTCATATTTTGAGGGGGAGCATCTTTCGAGGGGGAGCATAAGCGACTTTCTTAAACCCTTTTTGCTTCGACAAAAGGGGGAGAGAAACCGAGTATGCTCTCGTGTTTAGCGTTGTGTTTGTCATCATCAAAAAGGGGGAGATTGTTGGTGCAAGTGTACCCAGCTTTAAATATTGTGATATATTTTTGGTATATATTGTGATATATTTTTGGTACACATAAAATCACATCTCCATATTTATTTTGATGATTACAAAACACACCGCATCTTTTATCTAATATTTTATCTGAGTGTGCAGATATTTAAATGATCTCGATAATTTTTTATCTGAAGAATCCAAGTCTGAAGAGTTTCGTCATTTTATTTTTAAAATGATAAACACCCTAAAATATTTTATCACTTGGATATTTCGTATCTATATAAATATATTTGAATCAAATATATATATACAATATTTTTTTTTTTTATATATTAAATCACTTGATATATATATATATATGCTGTTTGCTACTGTTCATCATTCATTGCAAGAAGTGTGATCAGCCGAAAGTAACCCTGCGTTGCCATGCTCTCATTGGACAATATTTCAGGCGGTATACCGCCAAGGTCATCGCGGTATACCGCGTCACCTTTCACCCGTCAGTTGTTCTGCATGTGAAGCTTCTATTGTCAGGAACCATGTCAGGCGGTATACCGCCATGTGCAACGCGGTATACCGCGGGTACACAATTCCGTTTGTTTTTGCAGGGTTGACCTTCTCCTTGCAGTGTCCTTTTTCTGACGCAGGTATACCGCGATGGTTTGGCGGTATACCGCGAAATCCTCAAGACTGTTGATCATCCAGTATAAATACATGCATCCAGCAGCATTCAAGTCTACACCAACTTCAGCAATAAATTCTCCCTCAGCATTTGATTATTATTCTGCTGCTTTCTTACTCACACTAAATCACTTAAACTGATAAAATTAATTTTTGAGCAAGAAATCTTGAGTTGATAGCAGATTAAAATCTCTCGATTAGTTGAATCAGCAACACAACTCAAGTGATCAAACTCTCTAAAAATATCCAAGTGATAAACCTTATTCAAGAGTGATTATTCATATTAAAATTTATACCCTCTTGTAAGTGTTTGAATTAGAGTGAGTGATCCACATTAATCTCTCAAAGAAGAGTGTTTCGCGTTTGTTGTATTAAGGTTTGTGTTTCTACCGTAAAGAACACGTTTCGTATTGGATCTCCGAGAAGTGTTATTTTCTCGAGGTGGACTAGCCAACTTTGTGTTTGGTGAACCACTTTAAAAATATCGTTGTCAAGTATTCTCTTTCCCTTATCTATTTACATTTCCGCTGTGCATTTAAATTATATCTGTTTATATAATTGTTGTATATTTACTTATTTATACTCTGCTTTATTTTTACTGTATTGTTTGTACTGTATTTATTTGTTCAAAGATTTTTTTTGAAAGAAAAAGATTTTAAATACAACCTTACCCCCCCCCCCCCCCCCCCCTTAGGTTGTCCAACAGTGGAAAAACTTGGTTTTGTCTAGATACTTGAGCTACGACACCGAGTTTGTGGAATATTAATCCACTGATCCGCATATGTCTAGAAAATGATCAGGCGACCTAATATAGACAAAGCGCATCCGATTAGCACTCCCATGATCGGTCAATGTGTTGGATATAAGGAAAGATCCATTTCGTCTAAAGGATGAGGACGAAGAGGTGTTAGGAGCTAGAATTCCATACCTAAGTACAATAGGCGCATTATTGTACTCGACATAATACACTTGACCGTATATTGTACCTCTTACTGAACTTGTCAGCTAGATTTAGCTCAGCGCCAACGCAACGTCATTGGAGTGATTTCAAATTAATCTTTTGGCACCATTGACGTGGGCTTATAATTTCCCTACGGAGATAAATGGATTGATAATGAAACTTCAATATCTATTTAGATTGTGAGCGGCGCGGCAAAAGTACTGGCTCTTATAGAAAAACACCAAACAATGCCTTGGTATATATTTGTTGATATTAGGTATATGTTTGACTGATATAAAGGTTGTTCCCAAACTGGATAAGGAATTATCATATGGAACATGTCGATTGCTTGGAAGTAAACTAAGCAAACCCTTAATAGCTATCTTCTTATATTATCAACAATCTTACTATCCATGAGACTATTCAAGAGTGTATACGGTTAAGGACTATCATTACACATATAAGAGGAGCTGGTAATTTTGAGTTTAACCATTATACAACTTGTATGTATGGAAATAATGCATCATGTATCGAAGAAATGAAAGTAAGATATATCAAGGGTTATAACACAAAGCATATTTTGCTTAAGTTTTTATATAATCAATTCTCCTCAAGATTCAAGTGAACTGAATAAGATGTAAGGAAAATGTGACATGTTTGTTTACCAAATCAATACGTAAAACCATATTTGGGAAACATGTAGAAAGTATTGAAATGGAAATGTTTTAAACCTTCTTTGATTAATGCACGAATCAGGGGGAGTGGTAGACAAAAGGGGGAGTCTACTATATATGTAATATTGGTATGTTGTGCTCTTTCCTTCAACCAAGGTTTTATTTTTCCCATTGGGTTTTGTTCCTTGGTGCAAGGTTTTAGTGAGGCAACATTTTATACATCATCTTGATTTCTATACCTCTTGATTGATGCACAAATCAAGAAAATGGTAAACTAGAGGAATTGTTTATTGGTGTCTTGTACTCTTTCCTTCGCCTAAAGTTTTTATTTTTCCCACTGGGTTTTGTTTCTTTGGCGTAAGCTTTTAATGAGGCAAGAACTATGCACCATCACTCATTTGATTCGGCACAAGGAGGAGTGTTGAAGGATATGTGCCATCATCAAAAGGAAGTGATTGAAAGAATATTTTCCTACTATTAGATATTACCATAATTAATGTTTCTTTTTCGTTGTAAACTCCTCCCTATATAAAGGGCTTATGATTAATGAGAATTACGATTCATTCTCTCCATTCTATTGTGTTCTGTTTCGTTTTTCCTTTAACACTAACTTATTTTTTTATAAACTCACTCTAACATTTATTTTTGGAAAATACACTCATCTTTTTTTAACAAAAAAACACTAACATATTTTTTATAAAACCACTTTAACATATTTTTTTATAACAACAAAGTTTACATAGTATATATTTCAAAATTTTAAGATAACAACAAAGTTTAAACAACAACATTCAAACAACAAAGTTCAAACAACAAAGTTCAAACAACAAAGTCTAAACAACAAAGTTCAAACAACAAAGTTTAAACAACAAAGTTCAAACAACAAAGTTTACATATCATATATTTTGAAAATTTAAGATAACAACAAGAAACTACAAAAAGTTAAGAAAAATGACTTACCACATCCCTAACACGTGACATCTTCAAACCGAGCGCGTAATCGACACGAGAAGTTGAGAGAGTTAGGAGAGAGTTTAAAAATGAGGTATGGTGGCCGGATGTTGGTCCCCCACCCTCTCTCTTTATAGCCGACATTGGAGGGTGGGGGTTGGGAAGAGTTATAAAAAATTAGGGTTTCAACCCCAGCCATACATGTGGCAGCTAAATCCCGCGATCGCGGGACCCAATCGCGGGACAAGGGGTCATTTGGTAACCGCGGGCATAGTTGGGGGGGGGGGAGTTGTAGCCGCGGGGTTTCTTGAGGGGGCATAGCGGGAGAAATGACCAAACGCGGTGCCACGTGGCTGTGAGTCCCGCGATCGCGGGCCTCACTGCGGGGAAAATGGGTATTTTAGCAATTTCGACGAGAAAATGGGTATTTTGGCAAGTGGATATTTTAATTAATTTCCCTTATACCATTCGGTTATTATTTATTTTTTATAGGAAATTTACGACAAATATAAATATTTATTTAAGTATTAGTAAAACGTTGTCGTTTTTACAGAAGTACAAAAAGACTGATATTTTATAAAAAGCCAGCTACCATGTTTTTTTCTTCATAAAGTATTTGAAACCGTTTAATTTAACAAACTATGATGTTTGTTGGAAACCAGTAATTCCCAAATCTCAAATAATCCTCACAATTTATAATTCATAAAATCCCAAAGATGGTAAAATGGATTCTATAACATTTTTCAAATGAATGATGGGTACATTTGAAAGGAAAAACTAAATATAATTGTTAAAAAAATCTACAATTTGTTTATTTTATAGAAAGTAAAAGGATAGATTTAGTGGTAAAATTGATAATTGTCTTCTATTGGTGATTTTATTGTGAAAAGTTGTATTATATACTTTTGCCTATGTACTTTTTTTTTCTTATTCATGTTATTAATGTAATGATATGTTTTGGTAAATTTAATTATCACGTAATTTGATAGTGTGAGATCTGAATTTGCCATATTTATATTGTTTTAGCAATTACTTAAGTTGGTATCAATACAAGACTGACAGGTATTTCCGACAGAAGAATCCTTCGGAAATCCGTCGGAATAGGGATAGTGACGGATTTGTCTATCGCAAGATCACTTCCGGCGAATATTTCAACGGAAATCCACCGCTTTTTTTCGATGTTCTTAAAAAATTTAAGTTAGGCAAGTTTACTTAATCAACCTGATTAAATTTCCGGCGAATAATTCGTCGGTAATTTTTAATTTAATTTTTATAAAAAAAAGTTTAATAAAATAGGTTTTTATTTAATCTTTAAAAGTTTTAATTTAAAAAATCCGACGGATAACTGTCGGAAATCCGCCGGAATTTTGTTTATTTTTTTGGAAATTCGGAAAAAGCCACCGGCAGAAATTAACTTGTATATTTTAAAAAAATGACTTTTAATAATTGATTTAAAATTCTTAAAATCTTACAAATGTTTAAAAAAACTGCTAAAAACTGGAAATCAAATATCATACATTAATTAAAGACAATCAACAATTATTCGGGCGGAATAAATACAAATTGTTCCAATTGTTCGATAAACGGAATTCAAGTACAAATTCTTTAGTGTGACAATCGTTCAAAAACACATAACCAAAAATCAAAACTCTGGCGGCGGGGTAAAACTTTTCACCAACTCCATCGTCTCCTCACTAAACCACCATTATAACCCAATATGACATTTTATGACTTATTAACGTCCAATGAACACACGATGGCGACTTATTATGTGCTTATGTGCATGTATCTACCACATAGATGCATGTGTTGTCTATTAAGGTCGATAAGACAACTAAGAATCATTATACCATAATATGAACCACTAAACCACCATTATAGCCTAATATGACATTTGTATAACTTATTAAGACCCTATAACATCATATGTGACTTATTACGTGTTTGTGTGCAAATATTTATTACATATATGCATGTAGTGTGTTTTCGGTTGGATACAACAATTAAACAATTAAGACTCACTATAGCCTAATTTGAACCACTAAGCCGCCATAAATCCCACTACACCCCAATTTGAGGTGAATAAGTATTGAAGGAGTGAAAATGCGAAAAAAATACACAAAAAGTAACTTTTAATAAATAAAAAAACCCGCCACAAATTCCGTCACAAAATGCATAAAATATTTAAAAAAATAAATTTAGATATTTCCGACGGATTTCCGGTGGGCACCCCACGCGTTGAAAAATACAAGCATTTAAAAATAAAACTAACTATTACAAATTTTATGATATTTGTACTTTTTGACGGATGAGGTTGTCCGTCGGAAATCCGCCATAAATATCATTTTTTCTAATACTCTTAATAAATGGACCTGGAAAAATTTGTTGGGTAAATTCTAATATATTATTTTCGACGGATTTTCAGCAGAATTTGATTTATTTAATTAATTAAATTTATTTCTGAAATCCGTCGAAAATAATAGATTAATAGTTAATTAATTTCTACTTAGTTTAATAAAAAATTAATTAAAATTTAAAATATTTGTGATGGGTTTGCAGCGGATTTGCGGTGGATTGGAATCCGTCACAAATATTCACAAAGATATATATATATTTATAAAAAACAGTAACGGATTTGTGGTGGATTTCTGACAAAATTATGTCGGTGTTGACTTTTTTAACTTTTCTTCAGTCCGTCGGAAATCTGTCGGTAATATTTCCGATAGAAAATTCGTCGAAAAGGCCGTCAGAATGCTCCTTTGTGTTAGTAAGTGTATTGATTCATCTTTGCATGATATGTGTATTTGTATGCTCAAAACTAAAATCTAAGTGTCACATTATGTGAAACGGATATGTCTATTGTATATATTTATGTGCAGGGGCGGACCTACCTTCACTCCGGGGGGTCACGTGCACCCGTTCACTTGTCTACCGTAAGAGAAGAAAATCTAGATCGTTTGACGGTGCACCCGCTTAGTTTTGAGAGTGCTCTTAAGTATTTTTAAACTGAACACTTAAACAAAATGAGCTTCTAGCGTGATGGTTTGTGTTTACTAATTAGTGCTTCTAGTTTCAAGAGGTTTGGGGTTCAATTTCCACTCTTAGCACCTATGTATTTATTTTTTGTTAAAACTAGAGAAAGCTCATTACTCCTCTTCATAAATTGCATTTAATACACATTGAATACTCTATTAATATAATGTAATTTGATCGTTAACTCTCTCCAAAATTATAAAATTTTCATCTTTATATTTCTAATTTGTTTTTAGTTATTGATTTGATTATTATTACATGAAAGTGTATATGCATAGTTAATTTTGATTTGCAAAACTTCAAAAAAAAATCTCGAAATCAACCAAGAAATCAAAAAATTCTCTTGAAATCAATAAAAAAAACCCCAGAAATTATCTTGAATCGACACAAAAAACCAAAAAAATTAATCGAAATCGACAAAAAACTTAAAAAATCCATCGAAATCAAGCAAAAGATTGAAAAAAAAATCTCAAAATCAACTAAAAGCTTAAAAAGTCCCCAAAAGACAGAATTCAGCTAAAAACACATCGACAACAATTTTTTAGACTTTTCGTTTGTGCACCCGTTCATCTAAAATCCTGGATCCGCCACTGTTTATGTGTGTGTATATATGTGTGTGTTTTTATCGCATGAATGATGAAACTACTTGGTTCAAAACTCTATATCGCATGAAACTAGTTGGTTCAAACATCTTTATCGCACAACAATAACGACTACATATATTTGTATCATCGTGAAAGAATTCTGAGAACAGGTGCATAAAACTTGGAAAAAATTTCTTGACCAACCATAACAGCAAAATCGAGTTTATAGGACGCCAAAAATTTCTAAGCGTCTTATCTAAATTAAGGTGTTATAATAAGTTTATAGAACGTTTTTTGGTGTCATAACAAGTTTTATAGAACATTTTTATAGAAAAAAACATCCTATTAACTATTTTATAGGACAATAGTTGAAAAAGTCTTATAGAATAGCCAATGTAACGCTTTGTATTAAAAATGTTTTAAAAATCATGTTAAGTCACCTAAAAGTGTCATATAAGCTTATTACAACGTCTTTAGATAGGACGCTTTAGTTTTTGCTCCTATAAATGAAGACTTATAAAACAGTTTATTAGAACATTAGAAATTGATGGCATCTTATAAACCTAATTTTGTTGTAGTGAGCAACAAAAACTGCTATTCCACAAGATCAGAGCCTCAGAGAATTCATGTCATAGAAGAAATTTTCAATTTACCCTTACAAAAACTATAACATTGTTGACTATTCAAACAAGCCCCTCAACCATTAATAGAGATGGCCAAATTCCGGTCCCAAGCCAGGTCATACGCATCCGGGCAAAAACAGTAACTTTTCAGACTGATCCCAGTCCCGAGATTGGTCAAAACCGGGTGGGCCAAAAAGTTGGAACCGGTTTAAAGCAAGATTAGTTCTATGGACCAGTTACAATAAATGGAACCCAGTCATGGGTTTTTGGTCGACACCAAAACCCATTAAAAATCATAAATGAGGACCGATTTAGCCCCGATCCAACTCGGTCAAGGACCAGACCGGTTTTTAGGGGGTGTTTGGGATTGCGTCTCACAATTGCGTTTGCTTATCTGCTTATCTCGTTTCTCCGGCCCAGAAAAGCAGGTCTCCATCTGCTTCTCAAAAAACTCCGTTTCTCATCCCTGGAACGCGATAAGCAATTTTTTTTTCAAATCCAAACACCTCCCTCCGGCGTGGAAACGCAATAAGGAGAAACGGAGATCCAAAACGCAATCCCAAACACCCCCTTAATCATCTCTGTTCTTAAATCTTAACGATAGAATGCTACTTTTGTCTTTATTTGCTAAAATTGTTATTGGGCTATCCCAAATATTAGACAAAGTGGGCTTGGTGGCCCACGGCATCAAAGCCCATGATACATCTCGGTCCAACACTAATATAGGGCGCTTGCAGTGCTGCCCATTCGGCCGTTCACTCTCTTCCGGCATCCGGCGTCTCACTCTCCGTTTCGAAACTCGTTCTCGCCGGCTACTCTCACCGGAATCTCGGCTCTCGATCTTTGCCCTAATTCTCCGGCAGAGCAAGTTTGGAATCCATAAATTTGGTAAATTCTTGATTTCTTAATCCTAAAAGTTTTGATTTTTCATAGATAATTTATGAAGTTATGTGTTTGTTTACCACTTAATAGTTCCATTAAGAGGAAACCTCTGAATCGCTAAGAGGTGAATCTTGTTTGGCAAAAAAAAAAGTTGGCCTCTTAATGGTTCTAAAACCCTCTGAACGATTTTGTATCTCGGGCACCCCTTAACCATTCAGCGCCCTAATTTCATTCTAAACAATTACCAAGAGGCTCTTTGGCAGTTGCTAAATGGTTTGGTGCAGAATGATTTAAGTAGTCAGAATGATTAAGAGACTTTTATTATATAGTGCAAAATGAATATGGTTGTTTGGTAATTGTTTAGAATGAAATCAAGGTGCTGAATGGTTACCCAGGATGCTAAATCATTCAGAGGGTTTTAGAACCATTAAGAGGCAGACAATTTTTTTGCCAAACAGGATTTACCTCTTAGCGATTCATAGATTGCCTCTTAATGGAACTATTAAGAGGTAAACAAACAGCCCCGGACAACCATATTTTATTTTGTACTATATCATAAAAGCCTCTTAATCATTCTGACCACTTAATCATCCTGCACCAAACCATTCAGCAACTGCCAAACAGCCCTTTAGATAAGTTTATGTGTTGTTCTTTGAGTTTTGATTTTGACCTAGATTTTTTTTTTCCTGTGTTTTTTATGAAGTTATGATTTAGATTAGGTTTATTTGATGAAGTTGATTTTGATTATTGATTGTTAATTTACTATCATTTATCTACTAAACTGCAAGTTATAATCATGTCAATTTTAAGCTGTTATAGAATTTGACGATTTGTTACCCATATATTATACTCAATTGATAGAAATAACCAAAATTTTGCTAGTAAAAGTCTAGCAGCTTGCAAAACCTATTTTTTTTTTATCAATTTATTATTCATATAGTAGCACTTTAGCAAGTTGCTAAAGGGCTACGTGTGAAATGATGACGTGGCATGTAGCACTTTTTAACGGTTATATATATGTAATATTCTCACGAGTTATATAAAAGAAGTCTTGAGTTACTATTTTAGTTTGTCCCAAAATACTTGTCCACCCCTGAAATTAAATGTCTACTTCCCACATTCTACCCTTAATTATGAGATGGAGAAAATTTATGTGTCTATAATCAAGGGTAAAATTGTTATTTTGTTAATTAAAAAGTATAATAGTTACACATTCAAGTTCTACATTAGCGTGTTAAGTTTATTCGCTCGTTTTTTTCTATTGTTTTGAATTTAAGGACCAATAGAAAAAAGCGTTAAAGCATGGCAGGAGGGAAAATTGTGAAGGCAAAGCCCGCACGTGGAGCTGCGGGCTCTTCCAATCACTTTCAAGGAGGTATATCGTTCCATAAATCAAAGGGTCAGCATATTCTGAAGAACCCTTTACTCGTTGATTCGATCATCCAGAAAGCCGGAATCAATAGCACGGATGTGATTCTTGAAATTGGTCCTGGTACGGGTAATCTTACCAAGAAACTTCTAGAAGCTGGGAAGTCTGTTGTTGCGGTTGAGCTTGATCCACGTATGGTCCTTGAGTTGCAGCGTCGTTTTCAGGGCACCCCGTTCTCTAACCGACTCAAGGCAAGTATTTCCATTTAAATTCGTGTTTTTTTCAAGAGTTTAGTAGTGCATTGTGGGTGTCTTAATAAGAGGGAAGTTCCGTTAGGAACCCAAAATTGATTAGGAACTTGGGAACCGTCCATAGTGCTCCAAGTGTCCCTCTTCATAATGAATATTCATGATGATGAATATGGACGTGTTATTCATCATGAATCGCACATTCATTATGAATATGCTACAAAATTATGGATGATTTTGGATTAGGAATTGGAGGGATTTGGATTGGAGAGGATTAGGAAGCCTTTGGTGTGTTTGGTTCCTAGGATTTGGAATGGGTTTGAATTCCATTATTTATAAAAAACATCATCAAAAATTTATAAAATATTATAAAAATAAGTAAATTACCTTTTATTTAATTGATTATTAGAAAACAAATATTTTTAAACATTATTACATACAAATCCTATGAAATCCTAGCCATCCCTGTGGGATTTCAAAATCCTATGTTTCAGGGATTTCAAAGAAATCCTAGGATTTCAAATCCGGACAATTCTGCAAACCAAACGTGGGATTGGAATAGATTTGAAATCCACCCCCCCAATCCAATCCATTCCATTCTTGCAAACCAAACGGACCCTTAGTTTTTTGCCTTTAATTTCAGGTTTATTATGCTTCTGCTTTTTTTTTGAGATAATTGACTCGAACACAAGACCTCGAATACAAAAAAAACAATGAACTAACCAACAGATTGACGATAATAAGTCGGTGACTTGTAAATTATACATACTAATAAAAAATATGAATCTGTCTATGTGAACATTATAATATAAGCTAACAAAATCCCTTTTAAATTCGACGCTTTTTATAGGTTATCCAAGGAGACGTGCTAAAATGCGAACTTCCATATTTCGACATTTGCGTAGCCAACATTCCATACCAAATATCATCTCCTCTTACCTTCAAGCTATTAAATCACCGCCCCTTATTCAGATGTGCCGTGATAATGTTCCAACGCGAATTCGCCATGAGATTAGTGGCGCAACCTGGCGACACCCTCTATTGCCGCCTTTCGGTAAACACCCAACTCTTATCTCGTGTTTCCCACTTACTGAAAGTCGGAAGAAACAACTTCCGCCCCCCACCAAAAGTTGACTCGTCAGTCGTCAGAATCGAGCCAAGAAAACCGCCCCCGGTGGTCAACTTTAAAGAATGGGACGGTTTGATGCGAATTTGTTTCACTAGAAAGAACAAAACCCTCGGAGCACTTTTCAGGCAGAAACATGTGCTTTCGATTATGGAGAAAAACTATAAAACGCTCCAAGCGTTGCAAGTTTCTCAGAGCATGGATGATCAAATGACAACGGATGCTTCTGTTCTTGGAGATTCGGGTGAGTTGACCATGTTGACCGACGATGACAATGATGATGATGATGATGATATGGAAATGGACGATGGCGAGAAAAAGGGGTCGGAGTTCAAGGAAAAGGTTTTGGGTGTGTTGAAACAAGGAGAATTCGAAGAAAAACGATCGTCGAAACTCGCACAAGCGGATTTTATGCATCTGCTATCGTTATTTAATCAAGCTGGAATACATTTTTCTTGAATGAATTGCAAATGTTATTGTTGTTTTCGTTGGGATTTTGTAGTGGTTTTTGGTCGATTATGTTCGGGTTTTGTTGTAGATTGTTGTTTACGATCTATTCTTCTTCGATATAATCCACCTTTTTTTACGTTTTAACGATAAAAGACTATTTATTGAATATATTTTTCGTTCTCATAGATGATTCTTTTTTAGTGCATGTTTTCTCCGGCTCGTCGCTAGATCGAGCGCCGATTCGACAATCAATGTTCCTCCGTCTTATGATTCTTCGACCCATCATTGATGTACTACTGAATGGAAAGACTTTTACTTACGAAGTTTTCTGAGAAATCCGTCGTTTAAGAGGTGATTTGTCACAAAACCGTCACATAAATTGGTGGGTAAATTGTTGGTGGAAACTCAAATCAGTGCCCATGGTCTGATTTATTTATTTGCTTGAAAAACATCTGAAACCATTGGTATTTTATCGGTGATCTGTCGGTAATCATCGACGGAATTTCCTTAATATTTTTTGTCGATAAAAGTCATTTGTTTGGTAGTTATTGAGTTATGGTGAGAAGGCAATAGGTTGGTTTAAGAGAGATGATGAATGTGTGTATTATATTTTAATAGAAAATAAAAAATAGTAAATTGACCAAAATACTTCATTTAAACGAATTTAACAAAAAAGAAATCAACTATCGTTAGTGGAGGAACCAAATCCAATAAATTTTGTAAACATGTGGGACAAATCTGTAATAAAAGAATTGTAGAAACCAATTCTGTTAAAAATGACAAACATCGGGGGTGAAAAATGTAATTTACTTAGTATATTATTATATTCCATACCTTTAATATTCCAACAACTTTTAACAAGACCTTCCGTAGCGGTCTCGGGCTCGGGCTCGGGTAGGAAGCGGGCTTGGGAGGGCTCCGGTACGGGAGGCGGGCTTGGGAGGCGGGTTCCAAAACCCATTCAACCCGAGCAATTTTAATTTTTTTTTTGTTTTTTTTTTTAAATTGGAACGTTGGGTAACGGCTATAAAAACAACAAAATTATTTTTTTTAATATTTTTTTTCTATTTAATCACACTATATATATTAACCCAAACATTTTATTTTTTCACACCAAAATCTCTCAAATTCTCTCAGACTCTCTCAAATTCTCTCAAACTCTCTCAAATTTCATCATGAATCCAAACAAAACGCCTACATCCCGTCGTAACCGACCGGATACACCGCAACCGCAAGAAGACCCGGAGCTTGGTTTCCAAGCGTTTTCACAACAAGATTATCATCCGCAATTTTCGCAACAATTTCCGCCACAATTTCCGCAACAATTTTTGCAACAATTTCCCCAACAATTTCCGCACAATATTCCTTACCAATTTACACGTCCCGGTTTGATTCAACAAGGTTTTACTCCGGCCAACAACCATCTTCCTTCACCCGCAATCGATCTCGACGACGACAATCCACAAGGTTTTACTCCGGCCAACTACCATCTTCCGGAAACCCAAGATTCTATCCCGCGTACACCACAATCCATATCCACACAACAATCTATCACGGAACCATCAAACCCGACACCAACGAGAAAAGGAAAAAACAAAAAATATGAAAATAGAGCCGCCAAACAGATGTGGAGTAAAGACGAGGAACTCGCGTTAGTGTCGGCGTGGGTTGACGTTTCGGAGGACCCCGTTGTCGGTAACGCACAAACCGGTGGTAATATTTTTATTGTTATTATTATTATTATTATTATTATTAAGATTATTAATATTATTATTAATGTTATTGTTATTATTCTTATACTTGAATTTACATAAATGTAGACATTTTTTGGAACCGAATCGGGCAAGTGTTCTTTAATTCTATGGGTCGCGGAAATTATAGAACAACTCATCAACTCAACACCAAGTTCAACGACCTCAATAAAAAAATAAATTCTTTTGGCGGCATCTACAACAACTTGGTCACTAATAGATCAAGCGGAATGAGTGAGACCGACATTTCACGAACGGTACCGAGCACAACTTGGGGTTGCTTTCACTCACGAACAAGCTTGGAAAGTCCTCAAAAATGTCCAAAATGGGGAGCCGTTCCAACGATGACGACAACTTCATCGCGGGGTTCAAAACGTACCAAACCTTCTGATGATGACGATGAAGACGTCAACGAGGTCGAGCAACTTCAACGACCCATGGGGAGAAACAAGGCAAAAAAACATCAACGAGTAATACGAGTGGGTCGAATACGAACGAAAGTGTTACTCATCAGTTGTTGACGACCATAGGCTCGTTCAATATTGAGGATACAATGGAGTACAAAATGAAAAAACTCGAACTCGAACGAGAAAAGTTGGAACTCGAACGAGAAAAACGATATCAACAAGACTTCGAGTTTTTCATATCCTCGCATGATCACCTTTCGGGAGACGCTTTGAGGGCTACTTTAGCGAGAAAAGAGAAAATTAAAAAATATCATAATTTTGGGTTATTTTGTATTTTGTAATTTTTATTTTTTTAGTGTTTTGTATTTTGTAATTTTTATTTTTAATGAATGATATGAATTTTTATCTTATTTTTATTTATTAAAAAATATATAAATATTTTTATTTTGTTAAATAATTAAATGTATAAATAAAAGAATTAAAAAAATGAGGTGGCAAGAGGGTTTGAGGGTATGGGTACTCCACTTTAGGGTAAGGAGAGGGTAAGGAGAAAAGCTGATGTGGCGCTGAGGTGGCTCAGGGCTTGAGGGTATGGGTACGGAAGGCCTATATAAACTATTACTTTTATATTAGGCCATCAATACCAATACCCTCAAACCCTCTTGCCACCTCAGCGCCACATCAGCTTTTCTCCTTACCCTCTTCTTACCCAAAAGTGGAGTACCAATACCCTCATACCCTCTTGCCACCTCATTTTTTTTAATTCTTTTATTTATACATTTAATTATTTAACAAAATAAAAATATTTATATATTTTTTAATAAATAAAAAAAGATAAATAATAAAAATAAAAAATTCATATCATTCATTAAAAATAAAAATTACAAAATAAATTTAAAAATCTATTCGTCGTCATTGTTGGGAACTTGGATACGCCAAATATGTTCGACCAAATCCGACCGAAGGTTATTATGAGTGTCCCGGTTTTTGACTTCTCGAACATTTGCCGCGCGTTGTTCCTCACTGATTTGGGTTTCGATATCATCCGTGAAAAAGTCGTTTTCATCGCCACCACAAATAGCATGGTATTCGTCTTCGAGTATCATATTGTGTAATATGACACAAGCGTACATAATGTTTCCCAATCTTGTCGGATGCCATCCGCGTGTCGGGTTATGAAATATATGCCAACGTTGTTTAAGCACGCCAAAAGCTCGTTCAACATCTTTACGTGCCGCTTCTTGCGCGGACTTGAACTTTTGTCGTTTAGGGTCATTTGGGCACATAAATGATTTTACGAAAGTAGCCCATTCCGGATATATCTCATCCGCTAGATAATATCCGTGCTTGTAGGTGACTTCATTCACCTCAAAAGGGCACTCGGGTGCTTTTTCATCATATACATCGTTGAAGATGGGCGACTGATTGAGAACATTGATGTCGTTGTTGGAACCGACAACACCAAAGTATGCGTGCCGGTTCCATAGATCTTGAGAGGCCACTGCTTCTTGACGATGAGGCGGTGCTACCATAAATTAATTGTGCAGTCTCTCGAACCAAGCCTACAAAAATTTTCCTTTGTAGATGCAAGTACTCGTCGGTGTCTACGGATGATGATGATGCGGTCGGTGAACCGGGTTGTGGCGAATCCATATTGTTTAAAATATAAAGAATGGAAGAGAATGAGAGAGTTGTTTTGTGTGAAAAATAAAATGGGTTAAGATTATATATATAGTGTGATTAAATTGAAAAAAAATAATTTTTTTTTAAAAGTAACCGTTGCCAAACGTTCATATTCGAATTTATTTAAAAAAAAATAAAAGATTTCGGGTATCAACGGGTTGGGGAACTCGGGGCTGGAACCCGCCCTAAGCCCGAGCCCCCACCGTACCCAAACCCGCTGGATCCCGCCTTCTACCCGTCGTGAGCCCGAGCTCCGCTACGGATGGTCTTATGTTGAGTTCGGGTAATCTTCTCACAAAGGCATTGTTTGTCAAAAAAAAAATTATAAGCTGACTTTTTTTTCTGGATACATGTTTGAATGACCATAAGCTAATTTTTTTGAAACGCTAATTGAAGTAGTTTTTGGGTAGCTCTTTGTGAATATTCCAATATTGCCCTCATTATTATTAATCAACTATTATTATATGTAAATATTAATTTTTTAAATTTAATTATTATTGATTAATAAATATTAACTGAAATTATTAAATTTTTAATTTTTAATTATTTAGAATATTGTTGATCATATAAATTATTTTTATATTGATTAATATATTCTTATCAATTACTATTATCCTTTTTAATTATTATTTGATTGTTTTTTTCATATTATATGTAACGGTTATTTAAAATCATAAGTTAATATATATTTTTTCTAAAACTTGTTTTAACAAATTCAAAATTTATAGTATTTATGTAGTAATAAATTTTAAAAAAATTTAATTAATATGTTATATTATTTTATTTTATTTTCTATATTGGTTATATTAATTAAAATATTATATTGCTATAAATTTGTTTTAATTATATAATTAAATATTGTAATTGATAATTTTTTAAGATGTTCTTTTTGGTCATTTTACATGTTTATAACCTAGTTTTGTCAAGCGTGACTTCTTCATCAGCTTGCTTATGAGTCAACAACTAGGTTATCAGCTAGTTTGCCAAACATAGCCAAAGTGGGAAATGAAAGGAAAAAGATTGTTTTTAAAACTCTTTTAAAAAAGAAAGAAAATGAAACGGAAGAAAATTAATGATAAATTTTCTCTCAAAATGTAGGAGGAAAAAAAAAGAAGAAAAAGAAATGAAAGAGATTAAAACTCGTTAAAAAATTATAAAACGGGTATATTAATAAAAATGACACATTTTTGTTCTTTTCTTTCATGTTCAAGAATATGGAATATTATTCATATTTGTTTTTCTTTTCTTTGTTTTTGTTTCATTTTGAAAACATAAATAAAAAATTATTTTTCTTGAGTTTGGTTTATCCCTTAATTCAAGAACACATCATTACTTTTAAATATTTTTTCTCACTCCTCCAAATATAGAGAAGTTTTTTTCCTTGACTAATCTCAATTTTGAAGAAAGTCTTGAAAATTCTCTTAGAAAAAAAAATACCAAAATCTTTATTTTCTTTATTTTATAGATTTTGTTGGAGTTGATAAGTTTTTAGTAGACTCTCCAAATAAACATATATTAGAGTTTTTAAAGTTTTTTGAAAATGGAGAATGTAGAAGAAAGAGGGTAAAATGTAAATTTGTAGAACTCTGAAAATTAAATGTTCATAGAAAGAGAAACATTCTCTTATATTTTTCATTGATTAAATGGTGGAAGTTTGTTGATATTAAATGTTTTAATAATATTTTTGAAGTTTTAAAATAGATAAAATTGTTGAAGATTGATATAAATAAGTTTTTTTGAAGATTTTTTTTTCTTTTTGAAAGGCAATTGCATTTCGGGGGTATACTGAACTATGTCCAGACTAATCCCCCTCGACCCGGCCACAATTCAGCCCACGACCCTTGATATCCGCCGCGTGCTCACCTCTGGATTCGAATCCGGGTAGTAAGGACTTCCACCACTTAACCCCCCCCCCCAGGATGTTACCGACCAGTAGGCTACAACATCTTTGGATGTTTTTTTTTGAAGATTTTGAATTTTCATTCTATGTTTATGAAGTACCTGTTGGAGATACTCTAAAAAATCAATAATTTGAAGAATCCCTAAACATTAAATATTGGAGAGAAATGTATTTTATTGTTCCACCAATTAAATGCTGAAAATTTGTTAGAATATTAAATGTATCGAATTGTTTAATAATATAATTAATGTTTGAATCTTCAAAATGAAAAACTAGGCCCGACAAAAACTGACACGACACGCTAACCCGACACGAACTCGACACGAAATAAAGACACGACACGAAAATTAAATGGGTAAGGTCAGGGTCAAAAATTTCAACTCAAAAATGACCAGAATATCCCGTTTATATATCCCTCTATATATATATATATATATATATATTATAAGTTTTATTTTTAATGCTTTCGATTTTTAAAGTTTTCTATTTGGTTAGAGCTTACAAGTTTGAACTAAAATTTAGGTTTTTAATGCTTTCATTGAATTTTGGATTTGTAGTTTTTTGGTGAGTTTTCGATATTTAATTTTTAGTTTTATAAATGTTAAACGGGTTAGGCGGGTCATGGCGGGTTAGGCGGGTCGGGTTAGGGTTGAGATTTTCTGACCTAAACGGGTCGGGTTAGGGTCAAGCATTCTCAACCCGTTTAACTTTGAACCCGACCCGACACGTTTGCCAGGTCTATGAAAAACTATTGAAGCCAGATGTGATTTTTTTGGAGATCTTTAATTTCTCCTCTATTTTGAAGAAATTATAAAACTGATGCAATACTTTTTTTGAAAAGGCAAATAATACACATACATGCATACACACACTCTCGCACATACATACATATATATATATATATATATATATATATACATACATACACATATAGAGGAATGTTCAAATGAGGAGCGCACCAAAACGTGAGAACGTGAGGAGCAATTGACAGTTATGAATCACATGTGATTGGCAGTTGTGGATCACATGTGATTCACAACTGATCTGGAGGAGCAATTGACAGTTATGAATCACATATGATTAACAGTTGTGAATCATTAATGATCCGCGACTTGCCACCTCGCGCCACGCCTCGCGCCACATCTTGCGCGAATTTTCGATTTGTTCCGATTTTTTAGCAGTTGTTGATCACATGTGATCAGAAGCATGGGAGTGCTCCTCACGTTCTCTTAAATTGATGCGCTCCTCGTTTGAACCCGCCTCTACATATATATATATATATATATATATATATATATATATATATATATATATATATATATATATATATAGGGGTTAAATCATGTGAAAACCAAAAATAGGTTGAGAACCGTGAGAACCGATCTAAGCCGTCATTTGGTTTTGATCCCATGGTTTTAGAAACATAAAAATTCATTCATAGGTTATCACGGTTCTCAACCTATTTTTGCCTATAATAATGTCCATAGATTAAAATCAATTAACGGCTTAGATTGGTTTTCACGGTTCTCAACCTATTTTAAGTTCTCATTTGATTATCGTCCTATATATATATATATATATATATATATTAACTAGTTGGATATATGCACGATGGTGCGGAGTATACATAAGTAGGGCAACAAAAAATATAATTTACTTTTTTATTGATAACCTTCCTCAGAACAAAGTTAACAGTTTCAAACATAAATTGAATAGTTTATGTATTAATTTTTCATTCTTAGCAGGCCAAAGATGGGCTTATATGCTCAGCCCACAAGATAGATTTCTCCATTTATGGGCCAGAAAAAGGGGAACAAAAAGATGACCAATTATAAAAGGTTTTATTCACAAAAATATAAACGAAGGGGTAAAATGTCATTTATGACATTCAGTTTGTTTATTCAGCAAAACAGCCGAAGAACAATTTATCTTATATCATACATACAGCTTTATCCATACAAGTGTTAATTGAAAATGAATCGAACAGCCCCTTAATTTGGCTTGGTTTTATCACAGATTCATAGGACTGACGTCAACTCTTTAGGTGTTTGTGGAAAGTAATCGAACTGTACAACTGGTTATTATGACATACGTTACCGATTGTTTCACGAACCACATGCGGTTTCACAAGGCCCGTCTTTTGTCAACTATTCTCGTTTCTATTGTTAAATCAGTTGGAAAACTCGCTCCATTATTTATTCTTCTGTAGGCCGTTAAAGAGGCATTCTAGCAATAATATCGCTGGTAGAAATGGTGCCAAGCCGTTGGCTTTGTATTGTGACAACATCGTCAAGAAGGGTGGAAATGAGAAGTTGAGCGATGAAGCTATCGAAGAAACCTTGGATAACGTATGTTGGTCTTATCGGTGATTGTTTCATTTTTTGGCGATTGCATTCTGATGTTTGAGTTACAGACGGTCTTCACATAAACAGTCTCTCTACTCAAAGGGGTAGAGATAAGGTATGCATACATCTTACCCCTAAGTCCCTGACAGGGATGCAAAATAATTACACATAATATAAGATAAAACAATTTAATTATAAAAAGTACGACTAAAATAATAATGACATAAGTAGTTTTTTTCTTATGTTGTTGGTACAAAAAATTACTCTTACAGTCCCAAAAGAAGTGTATACGTTACTATTTTAGTTTGCCTCAAATGTGTCCACTTTAAAAAGTAAATGTCTATTTTCCTATTATACCCTTATAATTTAATTATAAGATGGAGAAAATACATCTCTTTATAATTAAGGGCAAAATCGCCGTTTTGTTTGATTAAAAAGTGTAATATTACACATTACTGAAGTGTCTTTTTTATTGTGGACATTTTTTTGACAGAAAGAGTAAAATATAGTCAAAAGAACTCGAACTCGCAACCTGTTTTGCCGCATGCAATGACAATACCAGTAGGCTACAACCGCTTTTTGTGAGCACACATCAGATTAAAGCAGGTGCACTTTTAATACCCCTAAAAAAATCATTGCATCAGAATGATAGAGCGGCAATTACTAAATCCTCCCCTCCCCCAGACCCTACCTCTGTGAGGGATTTACCGAGTTAGTTTAGTTATGATTCGTTACTCTTATGTCTTCGGTTTTTCTACATGTTGTTAACCTTCTAGCATATATCAACACCAAAGACCTTTTAATTCAAGCAAATGATTAAAAGGTAATTTAATAATTTGTTTTTATAAATTTGATCATAAATAATGGAATTCAATCTATAAAAAAAACAAAAATGGTGGTTAAAACCCTGGGGATGTGGCGGAATATCTCATCTACCCGGGGTTCGAATCTAGGCGTATACAACTTGTGGCCACTGAGGTTTAATCAGGGTTGATGTCTTACAGTCATAATTTGTCGCATTTGGATGAAAAGAAAGAGGATGAGGAGGATCAGAGTACGAACCTAATCTAAGAGGATTAGGGTTCGAACCAATAAGAGTCCTTTGCCGCATTTGGATGAAAAGAAAGAGGTCGTGGAAGAGGTCAACAAGGACCGGTTGCAATTGCATTCTATAGATGCTTCAATCATCCACATAATGAAGTCTCGCAGAATTCTTCTTCATCATCATCATCTTGTTATGGAGTGTGTAAACCAGCTAAGCTAAGCTGCATGTTCAAGGTTTGCCATCAAGTCCTTAAAATATAGCCAATGCCTACTACACAAAAAAAACTACAAACAAGGAGCGGTAAAACCATATGCTTACCGGGTAAGAGACACTTGCAAACAATCCATTTTTGAAGGTCGAGAATGTTACCCTACAAGGTGAGGGTGGTGACTCTTGCAGGTAAGCATTTGGTAAACGGCTCCGTAATTTTAGAATTTTATGGCTCAAACCTTTGCACTTTATTATCGAAACCCTTTTTTCGGAAAAGGAAAAAAAAGGAAAAATGTGTTCTTTAAACTTGTTAGGAAGGAAAGGAATATGTAGAAAAATATCATACATTTTCCACCCAAATGTGGGAAGAAAGTGGAATATCCCATCCACCCCGGGTTCGAGTCCAGACGTCAGCATTCTGTGGCCAGGCTTAGTCTCAGACGGTCGGTTTGTATGTTTGTTTCCAAATTGCCAAGGATGTAGTCTAGGCAAAGCCTAGATGACCTTATCCAAAAAAAAATGTGGGAAGAAAGGGAGGGAAAAAAAGCTAAAACGAGTGTGATCTTTTATGACAAAAATACCCTCATAAAGAAAAGTGAAAATAAAACCCCACTTTCTTTTACTTTCCATTCTTTTCCCTCTCTTGTCTTTCTTTTTTTCCTTCAACATTCAAGAACACAGTGTTGGTGCACAATAGATTCATTCGCCTAGTAGTATCCGGGTTATCATTAGAACCTAACCTCCGTGGAGGTCACGGGTTCAAACCTAACCAAAGGTGAGGAGTGTACACCATATGTAAATATTATGGGTTGGGTTCCAGTGAGATGGGAAGTTATGATCTGGACCCTTGGATCAATCCTAATTGAAGATCAACACTAATGAGATCCACGGAATCAATTCCCATGAGAAGCGCAATTCATGGGTGGGTCATGGGTGTGAGATTAAAAGTGATAAAGGGTCCAGATCCCTTCTTACGCTTCTCACCAACTCTTTTTTCTCACGCGATCCTTTGTCTAAATATTATGTACTTCAAAATACTTGGTTTGCAGCCTGATGTCAGTCAATGCAATCGAGAAGAAGATAAAAAATCTGATAAACGCGAGAATACCTGGAAAGAGACGATTGCTGCAATAAACTAGCGCGAGGATAACCAAGTTTCTCTTTTGCTGGTAATACCCTGGTTTCTTTCTTGGACTTTATAGGACAATATCTGTGCAGTTGACATATATAGGAGGGTATATCATATGTGGCCCGTGCTTCTTTCATCGTCTCCTGGGTGTTCTTAATTTGTACCTTTTTGGGTCCAAGAATCACGGTTCCGAACACAAGATTTTTGCAGCTGATAGCGGAAACAGGCTACCGATGTTGAGATGATGATCACTAGTTTGGTTTACCTGCTCTAAGAATACAATCACAAGTAAATCGGTATAAAAATGTAACGTGGATGAGAGAAAAAAGAAAGATTATATATATATATATATTCCTTCTTTTGTTAACTTTTTCATGTATTGCATATATGCACATCGGGGCATTGCATATATGCACATATTACAATTGCCTGATGTGCATATATGCACCGGTTAACAAAAGAAGGAGACCCTATATATATATTTAGAGAGAGAGAGAAAGTTGGGTTCCGGTGAGAAGTTGACGTTATCGTGAGAAGCATGAGAAGTGGTTATCAACCGTCGGATGAGAAATGGATGCACATTAGGATGAGATGCACCGAGATAAGATGCACCGGATCAATTCCCTTCTAAGCCGCAATTCATGGGAGGGCATTCGATTAAAAGTGAGCAACGATTCAGATCCACTTCTCACGCTTCTCATGTCAACTCAACTTCTCTTACAATCCTTCGCCTATATAAAAAAAATACTAGGGGGCTGTTTGTTTTTGAGAATTCAGCACTTATTTGGTACTTTTCACTTTTTTGGTCAGACCTATAGGAAATAAGAGTGTTTGTTTTTTTCCCTAATTTTGATCCACTTATCACTTAATTTTCCCTACTTTTCACTTTTTTTCACTTATTTCTCAGCCGCCTCTCTCTCAATCCCTCTCTCACGTACGAAAGCTCACTCCAACAACAAGGATCGAGCTCCACTCCGACGTTCCTCCATCGATCTGTTAAAATATCCTCCATCGATCTCCATCTGGTTGGTTCGTTCTCCATCTTCAAATCCTCCATCGATCTCCATCTGCAAATCAGGACTACTTGCAAACTTGAGGTTCAATTTCATTGCTATTTCTTGATTTGATTTCACTTTTCTGTTCGATTTTGTGCCATTTTTCTGCAACAGGTTCTCTTCGTTTTTTATTTTGATTTTTTCTGCAACAGGTTCTTTTCTGTTTGTATTTGTCTAGCAATCTGGTTTATGATTTTGGTTATTTTCCCATTACAAACAGCCCCTAATTTTCCATTCAGATGATATATATATATATATATATATACACACAGTTAATAGTTAAAATTAGAAATGGTTTTGGAGAAAGAAACATATGTATATATTCATTATGTAATGATATAAAAAGGTGAAATAGTTGAATGAAAAAGAATAATAACTGTGTTTGTGTAAAGCCTCTGTGTGTGTAATTCCTTCTAAAGTGTAAATTTAAGTCCTCTTTTGGGTGTTGAGCAGTTTCTTTTCTAATGTTGATATGTTGTAATGTCTTTTTCTATGTAAAGCATAATAGTTGGCATTATATTCTTTGATGTGCACCGTATAGATTTTAATAGTATAATTTAATTTAATTCAACAGTATCACATTTTCAAAGATAAAATAATCAATAGTTCGTATTCAAATGTTTATAATAATTTGTCGATAGAACTTAGGTCACCTAACTTTGTCCTAACAATTTATAATAACGCACAGTTTTTGGTCATATAGAAATAAAGCCTCGTTAAGTACTTTATTAGAGCTCCCGATGAAAGTTGGATGTCCTCAAAAGACTCATTTGTTGTTGTAGTGAAAATGGATCTCAAATCAACAATTCAAAAGCAGACATACCATCTTTGTAGGCAAGGTAAGATCAGAAGATTTGTATCTTGGCCATAACGCGGTGGTGAGAACTGTGACGGTTTACATCAGTCCCAGGATTAACACTCGGAATTCCTGGAGATATAATCTTTAAATTCAGTAAACACCGAGAAAGCTTTTTCCTGCATGCACAATATGATATTTAGTTACTTTGAACAAAGTTATCAAATCAGCTAAGTAATAAAGTTCTTTGAAAAGACATGGAGCATATATACAGACACTTCATTGTCGCACTAAAAGTGACATGTGCGATGGTTGAAAAAATATTAATCCTAAAGGTCAAGGACAATAAAGATTTACAAATAATCCTAGTTCTTTTCGTGTGTTAATTATCCGTAGCGCAACCCTCAAGCCCTCAAGCGCCACATCAGCGCCACATCAGCTTTTCTCCTAACCCTCTCCTCAAACCCTCAAGCCCTAAAGTGGCGTAGCGGAACCCTCAAGCCCTCTTGCCACCTCATTTTTTTTAATTCTTTTATTTATACATTTAACTATTTAACAAAATAAAAATATTTATATATTTTTTAATAAATAAAAATAAGATAAATAATTAAAATAAAAATTCATATCATTCATTAAAAATAAAAATTACAAAATACAAAACACTAAAAAAATAAAAATTACAAAAATAAAAATTACAAAATACAAAATCTTGTTGTGAAAACGCTTGGAAACCAAGCTCCGGGTCTTCTTGCGGTTGCGGTGTATCCGGTCGGTTACGACGGGATGTAGGTGTTTTGTTTGGATTCATGATGAAATTTGAGAGAGTTTGAGAATTTGAGAGAGTTTGAGAGAGTTTGAGAGAATTTGAGAGATTTTGGTGTGAAAAAATAAGAGGTTTGGATTAATATATATAGTGTGATTAAATTGAAAAAAAAAATTAAAAAATAAATAAATATAAATATAGCCGTTGGAGTTTATTTATTTTCAAAATTTTAAAAAAAAAATTAAAAAACAAACAAAACCCTCGGGTTTTCAAACCCGCATGCCAAGCCCGAGCCGGATGCCCGCCCACCCCGTACCGGAGCCCGCTCGAGCCCGCTGAACCCGCTCCCTAGCCCGAGCCCGAATGGGATACGGATGGCCTAATGAGATAAACACATGAAATTTTACAATAAGTAAAATACAAATATTTTTCGTCAAGAACAGTTGCAGTGATAACGGATCTTCATCGACTACTGATAACAGGTAAAAATGAATAAACAAAAAAAGAGATCAATAATGAACAGATCTGTTGATAACAAGTACACCATAAGTAAGAGGTATGAACACATCTATAACAAAAGGAACAGATCTATCGATAACAACGAAAACACAAGTAAAAGGTATCAACACGTCTATAATATACAGATCTATATTAATTACATCTATAATAAACAGATCCATATTAATTACATCTATAATGAACAGATCTATTGATAACAATGAAAACATAAGGAAAAAAAGGTACAAAGTACAAACACATCTATAATAAGCAGATCTATATTAATTACATCTATAATGAAAAGATCTATATTAATTACATCTACAATGAACAGATCTATGGTAAAAGGTATGAACAAAAAACAGATCTATAATTAAAGGTATGAACTAAGAACAGATCTATAATAAAAGGTATGAATTAAGAACAAATATATAAAAGAAAAGGTATGAACAAAAAAACAGATCTATAATGAACAGAAAACAGATCTAGCTTTAACGGGAGGGTTAAAAATATATACCAGAGAAGCAGCGAGGGTTAGAGGGTAGGCGAGGAGATGATCAATGATGGCAAGGCTAGAAGAGATCTGACGACGAGGAGCGTGTATTTTCTCTGCGATTTTTTGAGAAGCGTTTCTTTTAAGATGTGGGAGCGTGTTATGACAACGGTATATATAGAAAAAATGACGGCTGAATGGATACATCTATTACCCGGCTGACCATAAAGGCACTAGCTGAGTCATTAAGCCATAACGAGCGTTTCTCTTAAGATGTGGGAGCGTGTTATGACAAGGGTATATATAGAAAAAACAATGGCTGAATGGATACAACACCTATTATCCGGCTGATCAAATAAGCCACTAGCTAATAAAGCCACAATGAGCGTTTCTTTTAAGATGTGAGAGCGTGTTATGACAAGGGTGTATATAGAAAAAACAATGGTTGAATGGATACAACACCTATTACCCCACTGACAGAACAAGCCACGAGCAAAGTCATTACGCCACAACAAAATAACCTTGTTTGGCTTACCGAGTATACAGCCTATTCAGCCCATTAAGCCACAACCATACAGTACCTATGTTACTTACTCGCAAAGTTTTGCAGTGCCAATGTATATGATGACCATCTCTTGAATCATATCAGCATATTTGAAACTCTCAATGTAGCAAGATTCTAATAAAGAGGCTATGAAGAAACTTAAGGGATGCATGATATACAATGCTAGTTCTGCAAATATTAGTCAAGTGGTGCCATCAGGAGAAAAAAGAACCATGACAGCAACTAAGTTCTAAAACTAAATGTTAAAAAAATGATCAGAAACCTTACGCGATCAGCCGTGTACTTCAAATTTGTTGCCTCTTCCAGTGCATTTGCTGCATCCTGATCGGGTGTGTCCTTTCTAAGGGGATTGGGGGCATCGTGAATTCGTGGTCCCTGCCCTTTATTCCCATTGGGGGAGGAATGTCTCATATTCCTTAGCTGATCTAGCTTTCTCATCAAACAGCCATGAATATAACTAAAATCTCATTTAGGTGCACAGATCCACAACATCCTCCCACTTTTCCTTTTCAATCAAATGCAGCAGATTCATAGGGAAGCGAAGATAAGAGTAAACTTCCACACACTGGAAACACCATCATTATCTGTTGCTACATCAAAGTAAAGGCCTTGTTACTTTAAGCCATTTCATATACAAGTAAGAAAAAGTTGGTAAAATACTAACCTCAAGAATACTAGTCAGGGATTCATCCTGGCTATGGACTGTCAACAGGACAGCCTTCCAATGAAGATGAGGGAGACATCAAGCCCAAGTTCACTGTAGATTTCAGCATTTCTTCTAGTGGACCAGTTACCAAAGCCAACTTTTATTCGAACCTTCAAAGACTTTTGGTCGGAACTCAGAAGCATTTGTGAACATGTTGTGCATTTGAAGTTGATTTGTTACCACATTTAGCAGGTGAGGTAGGGACTTCTATCAAATTACCATTTGTGTACCCCCCCCCCCCCCAATAGATGCTGGCAATGGTCCAGCACTACAAGAAGTTGGTCTATGTCTTGCTGTTTGTGATTCACTTGATTGAGAAACGGAGTTCTGAGGACCATCCTGCGTCGTCATACAAGAATCGTGGCAAATCACAAGTACCCTCATGAACTCAACATTGTGTCAAAAACATAAACTAACTCAGATTTACCATTCAACACACACCAAAAACCACCATAACTTATCATCAGGACCTTGGGGATCCTCCCCATAGGTCGCCGGTTCGAATCTCCCAAGTGTCACCGGGGATTTTTATGGCTGTTCAGGGCCCCCACGGAATTAGTCGTAGTGCGCGCAAGCTGGCCCAGACGCCCACGGTTACCCAAAAAACCACCATAACTTATCACTGAGTGTCAATACATTTGAGTGCTAACTTTTGCCCCTTGAGCTGGAAATTAGAGAGTTAGGCTATCAAGGAAGTGCAATTAACAACTATGGTGCTCATGAAATAATTAATGGCATGGTCCAAATTCCAAAAAGGAACCACGACATGACATTTCTCAGAGATATTGTTTGCAAGAACTTTTGAGGTGACTTTGAATGAGACCAAACAGGAGAACGCTCATAAGTAGGCAAAATGAACCATATCCCCCAAACTTTTTCCCTAAAAATAAGTATATATTCTGAATCGGGATTGCAGCACTGGTGGTTTTTGGATTACCAATGACCCACCAAGTTACCAAATTTTCAGCAGAAACTTCACCTTCAAAATCTTTCTAGCAATGTCCCAAAACATCTTGAAGTTTCTCATCCTTCAGAAATTCCTACAACGAATACACATGAGAATCAAAGAAGCACTCGCGGTGATAGAGGGGAACGCAAATCATAATGCATGATAAGAGATTCACACAAAATAAAGAAAACAGGCAACTTGACGTGATTTCTTTGCCTACTTAAGCAAAAGACAATGACACTCCAATTCCTGCACTCCAGAGCTACAGAATCAAAGAGTTGATGCTTACTTCACTAACAGTAATCTTCATTAGATGTGAAAAGAGGAACAAAAACAAGAGTGCAAATGCCAGACAGCAAAACCCAATGTCCACAGTTTCTGCTTAAGTAACTACATCATTTGAAGAACAAAAGAGCACCTCCTATGGGAGGTTCTTACAAGTAAAAGGTGTAGTTCTTATAAGTCATTACCATTGTGAAGAGTTCTTATTAGTCACTCAAATGTTCTGAGTTCTTGTCCAAAAACCTTGGATTATTTATTAGTTTTTAATATAGTTTTTTTACTTATATACTAATTATCCATGCTGAAAAATACATGAGACCCACAAAAAGGAGGTTGTTGTAAGTGACTACCATTGTAATTTGTCGAGTTGTCAATGATATGGCAAAAGAAGTGCAAAAAAGGAGTTCTTGTTAGTTACTCCATTAGAGATGCCCTAATATTTATACAGGCTCAAAAACTTCTCACCAAATTTTACCTTTGGTAATGCTTGATCCATCAGTAACTAGGTCATTTGAAAAATATGATATTCACGTCAAGAACACAGCTTGAATCTTCAAAATCTGTTTTACTCATTTCGAATAATCAAAAACCATAAAAGACGATTTCTATGGAAACATTAAGATCGGAAACACAAATTAACATTCATCAAACAAAATCAAAACAATGTAAGATCATCCATGAAGAGAGTTATCAATCTCTAATCAAAACTAGTTAATAATGGCAGACCTTAAAAAGAAGTCTGTGACGATTTCTATGGAAACATCAAGCTCGATAACACAATATAAGTATATAACATTCATCAAACAAAATTAAAACAATGTAAGATCATCCACAAAGTCAATCTCTAATCAAAACTAGTTAAAAATCGCAGACCTTAAAAGGAAGTCTGTGAGTTGTGACGATTTCTATGGAAACATCAAGCTCGATAACACAATATAAACATTCATCAAACAAAATCAGGACAATGTAAGATCATCCACGAAGAGTGTTATCGGTCTCTAATCAAAACCAGTTAAAAATCGTGGACCTTAAAGAGAAGTCTGTGAGTTCATCAAACAATATAAGTATATAACATACATTCATAAATCAAAACAATGTAAGTTCATCTGTAAATACGAAATGTAATTGCAGATGAAAAGTGGCTTCCAAAAACTGTGTTTATTCAATAGGAAACGATGCTATTAAATAGCTTACAAAGCAAACAGAAAAGTCCTAAAAAAGAGCAACAAACTAGCTACAACCCAGCAAGAGCTTATTCAAAGCATAAAACAAAATCAACTAAAAATCAGGGCTTCTCCTTGAGAATAGGTTCTGCACTTTGACTCCTTCATACTCTCCCTTAAGCTAAGCATGACTCTATGCCTAGCTTACTAATTTCGCAAACCCCCAACATGTTACGCAGCTTAACAAACACATCAGTCTTGAGAGCTTTGGTCATTATATCTGCAGCCTGTTCTGAACTTCCACAAGGCAGTAAAGCAATTGTACCTTCCTGGCTTAACTCTCTGAGAAAATGGTAGCGCACCCTGATGTGTTTGCTTCTTCCATGGAGTACCGGATTTTTCGACAGTTTGATAGTTGATGTATTGTCACACAAAATCCTTGTGCAATCTCGTTCTTCTCCATGTCCGAGTTGTATCAGCACTTGTCTTAACCAAACAGCTTGACACGCACTGACTGCAGCTGCTACAAATTCAGCCTCTGTTGTTGACAGAGTAACAATTGGTTGCTTCTTTGAGCTCCAACAGATGGCTGCTGAGCTTAACATAAATACATAACCACTTGTACTTCTACTGTCCTCCATATCACCTGCATAATCACTATCAGTAAATCCAAGTAGTCTTGTGCTTGCACTGCATTTGTAAAAGAGACCGTATTCCACCGTTCCCTTCAGATATCTCAATACCCGTTTTGCAGCTTGCATGTGCATTTCTGTGGGACAAGACATGTATCTACTCAGCAGACTTGTGGCATACATTAAGTCTGGCCTTGTAGATGTTAGATAGAATAGGCTCCCCACTAGCTGCTTGAACAATGTACTATCCACTTTAGTTCCATTCACGTCTTTATTAATTTTTGAACCTGGTACAATTGGTGTTGACACCATCTTACTTTCATGCATTCCAAACTTTTTAAGGATCTCGAGTGCATATCTCCGCTGGCAGATGAAGATACCACACTCTTTCTGAATTACTTCTATGCCAAGAAAGTAATTCATACTTCCCATATCGGTCATATCGAACTCCCGCATCATGGACTTCTTAAAGGCACACAGAAAATCCGAACAATCACCTGTATAAAGTAAATCATCAACATAAATGCTTACTATGATGATTCGGCCTTCATTGTTCCGCTTGGTGAAGAGGGTTTGCTCACTTGCACATCTTTTAAAACCATTTGTGAGAAAATACGCTTCAATACGGCTAAACCATGCTCTTGGAGCTTGCTTTAGACCGTACAAAGCTTTGTGCAGCAGGTACACTTTATCCTCTTCTCCTTTCTTCTCGTATCCCCTTGGTTGTTCAACGTAAACCGTCTCGGTAAGCTCTCCATGGAGGAAAGCAGATTTGACGTCAAGTTGAAGCAGTTTCCAATTCTGATGTGCAGCCAAAGCAATAATGGTTCTTACCGTATCGAGTCGAGCCACTGGTGCAAAAACTTCCGAGTAGTCTATGCCTTCTTGTTGGGTGTACCCTTTAGCCACGAGTCGTGCTTTGTACTTGACGACTTCTCCATGCTCATCCTTTTTTGTCTTGTAAATCCATTTTACCCCTATTTTCTTTGCACCGGTCGGTAATTTACACAACTCCCAGGTCTGATTGTGTTCGATTGCTCGAATTTCTGCGTCCATGGCTTCCCTCCATTTTGGTTCTTTGACCGCTTCTTCGAAAGAACTCGGATCGTCAAGGACTCCTTCCATCATGTAAGCTTCCTCAAAATCATCACCACTAACATAATCTTCTAACCAAGTTGGCTTTCTTCTCATTCTTGATACATCTTGACTCATTGTTGCAGCTCCCCCTTCAACTACTTCGTTGGTAGGCATTGCATCAGTCTCTACAACTTCTCCTTCTTCTTCCTCACCGGTGGATTGTCCAACAGCTCCTTCTTCCTCACCGGTGGATTGTTCACCAGGTGAATCTTCAGGTGAATCTTCATCAGGTTGTTGCTCTCCCTCACTTTCAAGGCCGCTAAAATCGTCTTCTTCCCAAGTAAGAGTAGTCTCTATTTGTTCTTTGTAATTGGAACTCCAATCCCAGCTTTTATCTTCTTCAAAATACACATCCTTGCTTACTACAATTCTGTGTTCTTGAGGATCAAAAAGCCTGTACCCCTTTGACTCTGCACTTACACCTAGAAAAATGCAAGGAAAACTCTTGTCATCGAGCTTACTCCTCTTGGGTTCAGAAACATGAACGTGAGCTAAACAGCCCCAGATTCGAAGGTGATGTACTGATGGTTTGATCCCACTCCAAGCTTCTTGAGGTGTTTTATTTTGAACTGCGAGAGTCGGACATCGATTGAGGATGTAAAACGTCCACACTACAGCCTCAGGCCAGAAAGTTTTAGGCATCTCCTTTGCTGACAACATGCAGCGCACCATATTCATTACCGTTCTGTTTTTTCGTTCGGCCACTCCGTTTTGCTGCGGAGTGTAGGCCGTGGTTAATTGACGTTTGATACCTTCATCTTTACAAAACTGCTGGAAGGTATGTGAAGTGAACTCCCCTCCTCGATCTGTGCGAAGACACTTAATAACATGCTCAGACTCTTTCTCTACCATTCGCTTGAAACTTTTAAAGCAATCAAAAGCTTCCGACTTCTTTGTGAGAAGATAAACCCAACTCCTGCGAGAAAAATCATCAATAAAGGACAGAAAATACCTTTTCCCGCTGTTGGAGACGGGTTCGATCGGTCCACAAATGTCAGAGTGTACTAGTTCCAACACTTTGCTAGCTCGCCATTCACTTCTTTTAGGAATTGCTATTCGAACTTGCTTTCCCTTCAAACAATCAGCACATGTAATGCCGGTGTCTCCTAGTTGGGGAAGCCCTTTCACCATCTCAGTGTCTTCAAACCTTTGTCTCCCAAGTGTCCAAACCGTTGATGCCATAGATGCATCTGCTCTGTTGAGGTAAGAAAGCATTCTTCATCAGAACCTGTGTGCCTGCCTTTATTGATCAAAACAAACATTCGATTGGCGGTGATGTTAGTTTGAGCAATCAAACCCCATCTAGGATGATAAATTTTACAAGCCCCTTCATTAAATAGAATAGCCAGCCCCTTCTCCTGCAATTGCCCGACGCTAAGCAGGTTGTTTCGAAGTTCTGGGACGTAGTAGACATCTTGAATGTTGTATGCGATTCTATTGAAAGTGACTTTGATGTTGCCTTTTCCTGCTACTTTCATCTGAGAGTTATTTCCACATTTCACCGAGTGAAGTTTTTCTTCAACAAGGCTCGAGAACATGGTTTTATCACCACACATATGGTTAGAGCAACCTGAGTCGAGAAACCAGGCATCACTTCTTGTTGCTGAATCGTCTTGTGCAAACGCCATCAATAATAGCTCCTCCTCCTCATCTAGTTGTACATAGTTGGACTCCTTATTCCACTTTGGGCATTCGTATTGGAAATGACCTAGACCGTGACACTTGTAGCATTCCACCATGGCTCTATTGAGTGATTGTCTTCCTCTACCCCTGCCTCTTCCTTGAAATGATGACCGTCCCCTGCCTCTGGAACTTTCCATCTTCAGAGCATGGTCTCCTTCATTCCTGATGCGTTTAAACTTCTGCTCATGCACCACAAGCGAGCTCTGAAGTTCATCAACTGTCATATTTTCTGTATCTTTTGATTCTTCAATTGAGATGACAACGTAGGTGAACCTCTCGGTTAAGGTTCGGAGCACTTTCTCTACTATCTTAGAGTCCAGCATCATTTCTCCATTGCTACGCATCTTATTTGCTACAGCCATAACTCGAGCAAAATACGCTGTGATGCTCTCCGATTCCTTCATCTCCAACACTTCAAACTCTCTCCTCAGTGAGTTAAGTAAAGACTTTTTTACTTGCTCGTTACCTCCGAACTTGCTTTTCAGCGAATCCCACACAATTTTAGACGTGCGTCTGTCCAAAATTTGCTCGAAAATGGTGCGATCAATGGCCCTGAAGAGGTAGTGCTTCACTTTGTGGTCCTTGGTTCTGGCGTTGTCTAGTTGCTCCTGCTGCTGCGCAGTCAGTTCGGTCCCTGGTGTAGGCTCTTGAACACCATCCTCGATCAAGTTCCATATTCCCTTTGCTTGGAGAAAATTCTCCATTAGTTCACTCCAGTGACTGTAGTGCTGACCGTCAAAGAGAGGGATCTTAGCAGAAATCTTGTCACTCATTCTTGCTGTTGTGCTGTATTCTTCCTTCTTGACTAAGCTGCTGCTCAGTTGCTGAAAACAGCCAGTCTCTGGCTCTGATACCACTTTGTAAATACGAAATGTAATTGCAGATGAAAAGTGGCTTCCAAAAACTGTGTTTATTCAATAGGAAACGATGCTATTAAATAGCTTACAAAGCAAACAGAAAAGTCCTAAAAAAGAGCAACAAACTAGCTACAACCCAGCAAGAGCTTATTCAAAGCATAAAACAAAATCAACTAAAAATCAGGGCTTCTCCTTGAGAATAGGTTCTGCACTTTGACTCCTTCATCATCCACGAAGAGAGTTACCGATCTCTAATCAAAACTAGTTAAAAATCGCAGACCTTAAAAGGGAGTCTGTGACGATTTCTATGGAAACATCAAACTAGATAAACATTCATCAAACAAAATCAAAACAATGTAAGATCATCCACGAAGAGAGTTATCGGTCTCTAATCAAAACTAGTTAAAAATCGCAGACCTTAAAAAGAAGTCTGTGACGATTTCTACGGGAACATCAAACTCGATAACACAATATAAACATTCATCAAACAAAATCAAAACAATGTAAGATCCTCCACGAAGAGAATTATCGATATCTAATCAAAACTAGTTGAAAATCGCAGACCTTAAAAAGAAGTCTGTGACGATTTCTACGGGAACATCAAACTCGATAACACAATATAAACATTCATCAAACAAAATCAAAACAATGTAAGATCCTCCACGAAGAGAATTATCGATATCTAATCAAAACTAGTTGAAAATCGCAGACCTTAAAAAGAAGTTTGTGACGGCTTGGAGGTAGTGTGCTTGACGAAATACTTTCTCCTCCATCAGAGGCCGCCGCGAACACCGCCATCTCTTTTCTTCCGGCAAAGGAACCAATCGCGTTTCCGTTAAGCACACTACATTCAAAGCCGACTCAGACCTCTTATTAGAAGTTAGAACTTGGATCATCGTACCAACTTTTTACGATCTTCCATTTTCATTCAAATCGATGACAATCGCGTTTCTTTCTTTAGATTGTTCAGTAAATTACATATTTTGTCCCTTAGAGTTTTGGTTTGCCTGTGTTTGGTCCTTTCAGTTTCTTTTATTACAGAATAAAAAGTTTGCATTTTACTCGGAGTTGGTACCTTCTTACCACAAGTTCGACGAAGAAGAAGAGAGGGGGGAAGAGGTGTCCGACTTCGGGGGTGTTTGGGATTGCTTATTTAAAACAACTTATGCTTATTTTTAAAAGTGTTTATCAACTTATGTCGTGCTAAAGATGAGTTATGGGCAAAAATGTAATTTGGACAAATAAGTTATAAGCAGTTTCAAATAAGTTAGAATGGATTAACTTATCAAAAACAACTTATTTGTGGTGGGGAAAAGTCATAAGCACTTTTCTTTTTTCCAATCCAAACACTAAAAACAGCTTATTTGCGGTGAGGAAAATCAATAAGCAAATAAGTCAAAAAAAAATAAGCAATCCCAAACACCCCCAAAGAAAGGGAGGGGACTGATCTGGAGAAGGGGGGAGCAGATCTGGGGAGGTGGGTTTGGGGAAGATGGGTCCGACAAAGAAGAAAGGGGCGGGGGATCTGGAAGATGATTCATTAAGGATGGTTTAGGAATAACACATTTATAAGGTTACTGATTTAATTTTAAATTTTAAAATGTTATGGACTTAATCAAAACCTCATTTAAGGTCATTTAACTAATTAATGTAACCCGTGTTCAATTCTTTATAGTTCATATGTAACACCCTCAAATTTGGAACGAGCAACTAAATAAAATTTCAATAAAATACCCAACAAGATAAAATCATTTCTACAATTCATTCCTTAAATTACCTCAGAAATTAAAACATTATAATTTCCCCAATAAATTAACTTAAACGGGTGTTACTTAACACGACACAAGTTGCTAATTCCAAATACGTGCGGAAGACTTCACTAATTCAAATCACCTCGCGAGCACTCTACTAGCACACGACCTTTCACACGTGTCACTAGAACTACTCCCAGCCTGAGACATGTTGCACATGCCGACAAATAAAAAGGGTTAGGCTAACGCCTAGTGAGTTCAAGCATTTTATCATGACTATATAAATTCATAAATCGAGAGGAGTGTAGCTTTTTAGTCGTGATTCCAAAAGAGTTTACTTTAAATGTAAAGCACCCATTTTCCAAATCCCACAATTCTCATAAATGAAATCTTTAATGCAATATGATTTCCAAAATAGACTCATTCCCAAAATCCACGTAATAGGGTGAAATACCATTTGATACTCAAAATAATTAAATCCATAATTCAATTTGTCATTATTCCAAAAACATCCCAAACACGGTAAAAATATAATCCATAACTCATATAACATGGAAATGCAATTCTCATAAATATGATACGTTACCGAAAACATGGATAAACACAAATACCAAAAAACATCACACACGGATGAGATATAAACCACAACTTGCATACCATGGAAAACAATCCATATAAATATAACACGTCACCGAAAACATGAGTAGCAATAAATACCCAAAACAACACCTTTCGGTGACGGGGGAGACCCGTATACATCGCACGTGACGGAACACTAAAGTGGGTCACTTACTATGCAATAAAACACACACGTGGATTACTCTCGTAAACTAAGCTCAATCACTCCAGATCTATTGCCCGCGAGACTAGGGAGTTCCCAACTTCAACCACTCCAGGTCTATACATTGGGTCACTCCAAATCCACAACAGCACATTAGGGATTACACCTTACTGCCCATGAGACGACGCCCAACCATATAGGTCCACGCCTTACTTATCATGGAACCTGATGCCTATCCCATGCTAAGCACATATATGGAATTACACCTTACTGCCCATGAGACGACGCCCGACCATCTAGGTCCACGCCTTACTTATCATGGAACCCGATGCCTATTTCGTGCTACAAAATAAACTAACGTCTCGTAAAACTGAGCTCAATCAATTCCGACCTCTTGCCCGCGAAACTAAGGGAAACTCAAATGCCTATGGATCCATAGCTATCAACGTCTAAATATTACACGACCCCAAATAAATAAACACATGCATTCAAAACATGCAATTCCCCAATAACATAATTCATTATCAAAACTCAATCTTGAGTTACCAAAACTGGACAAATGTCCCCAAGACTTAATAAGATTCAATACCGAGCCACAAGCTCAACTAACTCCAAAAAAGGTAGTTTATGAAAGTTATAAAATGACATCAAATATAACAACACACACCGTTTGCCGGTAAATACTTCGATTCCATGAAAACCCGAAATAACACTTTGGATCGGGTAAACCCTCATTTCCAAGGACTCACGCCTTTACGTTTTCAAAACATTACATGATGTACTATATGCATATTTCCAAAACATCCACAATGCATTTTTATAATAAATAGACTCCATTTATTACATAAATCAACAACTCATTTCATGTATGATTTATTATCACATTTTTTCAAAATATCCAAAAATAGTGTTTTATAATATTTACAACAATTAATACCTCAAAAGGTAAAATCCACCAAATAACCCAATATTGATAATTTTCAGGTAAAACACACAATTACTTGGAAAAATAACATTTTGGCATGTACAAAGTTTTCGCAAAGTAACTTGAACTCACCTCTGCTAGATTAAGCTAAATCTAGATTTTTCCCAAACGTATGCTCCTTTGATTAAGTTTGCATCCTCAAGCCAAAACTTTCAAAACCTAGATTTATGAATTTCCAACCATCAATATCACAATCCAACCATGTAGAATCATTCCCTAAACATTTAGAATCATTTCTCCCAACATATTACACCCAAAATAACCAATACATCGAAACCCTAATTTCCAAAATAAAGGGGAGAAGATTACCTCAATCATCAAGTGAATCCACCAACCAAACACTTCTAGTGTTACCAAAGTGAGCTTCAATCTTCACTTCACCCAAAGAAATGAAAGGTTTAGGAGAGGGTTGGGTAAAACCCTAGAATAGTGTAGAAATTCCAACCAAAAGGAGATGAGATGAGAAATACCAACCTCAACCTAAGGATCCTTGTAACGAGATGGATGAGGGACTTTGATTTACAAGATTTGTGGCTTCAATGGCTTCAAAATCGTTTTGAAGGGTTAGGGTTCGGTTTTGGGAGAGTTTAGAGAGAAAGAGATGGAATAGAAATGAAAGAAAGCTGAAAGGCGTGGGTTTAAAACCCTCAGAGTCCGCTCGCGATTGTGACACGGCGAGAGTGACCATGTCACAATCGCCGGGGCACTCTCGCCCGCTACCCAAAATGCTCACGGTACACTTTCGGCGAAAGTGACACTGCGAAAGTGACCATGTCACTCTCGCGAGTGTCATACTCGTTGGCCCTCCCAAAACCCTCGGTACATTCTTGGCGAAAGTGACACTGCGAAAGTGACCATGTCACTCTCGCGAGTGTCATACTCGCTGGACTTGTACCGAGTCCAAACTTGGCCAAATTCTCGAGAGATCCAAATAGCATTACGTGTTCCACACTCCAAAGCACAACCATGTCCTTTTTAATAAATCTAGACAGAATCATTTACAATTGGAGTTAGGATTTTCGGGGTGTTACAATCCTACCAACCTTAAAGAGATTTCGTCCTCGAAATCTAGTCCTCACTCACTTAATGGCCACCGCGCCCAACACATTCCAAATTCCCTCGGTTTCAACCCGGTTCCAATTTATTTCCCACATAATTGTCCACATCGGTTTCTTGGTGTTACTCACAACGATTCCCCGATTAGGCGTAAAACACCCACATTCAACTGAAGGACTAAGCTGCTAGAGGGGCCTTTTGGCCACCAGATTAAGTTGTCTCCCAACCTTAAGTGGTCCATACTATCCCAACGACAGATTCGAGTCCCCAATCATACCACCTTCACGTATTCTTAAACTTTCTCTCCAAACCAACCCAACGTTTAATCATTACTAACCTTTAACCAAAACTTCAGTATTCTCAATTAATCCCACTACTGAATTAGCATTCGCTCTCAGCGGATTCCATCGATTCAACACCAACGGTCTTCATCGACTCGTCAATTACCCAATCCCAACGATATGCCTAATTATCAATCATCCGATCAGCAGATTCCCTTACCACACGAGGCAAGTCATTTCACTAACTCCTCTTATCACAATTGAGCGTCTTAAGAATATTACAGCCATTACCATCGTTCCTTTAAAATCGGACTAAAATCCCCCGGTTACACTAACGGTGCTTAGCCTCAAGCCCAAAAGTCGACACTTAAATATACCACATACCTTAATATACGTTACTGCGAATTTATCCTCTTAATTTCAAAATGACATCATCCCCTCAACCGATACCATTCGGCTTACCGTACTATCACGCGTGGAATACCCAACCTTCCAATGTCGAAGTGCTACACGCACTTATCCTTAACTGATTTACTTACCCTTTCCAAGGTCCTAACGAGTTCAAGGTTTCAAGTGCATTATTCAATAAATATGCCAAACAACAAAACCTTTCACAAAGTTTTCAACATAAGGATTTTCATATAGAAATAATCGTACGCATAGAAAACTACTATCATTAATTCGGTAGTTACGCAAAAACGGACACGCTCGTCCCACATATGAAAACCATGTTGAAAAATTATTTCATCGTAGTTCAGATTATCAACAAAACGCTAAAGCGTAATAAACAGCTTCTTAAAATGAACCGCCACGGTTCTAGTATGGATTGACTCATGACATTCACGTAAGGTAACTGTCTGACGTTAAACAGGGTGCAACAAAAGTTGTGCACGTATTTCAAAAAGAAGTCCAAACGACATTTGACTCCAAAATTTCCTTTCTAACCATAAAATGGCATGAAACAAGATTTACCCATCAAATTTGCGTGTGTCAGTTTATTACACAAAACGATGAAACGATTCATAATTACACTCTAGTCAAAACACAAACCGACTTGTGTAAGTTCCAAGTTTAAAAACAAAACTAATTCGTTTCCATCATTTGAAAATATCGACTAAAACATCATGAGAAAATTTCAAATTGGGGTAGGCATGCAAGCTTGTAACACTTCTTAGAAATTTCTTGTAATGACACACATGCACCAATTAACTCACACCAAAATTTCAAGGGATGAAATCCTTTAAATCGATTTCCCCAAGATTTCTCATCCGATCTGATAATAACATTTGAATAAGACGTTTTTGGCAACTTGCACACAACAATGCGTTTTTCCAAAATATACGAGGGAATAAGTGTTAATAATTTTATTGACACCAAAAAGGGTTCGAACTTATTCTCAAATTCCAAATTGCACCAACGGTGCGCATCAATGTTCAAAACATAAGAATCCCACACATCATAATTTTATACAAACGAGTTTTCTAAAATCTTTATCACGAAGCACTTTCCTCAAAATTCCGTACTTGGAACATAAAACGTCGAAACGTCATTGCTTAAAATGTATTTGTCAAAATACTCAAAATACACATTTCCTCCAAACCAAAAGGTTTTCAATTTTCCAAAAATATTCGGCAAATCAAAATTGACCAATGTCAATGACTCATACATTCGTGTTTTCAAAATGTAAAATATTGCGAACTATGCATGATTTCCACAACACCAAAACGCCCTTTGACCGAATGGCCATCACTTGTACAATGAGTTAATAAAATAATTTCACTCACGATTCGTTCAACAATGTGACGAGAAACAATGGTTACCAAGCTATGCATACCCCTAAGTCGATATAACGCATCTACATGAAAATGATAATAAAACATTTAACTGACCAAAAGCGCACCCAGTAAATCATTACGAATGTTACCAAAAATGTTCTTTCATGCACTACTTAAGTCACGTATAAGTTAATCCATACACTGAACTATTTGCAACGAAATACTTAATAACACAAACTCTTGAAAGAAAAGTTACGCGACACTTGAGTCCCAAACTCATCTCTTCTTAGTCGCCTTATGGCATAAAATTAACTTTTCTCACCAAAACTCGAGTGGGACCAAATGCTCAACATAACTCGTAAACTTTTCACATAAGCAAATAGAGTATGCATGTAGTAAAATTGTACCCACACGACACAAAACGTCGTACAATAAAACTCCATGAACTTCAATGGACTCAATGACCTCAAGTCAATAAAACGGCACTAAACATCATGCTTCCAAAGCCAAATCGCTATAAGCAAAATCATGAATGCGACGCCAAAATCCCAAAATCCCCTTCTAGGGTAATATCATAAAAACAACATTGTTTAACTACTCACATTAAACAAATTCCCAAAATGACTTTACATAGACATAATGGAAAATAACTTTCCGTCCAAACTCTAACATATGTGGAGGAGATCCAATGTTAAAGTCACAAGCCGTAGTTATTGCCCAACATCTTAAACATCATAAAATATGATTATCATTATATCCGAAACAAATGTTGAACAACAATGAAATAAGGCAAAACAAATCCCGGCGGAGTTTGCGACTCTCGCAATAAAATAATTTCATGCACGTTAAAACCATGATTCAAAATTTTGTGTGTGTGCCAAACATTTCCCAAAATTCATAACACAATCCATATAAGGATTGGAAACACAAGAAATAGTTGATGAACTTTATTTTCAACATAAACTGTGTGCATGACTTAGTCGGCATTCAACATTTCAACTCATACCCTTCCAAATCCCTCTGGTCCACTATTGTCATCCGGATGCTTTAACCTCTTAAGGAAAGTTGGGAATCACATCAATTAACTTTACGGTCTTTCCTCAAATCAAAATCGGCTCATTGGGCCTATGGTTCTAATCCAACCATCAATCTCGACCCGAAACGGTCTACTTAACGCAGTTATCATGCTTATCGTCACCCCAACTGACTAATACTAGAATCGTCCATCTATTCCAACGACTACTAGCTTAGAACCTCCTTCACTACCCCAACGATTATCACATTAAAGTAATTCAAGTACACACATGTACTAGCAGGTTCACCATGACACTGGACAGGTGTCACTATGAACGCACCATACATGATTATCCTTGTTACTCTCAACGTGACTCTCGTTTCTAACAACATCCATCAACTTCAAAACATCCTATCTTAAAGTGCCTAAAGGTGAATTTCACTCTCATTTACTTAAACAAACGCTAGTTTGAGTCTAGGTATCCAAAATCAACACCTAAATCTCTCAAACTTATGCTCTGATACCAACTTGTAACACCCTCAAATTTGGAACGAGCAACTAAATAAAATTTCAATAAAATACCCAACAAGATAAAATCATTTCTACAATTCATTCCTTAAATTACCTCGGAATTTAAAACATTATAATTCCCCCAATAAATTAACTTAAACGGGTGTTACTTAACACGACACAAGTTGCTAATTCCAAATACGTGCGGAAGAATTCACTAATTCAAATCACCTCGCGAGCACTCTACTAGCACACGATCTTTCACACGTGTCACTAGAACTACTCCCAACCTGAGACCTGTTGCACATGCCGACAAATAAAAAGGGTTAGGCTAACGCCTAGTGAGTTCAAGCATTTTATCATGACTATATAAATTCATAAATCGAGAGGAGTGTAGCTTTTTAGTCGTGATTCCAAAAGAGTTTACTTTAAATGTAAAGCACCCATTTTCCAAATCCCACAAATCCCATAAATGAAATCTTTAATGCAATATGATTTCCAAAATAGACTCATTCCCAAAATCCACGTAATAGGGTGAAATACCATACTCAAAATAATTAAATCCACAATTCAATTTGTCATTATTCCAAAAACATCCCAAAAAATGTAGTTTATGAAAGTTATAAAATGACATCAAATATAACAACACACACCGTTTGCCGGTAAATACTTCGATTCCATGAAAACCCGAAATAACACTTTGGATCGGGTAAACCCTCATTTCCAAGGACTCACGCCTTTACGTTTTCAAAACATTACATGATGTACTATATGCATATTTCCAAAACATCCACAATGCATTTTTATAATAAATAGACTCCATTTATTACATAAATCAACAACTCATTTCATGTATGATTTATTATCACATTTTTTCAAAATATCCAAAAATAGTGTTTTATAATATTTACAACAATTAATACCTCAAAAGGTAAAATCCACCAAATAACCCAATATTGATAATTTTCAGGTAAAACACACAATTACTTGGAAAAATAACATTTTGGCATGTACAAAGTTTTCGCAAAGTAACTTGAACTCACCTCTGCTAGATTAAGCTAAATCTAGATTTTTCCCAAACGTATGCTCCTTTGATTAAGTTTGCATCCTCAAGCCAAAACTTTCAAAACCTAGATTTATGAATTTCCAACCATCAATATCACAATCCAACCATGTAGAATCATTCCCTAAACATTTAGAATCATTTCTCCCAACATATTACACCCAAAATAACCAATACATCGAAACCCTAATTTCCAAAATAAAGGGGAGAAGATTACCTCAATCATCAAGTGAATCCACCAACCAAACACTTCTAGTGTTACCAAAGTGAGCTTCAATCTTCACTTCACCCAAAGAAATGAAAGGTTTAGGAGAGGGTTGGGTAAAACCCTAGAATAGTGTAGAAATTCCAACCAAAAGGAGATGAGATGAGAAATACCAACCTCAACCTAAGGATCCTTGTAACGAGATGGATGAGGGACTTTGATTTACAAGATTTGTGGCTTCAATGGCTTCAAAATCGTTTTGAAGGGTTAGGGTTCGGTTTTGGGAGAGTTTAGAGAGAAAGAGATGGAATAGAAATGAAAGAAAGCTGAAAGGCGTGGGTTTAAAACCCTCAGAGTCCGCTCGCGATTGTGACACGGCGAGAGTGACCATGTCACAATCGCCGAGGCACTCTCGCCCGCTACCCAAAATGCTCACGGTACACTTTCGGCGAAAGTGACACTGCGAAAGTGACCATGTCACTCTCGCGAGTGTCATACTCGTTGGCCCTCCCAAAACCCTCGGTACATTCTTGGCGAAAGTGACACTGCGAAAGTGACCATGTCACTCTCGCGAGTGTCATACTCGCTGGACTTGTACCGAGTCCAAACTTGGCCAAATTCTCGAGAGATCCAAATAGCATTACGTGTTCCACACTCCAAAGCACAACCATGTCCTTTTTAATAAATCTAGACGGAATCATTTACAATTGGAGTTAGGATTTTCGGGGTGTTACAATCCTACCAACCTTAAAGAGATTTCGTCCTCGAAATCTAGTCCTCACTCACTTAATGGCCACCGCGCCCAACACATTCCAAATTCCCTCGGTTTCAACCCGGTTCCAATTTATTTCCCACATAATTGTCCACATCGGTTTCTTGGTGTTACTCACAACGATTCCCCGATTAGGCGTAAAACACCCACATTCAACTGAAGGACTAAGCTGCTAGAGGGGCCTTTTGGCCACCAGATTAAGTTGTCTCCCAACCTTAAGTGGTCCATACTATCCCAACGACAGATTCGAGTCCCCAATCATACCACCTTCACGTATTCTTAAACTTTCTCTCCAAACCAACCCAACGTTTAATCATTACTAACCTTTAACCAAAACTTCAGTATTCTCAATTAATCCCACTACTGAATTAGCATTCGCTCTCAGCGGATTCCATCGATTCAACACCAACGGTCTTCATCGACTCGTCAATTACCCAATCCCAACGATATGCCTAATTATCAATCATCCGATCAGCAGATTCCCTTACCACACGAGGCAAGTCATTTCACTAACTCCTCTTATCACAATTGAGCGTCTTAAGAATATTACAGCCATTACCATCGTTCCTTTAAAATCGGACTAAAATCCCCCGGTTACACTAACGGTGCTTAGCCTCAAGCCCAAAAGTCGACACTTAAATATACCACATACCTTAATATACGTTACTGCGAATTTATCCTCTTAATTTCAAAATGACATCATCCCCTCAACCGATACCATTCGGCTTACCGTACTATCACGCGTGGAATACCCAACCTTCCAATGTCGAAGTGCTACACACACTTATCCTTAACTGATTTACTTACCCTTTCCAAGGTCCTAACGAGTTCAAGGTTTCAAGTGCATTATTCAATAAATATGCCAAACAACAAAACCTTTCACAAAGTTTTCAACATAAGGATTTTCATATAGAAATAATCGTACGCATAGAAAACTACTATCATTAATTCGGTAGTTACGCAAAAACGGACACGCTCGTCCCACATATGAAAACCATGTTGAAAAATTATTTCATCGTAGTTCAGATTATCAACAAAACGCTAAAGCGTAATAAACAGCTTCTTAAAATGAACCGTCACGGTTCTAGTATGGATTGACTCATGACATTCACGTAAGGTAACTGTCTGACGTTAAACAGGGTGCAACAAAAGTTGTGCACGTATTTCAAAAAGAAGTCCAAACGACATTTTGTTAGACAACCTAGGGGGGGGTAAGGTTGTATTTAAAATCTTTTAAATTCAAAAATTCTTTTATAAATAAATACAGTACTGAAACAGTAAAAATAAATCAGAGTATACAAATAATAAAGAAGAGTGTAAATATAAACAAATACACAGAGATTATATAAATAAATATAAATGCAAAGCAGTTTATATAAACAAATATAATAAAGCACAGCGGAATAAATAAAGAGATAAAGGTAAGAGATACTTGACACGGAGATTTACTGATTTACCACCAACTGTGATAAACCAGCAGCCGAGACACTTCTCGACACGATCCAATAAATGTATTCTTTACGGTAGAACACAAACCAAATACAAAGGAATTTGTAATAGTTTCTCAAGCCTCTGCTATGAGATAAACAGGATCACACACCCGTTATTCAAATACTTACAAGAGGAGTATAACTCACAATGGGTAATCACTCTTGTATAATATCTCACACTTGGATATTTTATAAAAAATGTTTTATAAAATATATATATATAAAATAAGTGAGAGTGAGAGAGCTGAGAGTTTGGATTGTTGATGTTGCTGTTGGTGTGGTCTTTTGTTCATCACCAGCATGCTTCTTTATATATCAGCATCTCCAACGGAAATATGAGGCGCGGTATACCGCCAGATGCACGCGGTATACCGTGCAGTAAAAAGGACACTGACACACAACGGCTCTCATGCAAAGTTGACTTCTGGAAAACGTACCCGCGGTATACCGGCTAGGACTCGCGGTATACCGCCGTCAGAAAAAGTACTTGCAACCAATCAGAGATGCACACGGAGCCTGCCGCGGTATACCGGCTGAACACCCGCGGTATACCGGCCAATATGTACCCGCGGTATACCGGCTCTATCTTCGCGGTATACCTGCGTCAGAAAGTGGTTGCAGAAACAGTACGCATGGCAGATACTTCTAGAACCAAAATTTCTTTTAAAATATTATTTAAAAGGTTTTTAGAAATATCCAAGTGGTATATTATTTTAGGGTGTTTATCATTATTAGTTATAAACAATAATGACGACGTAAACACTTCCGTCTTGAACCCTTCAGATTAAATCTTCGTGTTCTTCAACAACTGCACACTTGGATTAAATTGTTAGAAAAACAATAATACGGTGTGTTTGTAATCATCAAAATAAATATATATAAATATATAGAGATGTGGTACACTTGCACCAACAATCTCCCCCTTTTTGATGATGACAAACACAACCGCTAAGCATGAGCATATGCGGTTTCTCTCCCCCGTTTGTCGAAACAAAAAGGGTCAAGAAAGACGGTATGCTTCCCCTTGAGAGATGCTCCCCCTCAAAATATGCATATATTTGAGGTAGCATAAACTCATGGGTAAAAGAGCTAAAACGCTCCCCCTCAAATTAATAACGATATCAATTTGATTTTATAAAATTTGAGGGATAAAATAAAATGCAAAAAGCAATAGAGACAAAGATATACAAACCAATACGAAACACTTGCACCAAAACGGATCTTAAGGCTTCAATTTTCGGTTAATTTTATGTGATTAAAAAAAAACACCACGTATTATGACCTCGTCAGGTAACCACGTATTATAACCTCGGCAGGTAACCACGTATTATAACCTCGGCAGGTAACCACGTATTATAACCTCGGCAGGTAACCACGTATTATAACCTCGGCAGGTAACCACGTATTATAACCTCGGCAGGTAACCACGTATTATAACCTCGGCAGGTAACCACGTATTATAACCTCGGCAGGTATCACGTATTATTTTCCTCGTCAGGAAACACGTATTATATCCTCGTCAGGAAACACGTATTATATCCTCGCCAGGAAACCACGTATTATAACCTCGTCAGGAAACACGTATTGTATCCTCGCCAGGAAACACGTATTATATCCTCGTCAGGAACCACCTACAAAAGGCAAAGAAAATTTTTGTGGTACCCTTTTCTTATGGGTCCTTTTAACAGTTAGTATAAAACATAAACTGCAAAAAAATATGTTGTCGACATAAAACAAAATACGACAACATATAAAACCATAAAAATGGTTTAAAACCACAAACGCATCCCACCGGGATTGTCAACATTAAACATTCCTTTCGGAATCCATTTTCTAACCATTTTTATTTTACGATCGTATTTATCATAGACGTAAAATGAAGCATGCAAATTTACATTATTTTTAGGTCTAGAAAAATTACCATTATACATACGAGCATGCGGTTTCCTCCCATAATTCACATTTTTTATTTTTGACATATATGGAGGTTTTTGCGTTTTATTTTTAACAACAAATTTAGGTTTTTCAAAAACCTTTTTAATTGGCATACAATCACATTTTTCAATACACGTATTTGAACCAATGCCTTTTCGGCAATTTATACGATTTGATATATTAAGCATTTTAAGCACTTTATCATTGCTACTATTAAAAGCATTTGCTAATAAGTCATTTTTCTCATGCGATTTACATTTAGCATTTAAACATGCAATTTCATTTTCAAGAGACTCGCATTTTGTACATGTAATATCTTCATGTGTCTTTTTATTTAAGCATGCAATTTTATCATTTAAAATATCACAAGATTTGCAAATATCTTTTTCACTTAATTTATTTTCTAATTTAGTGATAACATCTAAATCATAAGCAGATTTTTGTTTACCGTCATCTATTTCTTTTTTATATGCGGATACGGTTTCTTTTAAATTAGAGATTTCATCTTTATACCTATTTGCAAGAGCGGCCATATCATGAAATGATTTATATAATTCGTCAAGATTATTTTCATCGTCACTATAATAATTATCACAATTATTTTTAGAAGAATATGATGAAGATACCTCATTATCATGGTCGGCCATGAGACACGTTTCTTCATTTCTTTGATCTCGGGTTTCGTCTCTCTTTTCTTTTGAGTTTTCACCATAGGTGATGTTCAAGTTCTCCCAAATATCACGAGCAGTTTCAAAGAGATAAACACGCTCAATATCATCGTTAGTAAGAACCGAAAAGAGAAAATTTTTGGCTTCATAATTTAAACAATAATTAGCCTCATCTTCGTCGGACCATTCCGAGCTAGGTTTTTCAACAACTTTGTTGTTTTGAAATTTTGTGGGTTTGAAATTTCCTTTAATAATAATATCCCAAATTTTTTGATTTATCCCACGAACATAACGTTCAAAAGAATTTGCCCAAAGATCAAAATTTTCGAAATCAATAAGAAGAGATTTAGAAAACCAAGCATTTTGTTGAGCCATAACAAAAACGGATTTAAAAAAAAAAATTAAATAGACGATTTTTGAAAGCCCTGCTCTGATACCAAATGTTAGACAACCTAGGGGGGGTAAGGTTGTATTTAAAATCTTTTAAATTCAAAAATTCTTTTATAAATAAATACAGTACTGAAACAGTAAAAATAAATCAGAGTATACAAATAATAAAGAAGAGTGTAAATATAAACAAATACACAGAGATTATATAAATAAATATAAATGCAAAGCAGTTTATATAAACAAATATAATAAAGCACAGCGGAATAAATAAAGAGATAAAGGTAAGAGATACTTGACACGGAGATTTACTGATTTACCACCAACTGTGATAAACCAGCAGCCGAGACACTTCTCGACACGATCCAATAAATGTATTCTTTACGGTAGAACACAAACCAAATACAAAGGAATTTGTAATAGTTTCTCAAGCCTCTGCTATGAGATAAACAGGATCACACACCCGTTATTCAAATACTTACAAGAGGAGTATAACTCACAATGGGTAATCACTCTTGTATAATATCTCACACTTGGATATTTTATAAAAAATGTTTTATAAAATATATATATATATAAAATAAGTGAGAGTGAGAGAGCTGAGAGTTTGGATTGTTGATGTTGCTGTTGGTGTGGTCTTTTGTTCATCACCAGCATGCTTCTTTATATATCAGCATCTCCAACGGAAATATGAGGCGCGGTATACCGCCAGATGCACGCGGTATACCGTGCAGTAAAAAGGACACTGACACACAACGGCTCTCATGCAAAGTTGACTTCTGGAAAACGTACCCGCGGTATACCGGCTAGGACTCGCGGTATACCGCCGTCAGAAAAAGTACTTGCAACCAATCAGAGATGCACACGGAGCCTGCCGCGGTATACCGGCTGAACACCCGCGGTATACCGGCCAATATGTACCCGCGGTATACCGGCTCTATCTTCGCGGTATACCTGCGTCAGAAAGTGGTTGCAGAAACAGTACGCATGGCAGATACTTCTAGAACCAAAATTTCTTTTAAAATATTATTTAAAAGGTTTTTAGAAATATCCAAGTGGTATATTATTTTAGGGTGTTTATCATTATTAGTTATAAACAATAATGACGACGTAAACACTTCCGTCTTGAACCCTTCAGATTAAATCTTCGTGTTCTTCAACAACTGCACACTTGGATTAAATTGTTAGAAAAACAATAATACGGTGTGTTTGTAATCATCAAAATAAATATATATAAATATATAGAGATGTGGTACACTTGCACCAACACATTTGACTCCAAAATTTCCTTTCTAACCATAAAATGGCATGAAACAAGATTTACCCATCAAATTTGCGTGTGTCAGTTTATTACACAAAACGATGAAACGATTCATAATTACACTCTAGTCAAAACACAAACCGACTTGTGTAAGTTCCAAGTTTAAAAACAAAACTAATTCGTTTCCATCATTTGAAAATATCGACTAAAACATCATGAGAAAATTTCAAATTGGGGTAGGCATGCAAGCTTGTAACACTTCTTAGAAATTTCTTGTAATGACACACATGCACCAATTAACTCACACCAAAATTTCAAGGGATGAAATCCTTTAAATCGATTTCCCCAAGATTTCTCATCCGATCTGATAATAACATTTGAATAAGACGTTTTTGGCAACTTGCACACAACAATGCGTTTTTCCAAAATATACGAGGGAATAAGTGTTAATAATTTTATTGACACCAAAAAGGGTTCGAACTTATTCTCAAATTCCAAATTGCACCAACGGTGCGCATCAATGTTCAAAACATAAGAATCCCACACATCATAATTTTATACAAACGAGTTTTCTAAAATCTTTATCACGAAGCACTTTCCTCAAAATTCCGTACTTGGAACATAAAACGTCGAAACGTCATTGCTTAAAATGTATTTGTCAAAATACTCAAAATACACATTTCCTCCAAACCAAAAGGTTTTCAATTTTCCAAAAATATTCGGCAAATCAAAATTGACCAATGTCAATGACTCATACATTCGTGTTTTCAAAATGTAAAATATTGCGAACTATGCATGATTTCCACAACACCAAAACGCCCTTTGACCGAATGGCCATCACTTGTACAATGAGTTAATAAAATAATTTCACTCACGATTCGTTCAACAATGTGACGAGAAACAATGGTTACCAAGCTATGCATACCCCTAAGTCGATATAACGCATCTACATGAAAATGATAATAAAACATTTAACTGACCAAAAGCGCACCCAGTAAATCATTACGAATGTTACCAAAAATGTTCTTTCATGCACTACTTAAGTCACGTATAAGTTAATCCATACACTGAACTATTTGCAACGAAATACTTAATAACACAAACTCTTGAAAGAAAAGTTACGCGACACTAGAGTCCCAAACTCATCTCTTCTTAGTCGCCTTATGGCATAAAATTAACTTTTCTCACCAAAACTCGAGTGGGACCAAATGCTCAACATTACTCGTAAACTTTTCACATAAGCAAATAGAGTATGCATATAGTAAAATTGTACCCACACGACACAAAACGTCGTACAATAAAACTCCATGAACTTCAATGGACTCAATGACCTCAAGTCAATAAAACGGCACTAAACATCATGCTTCCAAAGCCAAATCGCTATAAGCAAAATCATGAATGCGACGCCAAAATCCCAAAATCCCCTTCTAGGGTAATATCATATAAACAACATTGTTTAACTACTCACATTAAACAAATTCCCAAAATGACTTTACATAGACATAATGGAAAATAACTTTCCGTCCAAACTCTAACATATGTGGAGGAGATCCATTGTTAAAGTCACAAGCCGTAGTTATTGCCCAACATCTTAAACATCATAAAATATGATTATCATTATATCCGAAACAAATGTTGAACAACAATGAAATAAGGCAAAACAAATCCCGACGGAGTTTGCGACTCTCGCAATAAAATAATTTCATGCACGTTAAAACCATGATTCAAAATTTTGTGTGTGTGCCAAACATTTCCCAAAATTCATAACACAATCCATATAAGGATTGGAAACACAAGAAATAGTTGATGAACTTTATTTTCAACATAAACTTTGTGCATGACTTAGTCGGCATTCAACATCTCAACTCATACCCTTCCAAATCCCTCTGGTCCACTATTGTCATCCGGATGCTTTAACCTCTTAAGGAAAGTTGGGAATCACATCAATTAACTTTACGGTCTTTCCTCAAATCAAAATCGGCTCATTGGGCCTATGGTTCTAATCCAACCATCAATCTCGACCCGAAACGGTCTACTTAACGCAGTTATCATGCTTATCGTCACCCCAACTGACTAATACTAGAATCGTCCATCTATTCCAACGACTACTAGCTTAGAACCTCCTTCACTACCCCAACGATTATCACATTAAAGTAATTCAAGTACACACATGTACTAGCAGGTTCACCATGACACTGGACAGGTGTCACTATGAACGCACCATACATGATTATCCTTGTTACTCTCAACGTGACTCTCGTTTCTAACAACATCCATCAACTTCAAAACATCCTATCTTAAAGTGCCTAAAGGTGAATTTCACTCTCATTTACTTAAACAAACGCTAGTTTGAGTCTAGGTATCCAAAATCAACACCTAAATCTCTCAAACTTATGCTCTGATACCAACTTGTAACACCCTCAAATTTGGAACGAGCAACTAAATAAAATTTCAATAAAATACCCAACAAGATAAAATCATTTCTACAATTCATTCCTTAAATTACCTCGGAATTTAAAACATTATAATTCCCCCAATAAATTAACTTAAACGGGTGTTACTTAACACGACACAAGTTGCTAATTCCAAATACGTGCGGAAGAATTCACTAATTCAAATCACCTCGCGAGCACTCTACTAGCACACGATCTTTCACACGTGTCACTAGAACTACTCCCAACCTGAGACCTGTTGCACATGCCGACAAATAAAAAGGGTTAGGCTAACGCCTAGTGAGTTCAAGCATTTTATCATGACTATATAAATTCATAAATCGAGAGGAGTGTAGCTTTTTAGTCGTGATTCCAAAAGAGTTTACTTTAAATGTAAAGCACCCATTTTCCAAATCCCACAAATCCCATAAATGAAATCTTTAATGCAATATGATTTCCAAAATAGACTCATTCCCAAAATCCACGTAATAGGGTGAAATACCATTTGATACTCAAAATAATTAAATCCACAATTCAATTTGTCATTATTCCAAAAACATCCCAAACACGGTAAAAATATAATCCATAACTCATATAACATGGAAATGCAATTCTCATAAATATGATACGTTACCGAAAACATGGATAAACACAAATACCAAAAAACATCACACACGGATGAGATATAAACCACAACTTGCATACCATGGAAAACAATCCATATAAATATAACACGTCACCGAAAACATGAGTAGCAATAAATACCCAAAACAACACCTTTCGGTGACGGGGGAGACCCGTATACATCGCACGTGACAGAACACTAAAGTGGGTCACTTACTATGCAATAAAACACACACGTGGATTACTCTCGTAAACTGAGCTCAATCACTCCAGATCTATTGCCCGCGAGACTAGGGAGTTCCCAACTTCAACCACTCCAGGTCTATACATTGGGTCACTCCAAATCCACAACAGCACATTAGGGATTACACCTTACTGCCCATGAGACGACGCCCAACCATATAGGTCCACGCCTTACTTATCATGGAACCCGATGCCTATCCCGTGCTAAGCACATATATGGAATTACACCTTACTGCCCATGAGACGACGCCCGACCATCTAGGTCCACGCCTTACTTATCATGGAACCCGATGCCTATTCCGTGCTACAAAATAAACTAACGTCTCGTAAAACTGAGCTCAATCAATTCCAACCTCTTGCCCGCGAAACTAAGGGAAACTCAAATGCCTATGGATCCATAGCTATCAACGTCTAAATATTACACGACCCCAAATAAATAAACACATGCATTCAAAACATGCAATTCCCCAATAACATAATTCATTATCAAAACTCAATCTTGAGTTACCAAAACTGGACAAATGTCCCCAAGACTTAATAAGATTCAATACCGAGCCACAAGCTCAACTAACTCCAAAAAAAGGTAGTTTATGAAAGTTATAAAATGACATCAAATATAACAACACACACCGTTTGCCGGTAAATACTTCGATTCCATGAAAACCCGAAATAACACTTTGGATCGGGTAAACCCTCATTTCCAAGGACTCACGCCTTTACGTTTTCAAAACATTACATTATGTACTATATGCATATTTCCAAAACATCCACAATGCATTTTTATAATAAATAGACTCCATTTATTACATAAGTCAACAACTCATTTCATGTATGATTTATTATCACATTTTTCCAAAATATCCAAAAATAGTGTTTTATAATATTTACAACAATTAATACCTCAAAAGGTAAAATCCACCAAATAACCCAATATTGATAATTTTCAGGTAAAACACACAATTACTTGGAAAAATAACATTTTTGGCATGTACAAAGTTTTCGCAAAGTAACTTGAACTCACCTCTGCTAGATTAAGCTAAATCTAGATTTTTCCCAAACGTATGCTCATTTGATTAAGTTTGCATCCTCAAGCCAAAACTTCCAAAACCTAGATTTATGAATTTCTAACCATCAATATCACAATCCAACCATGTAGAATCATTCCCTAAACATTTAGAATCATTTCTCCCAACATATTACACCCAAAATAACCAATACATCAAAACCCTAATTTCCAAAATAAAGGGGAGAAGATTACCTCAATCATCAAGTGAATCCACCAACCAAACACTTCTAGTGTTACCAAAGTGAGCTTCAATATTCACTTCACCCAAAGAAATGAAAGGTTTAGGAGAGGGTTGGGTAAAACCCTAGAATAGTGTAGAAATTCCAACCAAAAGGAGATGAGATGAGAAATACCAACCTCAACCTAAGGATCCTTGTAACGAGATGGAGGAGGGACTTTGATTTACAAGATTTGTGGCTTCAATGGCTTCAAACTCGTTTTGAAGGGTTAGGGTTCGGTTTTGGGAGAGTTTAGAGAGAAAGAGATGGAATAGAAATGAAAGAAAGTTGAAAGGCGTGGGTTTAAAACCCTCAGAGTCCGCTCGCGATTGTGACACGGCGAGAGTGACCATGTCACAATCGCCGGGGCACTCTCACCCGCTACCCAAAATGCTCACGGTACACTTTCGGCGAAAGTGACACTGCGAAAGTGACCATGTCACTCTCGCGAGTGTCATACTCGCTGGCCCTCCCAAAACCCTCGGTACATTCTTGGCGACAGTGACACTGCGAAAGTGACCATGTCACTCTCGCGAGTGTCATACTCGCTGGACTTGTACCGAGTCCAAACTTGGCCAAATTCTCGAGAGATCCAAATAGCATTACGTGTTCCACACTCCAAAGTACAACCATGTCCTTTTTAATAAATCTAGACGGAATCATTTACAATTGGAGTTAGGATTTTCGGGGTGCTACATCATACAAGATTTGACCGATAAGAGGTAAATCTGAAAACTATTGGTGGTATGTATATCAAGTTGTCAAGTTATATTGTAATTTTGATTATATGAAGAAGAAACAAATTATTACATCAAAATCAACCGATGTCACATGGCCTGGAAATTTATTTGTCGTGTAAATGGGTACGAAACAGAAAGAACCGAACGTTTTTCATCGTCATGCTAAATAGAAATTAAGTGGTTGTTTGGTTGGTTTTTCATTAATTCTTATATGGGTAAAATTGTGTAGGTTAATTAATCTGAAGGTTTTTGTTTGATGGTTTTTTCATTCAGAGCTTGTTTTTCTAATTGGGAAGGGTAGATTGTTTCTTTTTTCCAGTAATAATAAGTAATTTTATAGTATATTATTAATCCATTACCGTCATGTATAGCTGCCAGAATAAGTTGTTTGATCTGATTTCCATTACATGTGCATGGACGGAACTGTAGGTCGGCACACGGTGGCACGTGCCACCGTATTAATTCTCCGGCGAAGGGTAAAAAATTTCGTTTTCGTGAAGGTGCCACCGTATCGATTTAGGAGGTGCTACCGTATTATTTTGAAAACTACAAGGGGTGCACCTAAACTGAAAAAAAGGCTCACATCTTATACCCGTTCAACCAAAAAAACCGAAAAATCATTTGAAATCAACAAAAAATACCGAAAAAATTCTCTCAAAATCGATAAAAAAAACTTAAAATCCTCCGAAATCAGCAAAAAACGTTAAAAATCTCTCAAAACGCCGGAATTTGGCTAAAAACACATCGGACGATATTGAACATTGGTAAAAAGATGAAAGACACTTCGACAAAAACCATATAAAAAAATATGGTGCCACCGTATGAAATTTTTTTTGGGTCCGTCCTGTACATGTGTGATAAAGTTGTCTGTAGCATATCCTTTCTTTTATTCCCTCCAAACATCGTACCATCATGGCATCATCTCCTTGATTATAGAACAGGAGACTTGTAGTCTCAGGAAGATGTTTGATTATTTGTAAAATGTCTAAAATACCCTTCAGTAACGACAAGGAAATCAATACTCTCAATCGATATCGACACCTTTTTGTAGGACAAAAAACAAGAAATGCAGCTTGAAATTTTCCGATAATGGAAACTAAAATACTGCAAATTTTCATCAAGACAAACAGAGAACACGTTTACATAGCATCGGCATAAGAATCTACAAAGCCAACTAAAGATTAAACGAATAGCTACACTTTGCGGAGCACCAAACAAAGGGTGATTCTTTAGCTAAGCTTAGTAAATTGATGGCGCAAAATTACCATTTTACCCTTCATCGTCACCCCGCCAAGCATCCACTTCTGTCACTGCTGAATGCAATCCAACTTAAGGACTCCATTATATACAGAAAAGCATCAACTATAGCCAACTGACACATAAATGTACAATACATGTACCTGAAAGAAAGATTTCATGGAATCCATTAATGGAGCCTTAACAACCAAAAGAAAATTTAGCATACCAATATATCCCATCCCACCACCGGTAGGGTCTGAGGGTAAGATGTACGCAGATCTGACCTTTGTCCCAAAACACAGTGAGGCTATTTCCAAAAAAGACCCCGACTTGCAAGGAAGATTTAGTAAAAAAGGAAAAATATCAAACCAGCCCACCACTAGTAGGGTCTGGGGGTAAGATGTACGCAGATCTAACCTCTATCCTAAAAGACAAAGTTTCTTTCCAAAATGACCCCGACTTGCAAGGAAGGTTTAGTAAAAAAAGCAGATAAACCAAACGAATCCAGTATGACATGTATGCAAATATGACATGTCCCAAAAGATAGAGGTTGTTTCCAAGAAGACCCCAGCTTGCAAGAAAGATTTCGGAAAAGATATAGACACAAAGCACGAATCAATAGTTTTTTTGGGGGCAATCATGGGTATTCGGGCCCGCTTATGAAAACAATAGCTATGTCAAATCAGAATAGAACCTTGTTCTAAAAAGGAACTTCATAGAAACTAAGAAGGCAAAACAAAGCAAAAAAAGGCATATGAATATGCTTTACCTGAAGCTCGTTGAATCAGTGAAGCCGATAATCACGTAGATGATAACGATCTCGGAATTTCGGAAAACAACAATCTTGATTAACAAATTAAGTTGACCAAATCGACCTTCTCAAACGCTTTCCACATTCGTCTTGAACTTGAAGCTATTTTCTCAACTTTTATCCGAAAGTCTTTACACGCTGTGATTGCATCCCGGACCCTTATTTGTACCCAAGATCTTTTCTTTCAGAAACAAGATCGATAAAGACTGTGTCTTTATTGGCTAAGAACTCCACTTGATTCTATAAGCTCGATCTTTATTGCATACCCAGATGCATAAAACCGCACAAAGCGATATCCGATGTGATTTCAAGTTGTCAACTGTAACGGGAATCATCTATTGATTACTTCCATCGCAACACGCACCAGCCGCAATAATTCATCCACATCGTGGAAGTTGAAATCAAGAGCCTTTTTAACTGCGGATAGACTGGCCTCTTGTTTTGCACTAGAGGCTGCAAACGCACTCTGTGATTTCCGTGAGGCTTCCATTGCCGAATTTACATCTTGTGCCTGCAAAGATTTGGAGTAAAAATGTCGGAAACAGTATCCGGTAGGGAGCAGGTTGATTTGAGAACCGTAAATATTTTAAGAACCGTGAGAACCAACTAGTCGTGAATTATTCATGATGAACGATGTGATAGATATTCATCATGAATAATGATAATTCATTATAGTGGCCGGTTCAAATAAGAAGACTAAATATCGTGAGAAGTCAAGAAGGAAAGGTTAAAAGAAGGTTCTTATGTGAATCATTTGAAAAAATCCGGGAAAAAAAGTTATTTGGGGATGCATATATGAATTGACGTTATAGATTATTTATATGGGTTCACATAAGCATCTTCAAGTGGATTTTTTCAATTATTCACATATGAACCAACCTTCTCATCTTACCTTCTCATAGAAAATGCATTATATTCATTATAAATAATACATGAATACGGTTAAAATATTCATCAAATTATTGGCTTTCGGGAATGCACTTACAAAGTTAAGAATCCGCATAAAGTTGGGTTTGTTTCGAGCAGCAATAACATGATTTCCCGCATTTTGAGGCGCATTAAGACCCTTGGCTAAGGCAGCCTTGTCAACGGTTGCTGCGTTGTTGTTCATGTGATCAAGATCAGAAGCAGAGGCAGACGATGAAGGAGACTCGCCTATAAAATTTATAGAAAAAACCCCTCAAAATTACTTTCCAAAAGAGCCCTCGAGGTGAAGAAGGAGTATCCATCATATATTAAACGGGTCGAAATTATATAATCAAAATATAAAAATCATCGAGCCTGAGTAAATAAGCGAGTTAATCGATCTCGAATTCGAGCTCATAAACGAGCATCGAGCTCGACTTTCAAAAGGTTAATCGAGCTTGAGTCTGGTATTATTTTTTCAAGCCAAGCTCGAATAACATGCTACTCGACTCAACTCGACTCGTTTACACCCCTAGGAATGAGCATGTTCTTTTTAACTGGAAGGCCAGGTTTGGGAAAAACTTGGCTTTCTGCACAAAGGTCCCCCTACTCCCCTAGAAGCTTAATGAATAAGCCACTTTCTATATCATTAAGCCACTACCAAACAATCATGTATAGCTGACCGAATAAGCTGCGAGTCCCATTAAGCTCATTAAGTCTTATACCATGTGAGAATAAGTATAAGACTCACCCGTAGGACCTATCTGAAGAGACGTTTGCAACTCGTTCACATCTTTGCTTGCGGTGGCGTGTGAAGAATAGATGACTTTCAAGTATGCCACCTCCATGCATTTGTAGGCTAAAGATGCCGTTGCCATTTCCTTGGTTCTCTCGTATTCATGAGCACAATACCTAATAACCAATAATCGATAAAAAGAAAGGAACCCAAATGAGCACTTTCAGAAAGAAAGAAAAAAAATCCACCATCGATACAGGCAATAAAAGACTTTGAGAATATGGCCCGTTAAAGATTCGAGTGAAGACAAGATGCAAGCTTTTATTAGTTTCTAGAAAATACATAAAGAGCACAAACGAACACTTCACTTTTAGGGTGTGTTTGGTATCCAGACAGGACGGGACAGAACAGCCGTTCAGCGTTTGGTAAGACAGGGCTGGATAGAACACAACAGGTAAGATGACCATTTTACCCCTGATGAGTTGTTTATCTCTTTTATATATAAACAACTGTTATGTCCTGTCAGGATACCAAACGCACCCTTAAAGAGCATAAGATGCACGCTTTTATTAGTTTCTTGAAAATACATAAAGAGCACAAACGAACACTTCATGGTTAGGGTGTGTTTGGTATCTAGTCAGGACATGACAGATCAGTTGTTCAGCGTTTGGTTTGGTAAGACGGAACTGGATAGGACAGAACAGGTAAAATGACCATTTTTTACCCCTAATGAGTTGTTTATATCTTTTATAAATAAACAACTGTTCTATCCTGTCTGGATACCAAACGCACAGACAGAACTGGGTAGGACAGAACAGGTAAAATGACCAACTTACCCCTAATGAGTTGGTATATAAACGCACCCTTAACACTCCCGAAAAATATTGGAGACCAATAAAAAGGGACGAACAGGGCCTACATATTACTTACTCGCAAAGCTTTGCCGTGCTACTGTATATAGACATCGACTGAATCATATCACCATATCTCCCAGTCGAACTATGGCAAGATTCGAACAACGAGGCTACGTGAAGAAATTTGAGGGCTGCTTGGATATAAAGGGCTCTACTCTCGAGGCTTGATCCAGAATTCTGCAAATTTTAACAATTAAAAAATGGGCACATTAAAGAACATAATATAATAAAAGCAAAATAGACGTGAACGAAAAAGAAATCCCACCTTCATACGATCAGCCATGTGCTTAAGATTTGTCGCCTCTCGTAAAGCATTCGTAGTAGCCTGATTGGATATATCCCTTACAAAGGTAACAGGGGCATAATCGTCATTTCCGCCCTTATGCCTGTCGGGTGTCGAATGCTTCGGATTCATAGGCTGTTTTCCATTTGGGTTCTGAGTTCTCTTATTCGGTTTTGACGCCTTCGATGACTCGTTTTCTTGACGTTCTATTCCATTTTGACCCTTTCCGGAGGGTGGCAACGAGTGCGACTTCCCTCTTCCGGAAACTTCCGTCTTTGAAGGCGGCTTTGCATCTGAACCATCATGGTGCCTATGCTTTGATTGGCCAAAAGTTTTTGCATTCCCACTTAACGGTAACTCCTTAAAAGCAGATCCGTTTGCAAGATTATCAGATTTTCGCTCTCCTTTTTGTCGGTAATCTACGTTTTTGTTCAATGGTTCAGATATCTGGGGAGTACCCTTTTCAATAATATCGGATCTAGACCGACTTTTCTCCTTAGATCTCAAAGCCGACCCTTTCCCATGTTTTCTTGAACGGGACCCGTTGGAATGCGACTGATTACAATGGCCCGAAGTACCAACACCGCCCCCAGCGACACGAGAAGTTTCGAATTCCAGAAAGGGTGCAATTTTTTCCTTGCCTTGACGGTGGGTGGCGATTTTAGCATCATCCTCGTCGCATTTCTTGGGACCGGGGGCGTCTTGGAGGTCGTCATCATTGCCTCTAATATTCCTTCTTGATGACGTAAACTTATCAGTATTCAAGATTCTCATTGGAGAAGAAGAAACCGACTCCACCGGTGACCCTTTTGTTTCTTGGTTATCGGGTTTCGTTTTACGAGAACCCGAAACCTTTGAAGAGCTCGATGTGGCAGCCACGGAAGAAACTACCGGAACTGTATCTCGTCTTGAAAAATCTTTTGTACCTTCATCCCCAGATTTTAACACCCTTGCTTTCTTTTCCTTCCTACCGCTAGTTTCGCTTGATTCTTGCACGTATTTACCTGTACCCTCAAATTCATTCGCTTTTCTTTTCTTTGCAATGTCTTTTTTGTTGGGTTTTCCCGTGCGGAAGGTCCCGTCATTCGGGCCTGTTTGATTTTGGTTTTCTTGATCGAAAGCTGAAACTTTAGAGACGGGTTTCGTGTCTTTGGGACGGTGCTCAAGTTTCCCACGGTCGTTTCTTGAAATGCCTGCAGGTAAACCGCTACTTGAGCTACAACTTGCCTTAAAGGGGGGCCCACCATGGTCGGATGTCCAATCTTCATCAGTCTCGTGATTACCATGCGTCTTAGCTTTCTTGAAATCTCTCGGAAAATCTTGAGAACTCTCTCTTTTGTTGCGGATCTTGGATTGATGAATATTATTACCTGAGAAAATGTAATATAAAAGAAATGCGTTATACACTTATAGATAAACGTAGGACAAATTGCATTAAAATGTAACGTAATTTGATCCGATTCCTATTTTAGGTAACGTACTTTTAAAGCCTTTATCTTGGTACTTTCAGATGTGACATCTCAAACATTGTTTATCTAATAGCGTGAAAATGCTGAATAAGATCAAGCTTTTTGCTGACATGACATCGACTTTTTAAAAATGGGAACTAATATAGAAGGCTTAGAGCATCTCCAACAGCTTCCCCATTTTGGAGAAAATGGGGAATATGGGGATTTTGGTCCTAAACTCATCTCCAACAGCTTCCCCAAACCCTTCCCCATTTTGGAGAAAGTTGGAGATTCCCTAAAATTTTCTCCATATTTGGAGAATACCCCAAAACTAGAAATCCCTAAAATGGGGAATCTGTTGGAGATGGAAGCAAATTTTTTTGGGGATTTTGACTTTTACTTCCCCATTTTGGAAAAAATTTAGGGAAGTTGTTGGAGATGCTCTTACATCCTTATTTTGCAAAAAAAATCAAAATTTGAAATATCTTTTTAAATGCACGCAACTTTGGTCCGATTCCTATTTTAGGTAACATACTTTCAGAACCTTCATTTTGGTACTTAAAGATGTGACATCTCAAACATTTAGATACCTGGTTTATCTAATAACCTGAGAATGCTGAATAAAATCAGCTTTTTGTTGACATGACATCGGTTTCTTTTATCTTTTTTTTAAATCCCAACTAATATATAAAAAAATACATAGTTATTTTTAAAAAAATTGTAATATTGCCGATTGAAAAAATGTTACAATCTTTAAGAAAATAATAATGAAATGGAATTCTTCTGAATAATTGGGATTTAAAAAATGAAAAATCGACATGATGTCATGAAGTCATATTCGGTACTTTTAGGCTATTACGTAAACCAAGTACCTAAATGTTTAAAATGTCATACCAAAGTATAGATTTTGAAAGCCCGTTACCCAAAATAAGACGCGATATATTGCATGAACTTTTCATGCAATTGGCCCATAAACATATGTGGGTGCGATCGTACCAGCACTAATGCACCAGATTCCATCAGAACTAATCAATGTCAACATCATTAAAATACCTTCATCCACGAAGTTCCCACTTCGTTTATCGTTCCCTTTTCGCTTCAATCTATCCTTTTCCGCGATCATGTCGCTAGAGTGGCCGGAATCCTGAAATTCCGCTTCGTTAACGCGAGGAGACCGGTTTGCGCCATTTAAGCTCCGGCTTTTATATGACGTGTGAAGATTCTTCTTAGCGGAGTTAGAAGATGAAGAGGGTCTCTCTTGCTTGACTTTATTTGTTAGATCTTTTGACTCGTGCTTTTTCTTTACACCGGCAGACAGAATTTCCGAACCAAAAGCATCAAGGGAGATCCCTCGTAATTGAGGTCCGCCGGGATGAACGGGTTGAGAACCTTGAACAAGAGAAGGACCGGGAAAACGGGATGTTATAGCCTTAGTCGTCTCCTCCTCACTGAAGCTACACCGATTCATTCCGGGCCTACATACATGTTAACATGTTGAAATCCGTCAAGAACTCGTGTTTCTTGTCAGAAAAAATGCAATGGCAAGAAAGTAAAGCTTACTTTCCAATTCTACCCTTAATTAAAAGATGAATAAATCCATTCGCTCTATAACTAAGGGTAAAATTGTCATTTAGCTATACAAAAGGTATAATAGTTACACATTTCTAAAATTGTATCCCTTTTTCATTGTGGACAATTGTTTTGGAATGGGCTTACTTTCCAATTATACCCTTCAATGGTTAGAAGGTATTCCCTCCATCCCAAAATAAGTGTCCATATTTCTATAATAAGTGTCCACTTTCAAAGTAAGTGCTTGCTTTCCAATTATACCGTTAATTATGAGATGGATAAATTCATTACTCTCTCCGTTATCAAGGGTAAAATTGCCATTTAGTTATTTAAAAAGTGTAATAATCCACATTTCTATAACCGTGTGCCTTTTTCATTGTGGACATTTGTTTTGGAACGGATTTACTTTCCAATTCTACCCTTCAATGACAAGAAAGTACTTCCTCCATCCCAAAATAAATGTCCACATTTGTCCTAGAATAAATATCCACTTTCAAAAGTAAGTGCTTAGTTTCCAATTCTACCCTTAATAATGAGAATGATAAATTCTTACTCTCTCTATTATCAAGGGTAAAATCGTCATTTAGTAATCTAAAAAGTGCAACAATTACACATTTCAAAAACTGTGTGCCTTTTTCATTGTAGACGTTTATTTTAGGACCGAGGGAGCACCTTCTTTTATAGGAAATTTTATTACTACACGTCATTTTATAAACAGAAAACCATAAAAATTCATGAAATATGGATACTAAACCTTTCCACGTTTCTCACTAACGGAAATTTAAAAACTTACAGCCAATCGAGCATGCTACAAAGCCACTTCTCCGGAAGGCTACCGGGATTAACCCCGGGTGGAAGAAGCCTCCATTTCTCGCATTTATCACAGCAGACCCAATCTTCATTCACCACAGGAGCCGCCGTTGTAGCCACAGCTGCATCAAAACCTAGCCCGTTGCCGATTAACGGGCCGTGTGAACCCACTCTCGGATACACCAACGAAGATGGTTTTTGACTTTTCTTTACAACTTTATTCTCGAGTGTGCCTTTTTCGTTAACGATAGAGTCCTTCAGCCCGCTCCCATAAGGTTTCTCCAATGCCATTTCATCGAGATCATCCTGTTCGAGATCGAGTTCTCCAAAGAAATCTTTGTAAGTCTCCCGTGCCTTCCCGCTACTTTTCTTGAGATTTTCCGAATTGCTTTTTGACCCATAAGCATTATTCTTACTATTAGATATAAAAGAATCGGTCTTTAAACCACTTTTTGAAATATCGATGTTTTGGGAACCGTTTGATTTCCGTTTTCCCGTGTTACTTTCATGAACCAATTTCATGCTGTCTTTTTCACGTATCGGAGCTTTACGACCATCGTTCTGCTTTCGAGGCTTTACTAATCCACTATTTTTGCTGCCACTAGAAACGTCTGAATCGGGTTTTGTAGGTAAAAACCCCAAGTTATTTTCGTCACAAGTTGTGTTGTTAGGCTGCTCAACCTGCAGATCGTATCCAGGCAATACCGGCTCCTCGTCTTTTGCTATATCGGAAAAGTCATCATCTGGGTCAACACCGAAACCCGCATCCTTTCCAAACTCCGCGGTTTTACTCCGATTAGAAACGAGTTCTTCACAAGTTTCCTTCTTTGCTAGAATCCTGGTGCCATTGTGAACATCGATACCGTTTGTTGATTCCATTGATACGGTATTCGTCTCGGATGACTTCGGTTTCTCTCCAATAATAACATTTTGATCGGTTTTACCCAAATCAGACCCGTGAAGAGCCGTCACAGTACTTTCTTGGCTCCCCTTGTGCACGGGCCCACAACTACCATCCTTTTCGGTCAAATGCAACACATCATACGGAAGAGGAGATAAAAGACGACTTCCACAAATCGGAAATGATGTCATCATCTGTTGCATTATTGAATAAAGATATTATCACTTTTAACCATTTTAAAAACCAAACCAAACAAACCCGGTATATCCCACCTGAGGTGGGACGGGGGGTGGACACGGACTTGATCTCTACCCCAAAGAGTAAAGCGGTTGTTTCCGCGAAGACCCCCGGCTTGAGCATTTTCCCAAACTGCAAACTGCACAGCTTATATCGCAAACCGCACCGCATTTAACGCACTTTACGGATACAATATCCATTAATTATAAGATTTAAAATTTATTATAAAATCACCGAAAACGTGACCATAGTCCAAAAAAATCATATCACGGTGTATCTCATCCTAATGTGCATCCATTTGACCATTTCTCATCCAACGGTTGATAACCACTTCTCACGTTAACCTCAACTTCTCACCGGAACCCAACCTTATATGCATATATGTGTGTAATATATAATATTAAAATTATATACATATATATAATGTGCGGTACGGTTTGAACCACAGTTTGATAACTCAAAACCGCATAGTGCGGTTTGGTAAAAATGTGAACCGCAAACCGCACCGCGGAAGTTCTAAAATGAGCTTTGTGGCGCGGGTTCGAGCGGTTTGGAGGTTTAGATGAACACCCCTGGATGAAAAATGTGACAAAAGAGTCGGAAATGATAAAGATTTGAAAAGAATATCGCTAAAAATCACCAACCTCAAGAATGCTAGTGGGGGATTCGCCGGGACCATCCCGGGGCCCATGAAAAAACCCGTCACTATCTACAGGGCTGATTTCCAACGAAGACGAGGGAGAAACATCAAGCCCGAGTCCACTATAGATTTCGGCATTTCTTCTTGTTGACAAGTTATCAGAGCCAACTCTGATTCGAACCTTGAGACTCTTCGGGTCCGAACCACTTGCAAGGTCGTTAACGGTTTGTTGGCCGTTTAAAGCGGGTTTGTCACCGTGCATAGCTGACAACGTGGGGGCTTCTCGTTTCAATTTTCCGTTCATAGATGACCTCCTAGGTTCTGGCACCGATCCGCCACTAAAGGAGGCAGGTCCGTGTCTTGCTGGTTGTGATGCACTCGATTGGGAAACGGAGTTCTGATGACCATCCTGCATGGTGATACAACGTGAAAACGTTTATGCAGAATATATATATATATATAAAAACAAATTCATACCCTTCACCCTACACAAACTAAAAGAAAGCAAACGAGCCCTGGGTTCCTCAGTCTCTCTTTTTTTTGTGGTTTTCCCGTGAACCTGACCCTATATATATAGATAGGTGAAGGATCGTGTGAGAAGAAGAGTTAAGGTGAGAAGCAAAAGAAGGGATCTGGACCCTTGATCACTATTAATCTCAAACCCACCCATGAATCGCACTTCATAGGGGAATTGATTTGGTGCATCGCGGTGCATCTCATCTCGGTGCATTTCATCCTAATGTGCATCACTTCTTCTCACCATAACTTCCCTTCTCACCGGAACCCAAATATATAGGGATGGGTTCCGGTGAGAAGGGTAAGAAGGGTCTTCACCCTTGGATGCACGGAGATGAGATGCACCGGATCAATTCCTGTGAGAAGCGCAATTCATGGGTGGGTGTGAGATTAAAAGTGACCAAGGGTCCACATCTCTTCTTACCTTCTCACCTTTAACTCTTATTCTCACACGATCCTTTGTCTATATATATAGGGTCAGGTTTAGGGAAAACCACAAAAAAATGAAAAACTGAGGAACACCCTGGTGCACATGTGCATAAAAAACCAAAAAACAGCTTCAGTTACTTATATGCACATGTGCATACCGTACTAGATGAAACGCATAACCAAAGTGTGGAAACTGCATACCTCTAGTCTAACAATATCCCATACCAAAAACATCATATACACGTGTAAATATACGTTATCATAATCTTCACGGTGGTTAATTATTAGAAAAACACAAAATCAATAACTTTGGTACTAATGGAACAATACAAAACACTTCCAAAAAGAACCACCTCTACATGTGCATTATTTGGAGAAATGGGTGCACTATATGTAAGAACTTTCGGAGGTGTCTTTGGATGAGGCCAAACTGGGGAACGTTGATAAGAAGGCAAAAATGAACCATATCCCCCAAACTTCGCCCCTGCATATAAGCATGAATTCCCGTCAGCATTGCCAACACTTTTTTGGTTTTTTAGCTTACCAACGATCCCTTAACTTACCCAAATTTTCAGCTGAAACTCCACCTTCAAATTCCTTTTGACAATGTCCTAAAACATCTTGAATTTTCTCATCCTTCAAGAATTACAACGATGAATATAGGTGAGAAACAAAGCCAAACATACAATGATAATAGAAAACGCCGATCACATTCCACAATAAAACTATTCAAACGAAACAACGAAACCAGGCAAAGGCAGTATATTTCACTATTTAAGTGTGTGTGTGTGTGTGTGTGTGTGTATTTTGTATCTATACTTCAAGAGATGATACCTACTCAGCTGGGGTAGGGTTCCGGTGAGAATGAAAGTTATGGTGAAAATGGTAAGAATGGATATCCACCCTTGGATGCACATTAGGATGAGATGCACATTAGGATCAATTCCTGTATCAAGCGCAATTCATCGGTGGGTTTGAGATTAAAAGTGATCAAGGGTCCAGATCCCTTCTTACGCTTCTCACCTTAACTCTTCTTCTCACACGATCCTTCGCCCCAATTTAATACCCACATCCATAGTTACCAAACTTAACAAGAAAACCGATAAATTTCACTATCCCCATTTCAAAATAGCGAGCTTATTAAAGTTTATACTCAAACCCCAAGATATAAACAAGTTTTCTTGATTTAGAAAAACCCAAAATGTATCGTAATCATTAGATTGTATAAATCAATTTAAGAGATGATACTTGCCAGGCTTGCAGTGAGTTTCATTAAAAGGGCCAAATAAGCCAAGAAAGAGTTCAATAGTAGCTATCAAAATCCAAATTTAGAATCTCTGCTAAAACAACAAACTCATCTCCAACAGATTCAATTCCATAATTACCAAAGTATCAAAGTTCCATTAGCAAATACACTAGTTATAGAATGGACAGCTAATTATAAACAAAACAGATTCAAACATCCCAGACATATAATAATTTCAAGATAAAATTCACAAGTGAATGATAACAAAATTCACAAGTTAATGATGAATTCCAGAGATAAAAGAACAACACAAATGGGTTGAAAATTAGAAGAGTTGTTAAGAGATAACTATTACTTACAATATATGAGAGAGAGATATCAGGATCAATTGTTGAATCATCATCTTTATTGTTCTGAAAACAAGCTTCACCTTCTTCAATCTCACTCTCTAATTCCATCTTTCCACCTCCAACACCAACACCAACACCATACCTCAAACTCAACTCCTTCTTCTCATCTCTACTCCCAACAGAAATCATCCAAAAAAAATGAAAACCCCCACCAATTCAACACCCTTTTTCTCTAATAAACTTTTTTTTTCTTTTTTCAAGAAAATATATCTCAAAAACAACAAATCCTTGCTTCACCAAACAACCACAAAACTTCAAAATCTCATCTACCCAATTCAGATAATCAAAAACCCATCAAAACCCACATACAATTTTTCAAAAAAATCAAGATCGGGAATATAAGAATTAATTTTCACCAAACAAGATTAATTACCCACCAAGAAAATACTGATCTTGTCGGTTCTTGAGCTGATCTACGATCAAATTGGGTAAAAATCGGTGAAATTGGAGGTGGGTAAGTTGCTAATTACGATCTTCGTTTAGACGAAATCAATGAGCAGGATAAACGACAGAAAACCGGAGAAGAATCTGGTTTTTGGGTACACCAGCCGCGTTTTTCTTCTTTAATTTTTATTATTTTCAAACAGTAATGGAGTATTTGGTCTTTGGGAGTACGCAATTTTTCTATTACAAAAGATATTATTTCACTTGTTTTTCTAAATTTACAGTTTCTACCCTCTTTACACAAATTCTTTTCTTTTGAGTACAACAACCGACTGAATGGTGATGATAAATACCACACGCACATAAACGCGTGAACGTCACGTGCTTTCGTGGTTTTTATTTTTTTATTTTTCTTTTTACTTGAATAAAATGGTATATAATAAAGGGTAAAATGCATAAAATAGCAACCTACTTTCATTTATTTCTTTATTATAGCATTGTACTTTCACTTTTTGTTATTACAGCAATGTACTTTCAATTTATTTTTTATTAGGGCATTGTACTTTAAATAATTTACTCATTATAGCATTATGGTTTAAATTTACCTACCACCTCATTGTCTACATAGGTTGTCCACGTGTATTATGGTGCTGACATGGCATTTCTCATTACAACAGCTAAAAACAGTAAGAAAACAGGAAAAACAGCCTTAAAACAACTTCAAAACAACCTCAAAACAGCAAAATAACAGCTAAAAACAGCAAAAACAACCTCAAAACATGTAAAAACAGCAAGAACAGCTAAAAAATAGCAAAAAAACAGCAACACAGCTAAAAACAGCAAAATAACAGCAGCAAAATAACAGCTAAAATAGCTTCAAAACAGCCTTAAACAGCTTCAAAACAGCAAAATAACAGCAAAATAAGCAAAAATACAGCAGCAAAATAACAGTAAAAACAGCTAAATATCTTTGATTTCAGCCATCACTTCTTCGAAATCGAAATCAACCCTAAACTCTGTCAAAAACGAAACCAAAATCGATTTACACAAGAGGAGACGAACGATTTACGATGGAGCCGCACAATGGAGATGAACGATTGAAGATGGAGCCGCACTTGAAATCGTGAGGGAGATGAAGAGAGGTTTGAAATCGTGAGAGAGATGAAGAGGTTTGAAATCGTGAAGTGGAAGTCTTATTTTTTAAAGGGTTTAAAATGAATTTTTAAATATTTTTTTAATGCCATGTAGACAGCCACGTCACTTTAAAATGACACATCAGCAAAAGAAAACCAATTTTAAAGGTAACAGGTTACCCAATGCTATAATGGGTAAATTATTTAAAGTATAATGCCCTAATAAAAAATAAATTGAAAGTACATTGCTTAAATAAGAAAAAGTGAAAGTACAATGCTATAATAAGAAAATAAATGAAAGTAGGTTGCTATTTTGTGCATTTTGCCCTATAATAAAAGATCTTTACAAGATAAATCGATAATTTCTTCCGTTTTGAAAAACGACATATCTGGTTATCATCAGGGTCGTTCATGGGGGGGGAGTGTCGTGTGGGTCATTGGGAGTACGCCCAGGGCCCAAATAAAATACGGACCCAAATTTTTTAATTATATATTATATAGTAGTAGTTAAAAAATTGTAAATAAATAAATATATATATATATAATAGAACCCAAAAAGACTTTAGCATTATATTAATGACCCAAACATGTATTAGTTAATTACATTGAACAATAAAATCTGTAAAAAGTTAACTGCTTTAATTTTATAGTTTTGTTTATTATTTCTCTAAGTTTTTTTATCTGGTACTAATATCTAAAAACTATTTTTACCTATAAACCTTGATATATACTTCATTACTCATCTTTCACATATTATTTTGGTTATTCCATCTGCATGAATTTTATTTGTGTTAGAATATAGTAGATTTGTGTTATTAACTAAGAAAAATCTACTACTTTTTGAAAACAACTATCAACTATATGAGATGATCCAACTTATATCTATATTTAGGCCATCCGTACCACAGGTTCAAACCTTTTGAACCCTCTGCGCCACATCAGCGCCACATCAGTTTTCCACTTTGAACCCTCTTGAACCTTTTTGAACCCACAAATCCCGTACCCCAACCTTTTGAACCTCTTGAACCCACATGCCATCTCATCTAATTTTTTAATAAAAAATCATAACATTCATAAAAATAAAAATAAAATTACAAAATAAAATTAAAAATTACAAAATAAAATTAAAAATTCCAATTATGTTTTTGTCGAATTCTCTCTTTTCTCGCCAAAGTAGCATTCAAAGCAGCTCCCGTAAGATGATCGTGCGGGGCAATGAAAAACTCGAAGTCTTTTTCATATAGCCTTTCCAACTCGATTTCACACTTTTGTTGTTCGACTTGCCACTTTTGTTGTTCGACTTGGCACTTTTGTTGTTCGACTTCAAGTTTTTTCATTTTGTAATCAACCGAATCATCAATTTTACTTCTCAAGTCACTCATTTTGGAGTAAAGGCGGTTGTCGTCCGTACTACTCGTTGCTGCCTTTTTTGCCGTGTTTCTCCCGATGGGTCGTTGAACATTTTCAGCGTCTTCATCGGAAGTGTGGGTACGTTTTGAACCCCGGGATGTATTTGTCATAGTTGGAACCGTATTCCATTTTGGAGATAATTTGAGGATATCCCAAGCTTGTTCATGGGTGAAGGCAGTTTGGTATTCATTTTCGTACCGGACGTGTGCCGCTTTTAAAATATCGGATTTCGTTCGGGGCAAATTGCGGAAAATAAGGATTTTGTTGAAATTGTTGGAAACCAACGTTCGGGGTTTCTTGCGGTGAATCCGACCTCGTCGATCGGTTACCACGGGATGTGGGTGGGGTGTTTGAATTCATGATGAGAGAATTTAGAGGATTGAGAGTGAAAAATGAATTGAGAGAATTTAGAGGATTGAGAGAATTGGTATGAAAAATGGATGAGATTTGAGGTTGATTTATAGTGTTTAATTGAAAAAAAAATTCCAAAAGAGCCGTTGAATATGTTACCGTTGGAATTTACAAAAAAAAAATCATTAAATTTTGCAACCTTTCATACGGCTTCGCTTTGCTTCCACGGGTTCTAGAACCCGATTGCTCGAGCCCGCACCAAACACCCGTTGAACCCGCTGGTTGTGTACCCCTTACCCGCCAACCCGCTGGTGCCACCTCAGCCCAACCCGAGCCCTTACCCGCTCGAGTACGGAAGGCCTTAGGATACTAAAATTATCTTCTTCGTTTTCATACATCATTGACTCTTTATAACTTAATATCGAGTGTATGAATCTTAAGTACTCTTTTATCTCTAAAACAATAATACGATCTCAAACTATAGTTGGGTTCTCCGTCCCGTTTTGACTTTGTCCTCTATTGTAGGTGGAGTTCCTTGTTGGGAGGAAGTCCCTCTCCGTATAGGTGTATTTTTTTTTCTTTTTCATTAATATAATTGTGAGCGACGCCTACTTTCAAAAAAACCCCTTAAAATCAACAAAAAAACTATAAAAAACCACTATCAAAATCTTTAACAAAAACTGAAATAAGTCCCTATAAATCAACCAAAAAAACCTTCAAAATACCTTGAAATCAACCAATAAACTTCAATAAGCCATCAAAACGTGGAGTTTAGCTAAAAGCACATGGACCACTTTGCGACCCTTTGATCATCCTAAACCCTAAAGGTGCACATGTTCAGCAAAAATCATGGGTCTGCCACTGCTTGTGGTTATGGAGGTTCACATCTGATGACTCTAGGAAACTTATGGTTGTTCAGAAAATTATGCACTATAAGTAAGCAAACTCAGATACCTACAATTGAAAATTACGTTTAAAGTTCTAATATATTATTTTATTACGTTACCTTGTAAAATAATAAGTATAGATATCAAACAATATTGAAACACTTTAATATTTTCATAGTCATTGTATTTAGGGGAAGTTATGAACAACCGATAACACGTACAAAAGCCAAATTTGAATAACGTGTAACGTGTGATATTTTTAGTTTTAGTTTTAGATTTTTAAGGGACCATATTTTTAAATATGGTATTCGATAATTGACTGATTAACCTTTTTCTAAACAATTATCATCCACATCCTACAAGTAAAATTTTCATATCTAAAACTAGGGGTGTCAATTTTGTACCAAGATAAACCAACCAATTCACATACCAATCGTACCAATTTAATTGGTACCAATTTAGTTGGTACCGACATAATTGGTTGGTATACCGTACCAACTATATAAATTTTGTTGGTACGCGGTATTAGAAGTCATATATCACGGTAATACTGTACCGTACCGACTTATTTATTTATGAATTAATGTTTAACTTATAATACAACATATTTTGATTTAAGAAATTAAATTGTCTTGTTTTATATTTTTCTAAATTATAATACAAATGGATATAATTTAATTGAATTCATTCACCTAAACATAACAACCTTAGTAACTTGTCACACCTCCATGGTCCATCAACGGTTCTCAATGGCCGCTTGTAGTAGATTATTAGTGAATGCTTATATTATATGAAGATTATTCGAATGTTTATATGTAGGGATAAGTGGTACAAGGCATGTCAAATTATCAACATTTTATGTGAACGGTTGAGAGTTTCAGATTTAGATCTAGTTGATAAAGATGTCACTTTCAATAAATTTTTAACTTGAACTTTTACGATGTTGGTACAATAACGTACCAACATGTACCAACCGAAAAAAGTTGGTACAAATTTAGTTGGTACCAAATATAGTTGGTTGGTATATGATATAAAATTTTACATACCAATTATAATTGATTGATACATGATATATGAAAAACAAACATAATACCATACCATGTTCACCCCTATCTAAAAGACTAAAACCCAAATCCAAAAATGTATCAACTTTATGAATCTCTACCTCATGTGTAGGTTTTGATTGAATTAAAAAGTTAGTAATTTAACTCAATAGCGCGTGGAGTACGCTTTAAAAGAAAATTGTGTCTCCTTTGGCGGCCTCCAATTTTAAAGCATTTTAATTTTTTAAGAATATTTAATTAAAATATCATAAGTTGGACTTTTGACTTGCTAAAATGCTCAAACTCTTCTCAATTTAATCAAAATACCTAAAAAAAATCGTGAAAATACCCCGTGATCACGGACTCGTTTTAAAAAAGTGGATTTCTGTTCGTGGACCAAATGAAATTCACGGATTAAGGTGGATCACGGATTCATCAGGGGTGGATCGCGACTTCATTTTGGGTGGATCGCGGACCAAATGCATTTGGTTCACGGATTGGGGAGAGTTTTATAATAGAGTCCTTGATCACGGGGTATTTCACGGTTTTTTTAGGTATTTTAATTAAATTGGGGAAAGTTTGAACATTTTTGTAAATCAAGAGTCAAAGTTTCAGCACTTTAATTAAATACTCTTTTTTAAGTATGTTAAAATATTTAATAAAATAAAATAAATATTTCATAAACACTCTAAAACCAAAAAAAATTGTATTTATTTTAATTGTATAATTTCGGTGGTATATTTTTTTTCTTTTTCTTCCCGACTCAAAAGCATGAGAAAGGAGAAAAGTTTGAAAATCTTATCTTTCTTGAGTTTAAATTTAGGTATTGTAAAAAAATCATTAAAATTAATTGTATTTCTTTAATTGTATACTTGTAAAATTGTACATATTTTTATCTTTTCTTCTCCACTAGAAAACACGAGAAACGAGAGATTTTTGAAAATCTCAAATGATGTAGTGGTAATCTTATCTTTTTTTAGCCTGAATTTAGACGTTGTCAAAGTTCTTATTGTCAGGGCGAACCTATAAGGGTTGAGTGGGGTCTTGTGCACCCATTCAACCAATTTTTGTAAATAATGTTTTTTTAGTGTATAAAATGTACACTTGCTAAACTTCAAGGGTTTCTCGAGGATATTAGATGATACAAGAAACATCAACCATAAAACCAAAAAAGAACCCTTAAATTTAACAAAAAACTGGAAAAACCAATCAAAATCATTAACAAAAACCAAAAAAAAATCCCTCTAAATCAACCAAAAAACCCTTCAAAATACCTTGAAATCAACCAAGAAACTTCAATAAGCCATCAAAACGTGGAGTTTGGCTAAAAACATGTCGGACCACTTTGTGGCCCTTTGATCACCCTAAACCCTAAAGGTACACATGTTTAGCAAAAATCATGGGTTTGTCACTGCTTGTGGTTATGGAGGTTCACGTGCGTTGACTCCAGGAACTCATGGTTGTCCGGAAGATTATTTGTTATACGTAAGTTGACTCAAGTACCTACGATTAAAAAAGACGTTTAAAGTTATAATATATGATTTTTTATGTTACCTTATAAATATCAAACAATATTGGAACAAATACAAAGGAAGATCCAACAATGGGAGCCCTTAAGAGACCGTAAAGATAAGATAGTGTGGCGAATGGACCCCTCAAAGACCTTCAATGTAAAGACATTAAGAAAACTAGTTGAGGAGTCGAGGGAGGAGGAAGATGGAAATATGATGGAGACAAAATGGTGTAAGATGATTCCCAAAAAAATTGCATATTCATTTGGAGGGCAAGGTCGGGGCGCATTCCTACTCGCTCGGTGTTAGACTCAAGGGAAATAGACTTGGACTCGGTTCTATGCCCAAGATGTGGGGATAAACCCGAAACGGTGGATCACGCCCTTGTCGAATGTATGGACGTAAAGGAGCTTTGGCAACTAATCGGGAAATGGTGGAGGAGAAACGTCGATAATGTGGACAAGACCAAAGCTCGGGGTATGACAAAAGAAAGCGGGAATTATGGGAAGCGGTGTGTTGGAGCTTTCTCTATCTCATATGGGTCCATAGGAACAAGATAGTGTTTGAAAAGGAGAAAGGTAAGATTGGCGTCTTATTCTTTGAATTCCAAAGGAAGGTATTTGAGTGGATTCGTAAAAGAGATGGTAGAGCGAATTTGGAATGGGGTATGTGGCTGTCGAATCCTTCTGGGTAATGGCGGTGGATGAAAGCGAGGTCGGAAGCCCCATACTTATGGTTCGGACTACATTAGGGCTGTTAATCTGCACGGCATAGCATAGGCGGACCCAAAAAAATTTTCTTACGGTGACACCTTTGACGAACCTAAAAATTTTCCACATCGCCCGATGTTGTTTTAGCCTAATTTCACCGCTTTGAGAGATTTTTTTTAATTTGTTTCTCGATTTTGAGGAATTTTGAGAGAACTTTCCGGGTTTTTTGGTTGATTTTAAGAGTTTTTTGGGGATTTTTAGTTGATTTTAAGAGTTTTTTTATACGGTTGCACCATTTAAAACGATACGGTTGCACTCTTCACATGACTAAAAATTTTTACCCTTCGCCGGAAGAACGATACGGTGGCACGTGCCACCGTATCTCTCAAGCTAGGTCCGCCAGCGCGACATAGTCTACTGGTGGGGCTGTTCGGTTGGGCCTGCATGCCGGGCGGGGTAAACAACAGTCTTCCGGCGAAAGGGTAACGGTTTCACGCCCCAGCCAAGGGTGGTTTATCGCTCACAAGCTCATTCTTGGCTTGGGAATAATACCCACTTTATTTTTTAGTTGTCTTGCAGCATGATTGATGAGTAATTTTGTATAGGAGTGCTGCTGTATTTTTGCAGGCTAGCTACTGGTTTGGTTGTAAACATACAGCTCTCATGTGTGTGTTAATTAAGGTGAAATAAAAAGTTTGGTGTTTTTCTTTAATTACCTATGGTATTTGATAATTGACTGATTAACCTTTTTTTTAATATATAATATCATATATAGTAAATACACTCGCATACACTTCTTATATTTAGCAAGACCTGAATATTTGACCTCCTGAAAGGTTGGACTCTACTCTAACTTTTAAACCAAAATATTAATAGTTAATAATGGTAAACATGCAAACTCAAAATCAAAATATATAATATAATAAAGGACCAAATAATTATATTTATGGCAAATTTTTGTTGGACTGAAAAATAATTATAATCTTAATAAATATGATTTATTGATATTTGATTTGGAAGGAAGTTTGAGATACACTTTGTGGCAGTTGGTTCAACCTATTAGGCCTTCCGTAGCGCTACCCAATGAACTTAGTTGTCATCTCAGCGCCACATCAGCTTTTCTTTTTTCTACCCTCTTTACCCAATCCTTACCCAAAAGTGGAGTACCGCCTACCCACCGAACCCAATACTACCCAATACACACAAACCCTTACCCGCTACCTATCCCCACACCCACCCTCCTCTCACACACCCCCCTCGGGTTCACAAACCCGCTCCCCCTACCCGCCCCCGCCCCCTCGTATCGCTGCCCGGTCGAACCCGCTCGCCACCTGGCTTGAGCCCGATCCCGAGCCCGCGAACGCTACGCATGGTCTTAGATATGACTCCATACCTAGACATCTTGAATTTGAGGTTTTTAACGAGGTTCTAAATGATGTGAGGTGTAACGTAGCATGGCGTCGAGGTTAAGCACCAAGGTTTATGAGTTACGATAAAGTTATAACGTTTTTCGATGTGTTTCCTAAGACGGTATATGTATATAACTATATATGTATGTATGTATGTATGTACTTGTGTGTGTTAGTGTTTTGAATACTTTTGTAGAACAATTTAAATTTATACAAAGTTATAAAACTAAAAGAGAAAAAGGAATCATTTATATATCAAATATATTAAACTAGGTTTGAACCCGTGTATTACACAGGGTAATTTAAAAAAATTAAATCATGTCAGAAAACTTATCTTACAGATATGAATGATCATCGAAAGTACGATGCTACTTTTCCAAGTATTTTTTCCTTTAGAGTTGTTTTTTTTGCAGCTGATTACAAAATGTCCTTGTTTTAGGCAGTTTTCACAAAGTATGTTTTGCAAAAAATTAATAAAAAAATATGAATAAATATTAAAAATTTATAATTGAGAAGTTATATACAGTACAAAGTGTTTGGATTAGCTTATTGTTGTATCAAAACGTGATAAGCTAATAGAGGAAATAATGCAATCATGATTAAGAATGTATAAATAATTAAATATACTATACTAAAAAATCTGCATATTTATATTTTTGAAAAAGGTTCGAACTCATATTTAAACAGCAACTTGGTGCAAATCCCAACAGTGTAAATATCTACTGTAAATTGGTCAATTAATTTGCATAATTCATTCTGATGTCATATGACTTCTTCTCTCATATCTTAATTGTTCATAGTTTAGTAGCAAAAAAGGATCAAAACAACATTCTCCAACAACAGAAATGAAAACATGTTCATATTAACAATAAAACAGAGCTTGATTATTAAAGAGATAGTAAAATTGTAGAAATCTAAAAGATTCTTAGAAATCAAAATCAACCCAAAAAAAAAGAAAAGATGATTTCAAAAAATAAAACAAACCCAAATTAGTTTCAGTCAAATCCCAATTCCCCAAATTGGTCCAAAAACAGTAGTTTTGATTGTTTTTTCGTGAAAGAAATCGACACAACATAAATTCATAAAATAATCAGTTATGAACATTGAGAAGAAACCCATTTAATTTAAAGCTTTTTTCTTGGCAAAAAAATTAAGGTTCTGATTGTATCCCACCTCAGTTGGATTGTTGTGTACAACGAAACCCCAATAGGGTTCTTCTCAACCAAAAGAAACAAACAAAAACCCTTGAATCTTTTGGGGTCTACAAAATATTGTTGGATGATAGAATATGGAAAATGGGTTTAGGTGGATATATATCAAGATTTAACTTTCCAATTAGGAATCTTCACAAAATTTGAGGACTCAATTTGATTGTACCTGTGAGAGGAGCACGAAGCAGGTGATGAGAGGAGAGGCAAATTGATCACAATTAATTTGCAGCAGAGAATTTGCAGGAAATAAGGACACGAGAGCAGAGAAGGAGACGAGTTCAATTTTATTAGGGGTAAAATAAGATTATTTTTAGGATATACGTTTATTATGGGTAAAGTAAGTTTATTTTGGGATAAAATAAGGGTAAATTTTTTTGAATTAGAACTGAATAATTAACATTAATTAGTTAAAATGAAGTTAACTCTATAATAAAATTGAATTTAAAAAATCAAACTATATCAATAATTTGAATTTAAACTTAAAAGTAAATCCCGTATTTTTTGGATTGCGGATTTTTTTTGAATTTATTATTAGTATGGATATGTACGTATGTATCTAAAGATGTTCAATATTAGTCAAAATGAAGTTAACCCTAATCACGACACATTAATTCGTATATATTTATGATATTTAATAATATAATTAAATCCAAAAATATTCAATATTTGGCTCATTTCGAATCTTTTGAGTATACGCTTACTACTTTGTTCAATTTTTAGATAATTCATGCTCACCAACCGTGTACGAGAATGAGAGCAAAATTTTACTCAATTAGGGTTTTTTAATTTTTATGTTTCCATTTAATGTTCATTTTAAGTCTTGTGTGTCGTTCCTAGTTATCATTTACCCCCAAGTTAAATGTTTTAAAATGTCAATTTTTTAAAGAAAACAAAACGTAAAATTATTAACGTAAAAAGGAAAAAAAAATACAACGAGTCTATCCATCCATGACGCTGTGTTCTCGAAACTCATTTTACGGAGGAAAGAAAAAGAAAGGAAGGGAAGAGGGAGGAAAGTAAAAAAACTGTTGCTTTCGAAACTTTTTTAGGAGAGAAAGAAAAATAATGATAAGTTTCCTTCCAAAACTTTTCTCCCAAGTGTGAGAGGAAGGGAAAGGAAATGAAAGGGAAAAAATTAAAAACATTTAAAAAGTTTACTAAAATTATTAAAATTACAAAACTATCCGATCTTTCATTATACAAGATATATTTTAAGGGTATATTAGTTAACTAGTCTTTGGCTTGCCCGTTGCACGACGATCAATTTTGTGTTTTAAGCTAATTATTTGATGTTTAATAATTTTGTGACACATGCAATAATTGATAAAAAGAAAACAAAAATTTCACAAATACGGAATATTATCTTGAAGATAAAAATATGTCTATTAAGTTTGATACCTATTATAAATGTCGTTACTAAATGAATTTATCAAACGAATACACAATATATGCATATTTATATTTTTGAAAAAGATTCGAACTCATAATCCAAAAGTCAGTTGATAAGTGATATCTTTTTTTTCCAAGTAATTAAATCTCTTATGATAACTCTAAGAGTGTTTCGTAGACAGAATGGAATTTGATAGAGTTGTAATTCGTCGAAGGAATTCGACTTTGAAGTAAAAATTGATATGAAGTTGCAAAAAGAAAATCACGACAATTTAGTGATTATTTGTATCAAATCCTATACTAATTTCAACAATTCTCATACTAATCACGACACATTAATTCGTATATATTTATGATATTTAATAATATAATCAAATAAAAAAATATTCAATATTGAACTCATTTCGAAGGTATTGACGAAACGATTACAATGATATAATTTGTAAAAAATAGAAATGTTTTTTTATGCATTTTAGTTCATATACATTATATATGTTTATATAATAAGAGTCTAAAATGAAAAATAAAAAAGTAAGAGATTAAAAGTAAACTACATAGGTAATTATAAGGGTAGTAATGCAAGGTATAAATATTGAAAATTTAATTAATGAGAGATTTAAGGAGGAGTGAATGTGTGTGTGTTAATTGAACCTGTAATGTAAATGCGTCTAGATACATGTTTAGGCGAAAAAACAATAAAATCGGTTCACCAAAAAACGACACATGACATGCTAATTACTTATTTATTATATGTATAAAAATGACCTCTTTACTTTTTTCTCTCTCTCCGTATTAGTGAACACAACGTGAAGGAAGAACGAGAGAAAGAGGAGGAAGCTGACGTGGAAGTTGTCAAAGATCATGACCTCATTTAACACACGTGTTTTGTATTTCATAATTCAAGGTTGTTAAACAAATGCCAACCACCAATGTACCCAATTAGATATCCTTGTTTTTTTTTTATTAAAACTAGTGTCTAAATCGCGCGTTGCGCGGTGGTATGATTAAGTTGGGTTATTATCATCTAAATATATAAATGTTAATGGTTAATATAACTAACAAATCGTATTCAACTAATTCATAAAAGTTAAGGGGTGTTTGGTTGGGGATGTTGAGTGGTAAAGAATAAGAATGATAATTATGCATTGTTTGTATAATTGATGATCTTCGTTAACTTTGTTTCATTTTGAAAACATGACGATACCTTTGCCGATTTATTAATTAAGAAAAACATAGATGTACACCTAAATGGTACGGTAACTAATATTGTGTAAAAACAGAGTTAAACAAAATTACTTACACGATCGACCTCAAGAAAGTAATCAATAGTTTTATTCCAATTTTCGCTACTGATATGAGTTGGTGGATATTTTTTCGCGTTCTCTAAATCTTCGTAACCACCAACTGCAAGAAAGTGTTGTTTTAGCTTCTTTTTTTGGTCCTTGTACTTGTGCTTACAGAAGCGTTCAATTTCGCAGAGTATAAGAGGCCATTCAGCCCCGTTAGCAATACCGATCCAGTGGAAAAAAATGCTTCAAAATAAAAGGGGTTAGAAATTTTGTTTTAAATTTATAATTAATACTCCTTCCATTCGAAAATAAGTGTCCAAAATTAAGATGACACTCACCAAATGACAACTTTAACCTTAATTAATTTATCTATCTTGTCAAATACTCAACTATGTTGTGCATCAATTAAGAGTAGATTTGGAAATTTAAGCTTTATATTTTTGAAATTGGGCTAGAAATGTGAACACTTATTTTTGGACGGGGGATGATAAATAATATATAATTACCTCAATTTGCGAAAACATTCCCGTCACCCAGTTTGTAGGAACATGATCCCAATCTTCATGTTATGGCGGGATAGTGTAACCGACCCAGTTCTCGATGCACCCCTTGAATAAAGATTCGTTATTTCCCACGGGTTTAAAAGTGTACTTATTAAACTCGATTGGCAAACTTTTGCGTCCATTCATAATGAATGCGGCCTGCACGTTTAGGCCTCCAAACTTGCTTATTAGATCTATCTTTTCATCGTCTACAGTTTTTAGTTCCAGGAAGAAAAGAAAAAAGATTACAAAACGTTTTCGATATGGGGAAATGAAACATAATCGGTTTATGGGGTTAACATGAGGTCACAGTTATAAGCAAGTATAGAATATTTACCTTTAGTTTTGGATGATCGTTTTTTGTTCCTCTTTGGAATTTTATCACTATCGGAAGCATTTGTATCACGACTCGAAGACTCATCAGACGAAGAATCGCTATCATTTTCACTCCATGGCAACGTTCTTTTCATGATGTATTAGCTCGAGAAGCACTCTAAAAAGTAACGTATTCATATATGGTCATCAAGAAATTTCCCAAGATGACAAAGATATAAATATTGAATAAACTAACACTTTATATGAATCTGATGGAATGATACAGCAGAATTTTATATAGCATGCTTTTATAAATCTAGATGTCGGGATCCCATATTGAAAGCAATCCAAACTTCGGATTTGGTTATCCGGTGATTCGAGAAGACAGTTTGCAGTTTTTTGTCTGAATTTTATCCTTTAAAAGACTATTTTCCAATGAAATGTACATGTATCTAACCAAATCAAATCAACAAACTTAACGGCCCGTTTGGTTTACGGGATTCCATGTTTGGTTTAAAGGGAAGTTCATAATTGAAAGCACAGGATTTCAATCAAAATCCCACAAAATGGGATTCAAAAATCCAATGGGGGTAGTTGGTATTTCGTGGGAGTTCATAGGATTTGTTTGTAGTAATGTTCTAAAATATGTTCAAAACGTTTGTTTTGTAATAATCAATTAATATAAAAGTAATTTAATTATTTTTATAAGTTCTTTGTAATATTGAGAGATAAATTGAGAGAATCGTAGTTACCTTCTTCGCCGTTCGCCGGAAATCAAAAATGGCACTAAGGTTATGTACTCACGGGCTGAGACAGGTATGTCCATAATGAATGACACAGTCAGCATTAATGTGAGATGCACCAACCTCATCAACACAGCAGCTACCATACGTAGTATCAGCCATTACATACAACCCAATATCCTTCACATTGTTATCGTATTCGCAACACGAACGAAGCTCCATACGTAGAGCACCTACTACTCCCACAGAGTCCTTTAGTAGCTCATATGGGAACTAAATATTAATGAAAACAATCCAAAAGGAATCAGCTTAGTCAACAAAATGCAAATTGTTTCAAATTACAGGAGCATGACCAAACAAAAAACCTATACAACTAACAACCTATGGTAATCAAGATCGTGCTCAATTGCCTTCAAGGTTAGTCGTGTGACAATGGAAAACAATTATCATTTATCAGTAATAACAAAATTATCATTCAACTCAAGTTTATGCAAACACAACGTTAATTAAATACATAGGCATAATTTTGAACTATAGACATTATTAAATAACCAAAATTTTTAATTGTTCTAACCTTTTTTGATACAGCAAAACTCAGAATATCCGTCTAAACCCAACAACCTCTCGTTGATACCCGAATATTCTGCCCCTCAATCGAAGACCTTTCGATGATGGTTGCTTAAATGCTCTAAAGAATCCAAGAAAAATGTAGTAGATAGATGTTATGAAGGGCATCGACATTATTAAATAACCAAATTTTTTAATTGTTCTAACCTTTTTTGATACAGCAAAACTCAGAATATCCGTCTAAACCCAACAACCTCTCGTTGATACCCGAATTTTCTGCCCCTCAATCGAAGACCTTTCGATGATGGTTGCTTAAATGCTCTAAAGAATCCAAGAAAAATGTAGTAGATAGATGTTATGAAGGGCATCGACATTATTAAATAACCAAAATTTGTAATTGTTCTAACCTTTTTTGATACAGCAAAACTCAGAAAATCCGTCTAAACCCAACAACCTCTCGATGATACCCGAATTTTCTGCCCCTCAATCGAAGGCCTGTCGATGATGGTTGCTTAAATGCTCTAAAAAATCCAAGAACATAGTAGTAGATAGATGTTATGAAGGGCATCGACATTATTAAATAACCAAAATTTGTAATTGTTCTAACCTTTTTTGATACAGCAAAACTCAGAAAATCCGTCTAAACCCAACAGCCTCTCGATGATACCCGAATTTTCTGCCTCTCAATCGAAGGCCTGTCGATGATGGTTGCTTAAATGCTCTAAAAAATCCAAGAAAATAGTAGTAGATAGATGTTATGAAGGGCATCGACATTATTAAATAACCAAAATTTGTAATTGTTCTAACCTTTTTTGATACAGCAAAACTCAGAAAATCCGTCTAAACCCAACAGCCTCTCGATGATACCCGAATTTTCTGCCCCTCAATCGAAGGCCTGTCGATGATGGTTGCTTAAATGCTCTAAAAAATCCAAGAACATAGTAGTAGATAGATGTTATGAAGGGCATCGACATTATTAAATAACCAAAATTTGTAATTGTTCTAACCTTTTTTGATACAGCAAAACTCAGAAAATCCGTCTAAACCCAACAACCTCTCGATGATACCCGAATTTTCTGCCCCTCAATCGAAGACCTGTGCTGCACTCCCCGCCTTCATCTTTACATAAACCCCCAAAACTTATATATCAAATTCTTGCTTCTTCTCCCTCCAACTGAGCAGTTTTCACTTCATAATCGAACTTACGATCCTGAAAAAACACCCAATGTTGTTCAAAATCATAACTAAAAGATTATATGAGGTAATTAAAGCATCAATCATACATACGAAGTTAAAACTGCGTCATAATCCAAAAACCCCAATTGTTTCGAACCATGGGAGGCTTGTCATCACTACCAACTAAAAAGCCATTGAGGTTGGAGGATGGGAGATGGTGCGGCAATAAGTAAACAAAACCCTAGGCAAAGATATTCGGAGATGGAGAAAAGCCACCGTTAGGGAAGACGAAGGGGCTTGTATTGAATGTGATATGAATAATGTTGCATATATGTTGGAAAAATAAGGAAAAAGAATGGTGAAGTCACAGTAAAGTAAAGGAGAGAAAAGAAAAGTGTGCTTTGGGGTTATAGGGGAGGCCACGTCATCGGACGTGGTTTCTGTTTTTATATATATATATGATATTCAAAAAAGTAATATATAGGATATTTGATTTTATATGAATTGTTGATTTAAATAAATGATTGTTTAGTACAATCAAACTGAAAAAAAATTGATGATAAATAATTAGAATATTATTTGTTTATTCTTTACAAATTTTTAGATTTTTTTTAATTTAGGGATTTCCACTCCAACTTTCATTGTTCTCTATTTTAATATAATTTTTATAATAAAAGAATTATAAAATTTTAAAGTTTTATATTTTAGGAGTAAGCTACAATTTTGGACCATGAGGTTTGCAGCTTCCTCCGAAAATGGTTCCTATACTTCAATAACTACAATGAACATTCGTACTGTTTGTATTTTGCTTTGAAGGTGGTCTCTCGTCGTTAACTCCGTTAAAAACACAGTTAAGTTAAGGGGTATTTTCTTCTTTTTCTTTAATAAGAACAAGTTGTACAATTTTGTTAAAATCAGAGAGGCCCAATTGTAATTTACTCTGATTTCTTTGTAATTTACTCTGGCACCTGTGTTGGGAACTGAAGATATGCTAAGTATGGTTAGTACTGCCAGAACAACATTAGTGCTGCCAGATCAACATTAGTACTGCAAGCAACAGTTAATACTGCTGGATCAAAGTTAGTACTGCTAATGCAATGATTACTACTGCAAGACAAAGTTAATACTGCTGGAACATTGTTAGTACTGCTGATACATTAATGCTGCTGGAACAAGGTTAGTACTGCTGAGTCGAGTTAATGCTGCTGGTATGAAGTTAATGCTGCTGGAAGAATATTAGTACTGCTCATGCTGAATGAAGATAATACTGCTAATGTGATAAGTTTGGGATGCGAAGATTTTGGATATAAAGATGGAATAGATGTCGATGTGCTTAAAGAAGATTCAGAAGATCAATTTATTTTTGATAGTTATCTTGTAATTATTGTGTATAAATAGATGTTGATAGATAGCTATTAGAAAAATGCAAGATATACGTAAGAGTTTCAGAATACGATTTTGTTTTAGAGAGAATTAACCTCAAGGTTTCGAACCCTATTTCTAGAGAAGTAGAAGTCGTCTTGATTGAGCCTGTTCATCAAGATTGAGGTTTGGTTGTAATCTTGTGAGTCGAAGCAGTGAATACAAACAGCTGTGTGTTTTCTGATATATTGTTCTTTGATTGTGTGAATTAAAGTTCTATTCCGCAGATTCTTTAATTCTGAATTCTAAGTATTATTAGTCTTGTTAAGATTCGATCCTGACAAGTGGTATCAGAGCTTGTGTTTCTTAGAATTCTACAATCATTATGGACAATTCTTTTGAATCAAACAGTACTCTTGTTTCTAAGGTTCCCATGCTCAGACCCAATGAATTTGACATGTGGAAAATTAGAATCAAGCAGTACATTCTGCTTACTGATTATTCCATCTGGGATATCATAGAGAATGGTCCATGTGCTGAAGGAAGAACTGGACCAGATGGCAAAAGACCTCCTCCAAAGACTGATGCAGAGAGAAAAGTCAGACAAATAGAGATGAAGGCCTTAAGCACTCTGCTTTTGGCTATTCCCAATGAATATCAGCATCAATTTCAATACTGCACTGATGCTCAGATTCTGTGGAATGCATTGGAAAATAGATTCACTGGCACCAAAAGCACCAAGAGGAATCAGAAGGCAATTCTCAAACAGCAGTATGAAAACTTTACTTCTACTAAGAATGAGTCTATGACTCAAACTTTTGATAGATTTAATAAGCTGATTGGAGAATTGGCCACAGTAGGAGTCAAGATGGAGGCTGATGATGTTAACAGAAAGTTCTTAAGATCATTAGGTGAAGAGTGGACAATGTATACTGTGTCCTTCAGACAGAATGACCAACTGGAAGATAAAGAGCTTGATGATCTTTACAATGATCTTAGAGTCTTTGAAGCAGAGGTTGAAGCCAAAAAGAAGCCCTCTGGATATGTATATAATGCTGCACTCCTTTCAGCATCACCTGATTCTACTGCTAACCCTGAATCAGTTAGTGCTGCTGGAGGAGTCAATCAGGAAAAGACCAATGATTCAGTACTAGAAGCCTTCTTTTCTAGTCATGTTAATTCCTCTTTGATTAATGATGACCTAGAACAGATTAATGCTGATGATCTTGAAGAAATGGATATCAAGTGGCAGATGGCTATGCTGTCTATGAGGGTGAAGAGATTCATAAAGAGGACAGGGAGAAACAACTTTTCCCAAAGAAGAGAAGATGGTGCTGGATTTGACAAGTCCAAAGTTGAATGCTACAAGTGTCACAAGATGGGATACTTTGCCAGGGAATGCAGAGGTGGAACATCTCACAACAGCCATCAACAAACTCAGGCTGGAAGTTCCAATCAAAACAGAAACTCTATTCAAGCTCTTGTCTCTCAACAAGGAATGGGATTTGATTGGAGTGATCAAGCAGAAGAGGCTATCCAAAATCAAGCACTTATGGCTGAAGTTTCAGATCTTCCCACTGAGGTAAAATCTAATCTCTGTACTCAAGCTTGTATAGACACTGTTAAAAGGTATAGAGATCACAATCAGGGAATGTGTGATGACCTTAAGAGACTAGAAAAGGACAGAAAAGACTATGTAGTAATTGTAGAGAGGTTTGAAGAACAGATTAGGGATTTTCAAGCCAATGAACTTCAACACTCCTATGATACAAACTACTGGAAATGGGAAAAAGATGGTCTAGAGTTTCAGCTTAGAGAATCCAGAGAAGAGTGTGAGAAACTAAAAGGAGAACTTGAGAAAGTAAAACTTGATGTTGAAAAGTTTTCAAAAGCTTCTAAAGTTATGGACACCATAATAAATGCTCAAGTTCACAGTAAGATGAAAACAGGCCTAGGGTACAATGCCACACCTCCACCCTACAACAACACATACATCCCTCCTAGGTCAGACCTGTTAGAAACCATGGATGGTAAGGACTTACCTGAAGGAGCTACTAAAATAGATCCATTAGATGAAGTTGTTGTTGAGGATAAAACTGAAAAAGAAGAGGCTAAGAACAGGAATAAGAATACCAGTGGTGAGATTCCCTTAGAAAATTACATCAAGACTAATGAGGATGGTGGAAGTCCCTGGGATAAGAACAATGAGATGAAAAGATTTGAAAAAGGAAAGGGAGTTCATTATACACAGACCACTGTTGTGAACTCTAATACTTGTGAACATTGTTCTTGCAAGAAATCTCAAGAGAATAAGCCCAAAAAACATGATAAAAAGAGGGGAAATCAAAGAAATTGGAATAACCAGTGGGCACAAAAGCAAGGAGTTGATCTGCAAAGGATTAACAGACCAAAACCTTGTTTTATTTGTGGCAAATTGAATCATCTTGCCAAATACTGTTATTTCAATCCTATTAACCAAAAGAAAAGTTTTCAAAGAAGTTTTCAAAAATCCTCTGGTTATAGGAAGCCTGCAAGGAATAATGTGGCTAAGCAACAAGCTGAATCCAAAAGCCACATGAGAAAACAGACTGAAAAGGAATGTGTTAATATGTGGGTCCCCAAAAGCACTAATGTTAGTACTGCTACCTCAGATAGTACTGCTGACAAGGATAGTGCTGCTAGAAGAAATACTACTGCCAATACTGCTGCTTGCAGTGTTAGTGCTGCTAACTCTGTTAGTACTTCTTCTAAAGACAGTACTGCTGCTAGCAGTGTTAACACTAGACCTGGCAAACGGGTCGTGTCGTGTCGGGTTCGTGGCGGGTTCACGGGTTAAACGGGTTGGGAGTGTCAAACCCGAACACGACACGTTTAATAAACGGGTCAGAATATCGCAACCTGAACACGACCTGATTTAACCCGCCTAACCCGACACGACACGATTAACCCGTTTAACCTCTTAACCCATTAAACCCGCAAACCCGTTAACCCGATTAACCCGTTTCGTAAGAAGGAATTTTTGTTCAATATATATAGGGCTGTAAACGAACTGAACAAACACGAACAAGGACTTGTTCATGTTCGTTAGAAAAAAAGATATGTTCGTGTTTATTTACGTTCACACAAACACAAAAAAATCGCAAAATAAACTTAAAGGTACACCGAATTTAAAAAGGTGCTCCAATCAAATTTTTAACTCAGTTCAAGCCAACCGGAAAGCAAACCAGCTCAAGCCAATTGTTTCACTCAAACAAAGGAGGATGGCAATTCAAAATGTGGAAGGGGTGAGGGGTATTTATAGTTGAGAGTAAGGGTTGTGGTTTGAAATTTGGGCGATGTGGGATGAAATCTGATGAGAAAAATGGGTTGGTTCACTTGAGGTATCCCACATCGGAAGTTTTATAGCAAAATTAATCTTGGAACCATGTATATAAGTGAAGCCAAACTAGTTCCTCTGATTTGTTTTATTTTTCCATAAACCAATTACTTTTAATTATAATTATAATTATAATAATAATAATAATAATAATAATAATAATTAAATTATAATTATTTTTTCTTAAACATATATTTAATTTTTAACTTATATATATAAACGGGTTACTCGGGTCATTTTCGAGTTGAAATGGTTGACCCTAACCTTACCCGTTTAATTTTCGTGTCGTGTCGTGTCAACCCGTTTACTTAAACGGGTTGAAATGTATTACCCAAACCCGTTTAATTCGTGTCGGGTTCGTGTCGAGTTAGCGTGTCGTGTCATTTTTTGCCAGGTCTAGTTAACACTGTTAGTACTTTTTCTGGAAGCAATACTGCTGCTAGCAGTGTTAGTGCTGCTAATTCTGTTAGTGCTGCTAACTCTGTTAGTGCTGCTAACTCTGTTAGGGCTGCTAACTATGTTAGTGCTGCTAACTCTGCTAGTACTTCTTCTAAGGTTAATACTGCTTCTAGTTTTTGTGCTGCTAGACCAATCATATTGACAAAGTTCTCCAGTACTGCAGTACCTAAGTTTGACAATCTCATCAAAACACAGTGCAAGTACTTTGATGAGCAAGGGAGACCCAAGACCACTTTGGCTTGGGTTCCCAATAAAAACTAATTGATTTATCTTATGTGCAGGGCAACCAACAACTCAAGGAGAAGAGCATCTGGCATGTTGATAGTGGTTGCTCCAGGCACATGACAGGTAACATGGCCTGCCTCAAGAATTTCAAAAGACTTGATGGAGGACGTGTTGCTTTTGGGAATAATCCTGCAGGAGGTAAGATAAGTGGTAAAGGTGATGTGTCAAAAGGTAAGATGACTTTTGAGGATGTTTACTATGTTGAGCAATTGAGATACAACCTGTTAAGTGTATCACAGGTCTGTGACAAGAAACATAGTATATTATTTACTGATTCAGAATGCATTATTCTTGCTCGTGGATTCAAGGTAGTTGATGATAACATGATACTATTGAGAACTCCTAGAAAGGATAATGTGTATTGTTTAGATCTAGAAAGTGTTTCATCTGATTCATCCCTAAACTGTTTAGTGTCAAAAGCTTCATTGGATGAATCATCACTTTGGCACAGAAGGATGTGTCACATGAACTTTAAAACAATGAATAAACTTGTTAAAAATAATCTTGTTAGGGGTTTACCATCAAAAGTCTATTCATGTGATGATCATTGTGTTGCATGTCTCAAAGGCAAACAACACAAAACTTCTCATAAGTCCAAAGAGATAAACACTATTTCAAATCCTCTTCAGTTGTTGCATATGGATCTGTTTGGCCCTACAAATGTCATGAGCATTGGCAAGAAATCATATTGTTTAGTTATTGTTGATGATTACTCTAGATTTACTTGGGTATATTTTCTGAGAACTAAAGATGAGACAAGTGGACTGATCAAATCTTTTGTTCTTAGAATTGAAAACCAATCAAATCAAAAAGTGAAAGTCATTAGATCAGATAATGGGACTGAATTTAAAAACCTTGATCTAAACACCTTTTGTGAGGAAAAAGGAATTGAGAGACAATACAGTGCTCTTAGGACTCCACAACAGAATGGTGTTGCTGAGAGAAGGAATAGGACACTGATTGAGGCTGCTAGATCTCTGTTAGCTGATTCAAAATTACCTACTACTTTTTGGGCAGAAGCAGTTAATACTGCCTGTTATGTTCAAAACAGAGTATTGGTAATCAAGCCTAAAAACAAGACACCTTATGAGCTTTTTCTGAAAAAGAAACCATTTATTGGATTTTTCAAACCATTTGGGTGTCCTTGTACAATTCTCAATACCAAATCTCACTTAGGTAAGTTTGATAGCAAAGCAGATGATGGTTTTCTTGTTGGTTACTCATCTCAGAGTAAGGCTTACAGAGTGTTTAATATCTCTTCTAGAATAATTGAAGAAAGTGACAATGTCAAATGCAATGAGAACATACCAAATCCTATTGGTTCAGGTCCTGATTGGCTGTTTGACATTGATTCACTCACTAATTCTTTGGGTTTCAGTAGTGATGTAAATGCAGGACAAAGGGATGCACCACCATCAGATCACAGAGTTTAGTCTGTGATATTTCCACTCCCTACCATTGATCCTGTTGACCTCTGTGAACAAGAAATTGAGGCTGAACCCATTCAGAATGAAGAAGAGAAAAGAGTAGAGGAAGAGCAGCCTTCAAATCCAAATTCCAGAGAATCTGAAGTGTCTGAAGAAGCTGAAGAAGATCCAGACTTAAATGAGTCAAATCTGGATGGGAACTTAGTTGAGGAACCTGGTCATCTATCAAGAACTCAGAAAAATCATCCTCCTGAGTTGGTTATTGGAGACATTGCTTCTCCCATGATGACTAGGAAGCAAAGCAGACTTCAAGAGCTACAAGAGCAGCAAAATACAGTTAATACTGTACTCACTTGCTTTCTATCCCAAATTGAGCCCAAAAAGGCTTATGATGCTATGAAAGATCCAAGTTGGATAGAAGCAATGCAAGAGGAGCTGCTACAGTTTAAATTACAAGATGTTTGGGACTTGGTGGACCTTCCAAAAGGTCATAGAGAAATTGGCACCAAGTGGATTTTCAGAAACAAGAAGGATGACAGAGGCATTGTGATCAGAAACAAAGCAAGGCTGGTTGCACAAGGATATACTCGGGAAGAGGGCATAGACTATGAGGAAGTATTTGCTCCAGTGGCAAGGATTGAAGCAATTAGGCTATTTCTAGCCTATGCCTCATACATGAAGTTCAAGGTCTACCAAATGGATGTAAAAAGTGCTTTTCTGTATGGAAGTATTGATAAAGAAGTATATGTATGTCAACCCCCTGGATTTGAGAATCCATTGCACCCTGACAGAGTGTACAAGTTGAAGAAGGCACTTTATGGTTTACATCAAGCCCCAAGAGCATGGTATGACACCCTATCTACCTATCTCTTGGAAAATGAATTTGAAAGAGGAGTCATTGACAAGACCTTGTTCATTAAGAGGAGAAAGAAAGACACACTACTTGTTCAGATCTATGTGGATGACACCATCTTTGGATCCACAAATGATCACATGTGTAAAGAGTTTGAAGAGTTAATGCACAAGAGCTTCAAGATGAGTTCCATGGGAGAACTTACTTTCTTCCTTGGGCTTCAGGTGAAACAGAGGAAAGATGGGATTTTCATAAGCCAATCCAAATATGTGAAAGACATCCTGGACAAGTATGGTTTAACAGACTCAAAGCCAGCAAGCACACCAATGGAGACACACAAACAGATCACTGCAGATCTTGAGGGGGAGGATGTGGATGTCCATCATTACAGATCTATGATTGGATCACTCATGTATCTCATAGCCTCTAGACCAGACATTATGTTTCCAGTATGTGTGTGTGCCAGATTTCAGGTTTCACCTAAGCAATCACACCTTCATGCAGTCAAAAGAATTTTTAGATACCTAAGAGGGCAACCTAGATTAGGTCTTTGGTATCCTTATGAATCTTCATTTGACTTGCTTGCATACTTAGACAGTGACTTAGGTGGAGCTAACATGGATAGAAAGTCTACTTCAGGTGGATGTCAGTTTTTGGGTGCAAGACTTGTATCATGGCAGTGTAAGAAACAAACCACAGTGTCCTTATCTACAACAGAAGCTGAGTATATAGCTGCTGCAAGTTGCTGTTCTCAGGTGTTATGGATTCAGAATCAGATGTTGGACTATGGGGTAACATTTCTTCACACTCCATTCTTCATTGACAACAACAGTGCCATTAGCATTGTTAACAATCCTGTCAAGCACTCAAAAACAAAGCACATAGAAATCAGGTATCACTTTATTAGAGACTGTAATGAAAAGAAATTGATTCAAGTTGCTAAAGTTCATACCAATGACCAGTTTGCAGATCTATTCACAAAAGCTTTTGATGTGGGTAGATTCACTTTCTTGGTAGCAAGTGTGGGCTTGATCAACCTTGAATAAATTCATGATTTTCAATTTTTATATACCTATATTTCTTTGTATATTTGGTGTTTCTAACTAGCTTTCTCAGTATGACTCAGATTGACAAGTGCTGCAAAGTGCAAGTATAGTTACCACTGCTAGTGCAGAGTTACTACTGCTAGTACATATTTAATACTGCATGTGTAGTTAATACTGCTTTGTAGTTAATACTGCTTAGTAGTTAATACTGCGTGTGTAGTTAATACTGCTTAGTAGTTAATACTGCGTGTGTAGTTAATACTGATTACTAGTTAATACTGCTTGTGTAGTTAATACTGCTCAGTAGTTAATACTGCTTTGTAGTTAATACTGCTTAGTAGTTAATACTGCTTGTGTAGTTAATACTGCTCAGTAGTTAATACTGCTTTGTTGTTAATACTGCTTAGTAGTTAATATTGCTTGTGTAGTTGATACTGCTGTGTAGTTAATACTGCCTTGCAGTTAATACTGCTCAGTCGTTCATACTGCTAAGTCGTTAATACTGCTTTTAAAGAAAATCAGGGCCAGTACTGCTATAAATACTCGTTTAGCCCGCCAAAGTTCATAACGTCTCTTTGCATTAATTTTTTCTCTCTCTCTCGTTCTAACCTTTTCTCCCTAGAATCTCTGTGTTTTCTATCCAAATCCTCAGGAAGAACGACGACAATGGAGTTTGTCGATGAGCGCAATGAGATTGCGATGCTTCAGAAGCCAAAGCAGGCCGCAGGATTTCATGATATTGTGGATTTCCTCAAGTCCACACACATCTTTCATGCCCTAACAGTGTGCCCAACCATATATATCGCGCATCAAACGCAATTTTGGGAGAATGCCACTGTTATATTCGAAGATGGGCAGAAAATCATTCGAACAAGGGTTTGTGACAAGCCCTTGAAGGTCACAGAGGCGGTTATTCGCATCACTCTTCACTTAGATGATGCCTCAGGTATAACCTATCTCTCTAATGATGAAATTTTCTCGACCTTACCAAGAATGGGGTATGAAGGTCCCATTGGAGTTTTTAAATTCTACAAGTCAAAGGTTTTTCACCCAATGGCGATTTCTTGTTCATACTCTTATGCACTGTATTTCAAAGAAAACAACTGGATGGAGTGAGTTTAGCAGTACCATTGCTTATGCCTTGGTCTGCTTAGCCACTGACAGAAAGTTCAATTTTTCAGCAATGATTTTTAATGATCTTGTGGCAAACCTAGAATCCAAAAAGCGCTTTTACATGTATCCCAGGTTTGTCCAAGAAGTAATTAACCATGAATTGACGGATTTACCTCAGTCTGATGAGGTATATGTGCCAAAACCCCCTAAAGGGAAGGTTTTCTCAAATATGAGAAGAATTCCTAGGGACTCGGAAGGAGTTGACACACCATTGTTCTCTACAATGATGGTTGTGTCCCACACCATTGAAGGTATGGCATCAGGGTCAAGGCCCCCATTAGACACACCCACTGATGGCCAATCCCACCTTCCATCACCAAAGAAATTCCACAGTCCATTCTTTTAAGACCCACTCCCAAAATCACCAAGAAGTTTGAAAGAAGAAAGGTACACAAGGTTCCTTCCCTTGATGTATCTCCTAATAGCCCAAAGCATACAAGCCCTCTATTGGAGCATTCTCCAATAGAGAATATCAAAAGGGTAACCACAGGGGTGTCTCCCAACCCCAAGAAGGTGCTCTCTAAGGAGAAGGATGAGCATGTGGGCTGCAAGGCTGCCACTACTTCTGCTAGCAAAGAGAAGGACAGTGGTAACATCACTAAGACCTTCCCCACGGCAACTCAGAATGTGAAAACATTCAGAGGACCCAGGCGCCAAGAAACCATGGGAGTAGGTTGTGCTTTTGCTAGGCAAGAGACACCTACTAAAACTTCCAAGGATCCTGTAAGGAAGGTAAACACTTCTAAACCAGGTGAGGATAGATATACTTATGAGGAATTGATGGATACTATTGCCAACATCAACATTGATGTCATAAATCAGCAGAAGGAGATTAATGAGCTTAAAAAGGTAATTCTTTATCAACACACCAAGATAGAGAAGAATAAGAAGATGATCACCAAGCTGCTGCAAAGAAGGAAGAAAGCTCAGTATGTTCTGAAAAGGAGAAGATCAACCTCTGATGCTTCCAAAAAGGGGGAGTTAGAAACTGAACTAAACATGGAGGATGCAAAGGTGGAGGGGGAGAATGAGTATAAGGTTGAGGGGGAGGCTGAGCAGATTGCAGAAGTTGCAAAGGAAGCTGATATGCATTAATTATTTAATGCATATTAGGTCTTTTTCTTTCCAATTTGAGTCATTTTATTTCTAATATCCCTAACTTTGAGTCATTTTAATTACTTATTTTCCTTTTTATTGTTTATTGGAGCTAGAGTAGTGAATGACCTGTTTTATGATTGAGAATGGCTGATTTTGTTCATTTTGGCAGAATTTTCTAGTGCAGACCCATGCTGCAGCATTCCTGCAGCACGACATGCCTGGGCAGAAAACATTTTGGGACGTGGGGCTGAGCTCTTAAAGACAAATTGGCTTTTGGTACTTAATGATGCAGCTTCCAGAAGGTTTAAATCCAGCTGGAGCTGATTTGTTGCAAAACCCTTTTGTACTTTTATTGCTTTTTACTTTATGTACTAGGTTTATTAATGACTTTGGGACCAAGTTAGGTTAAATGACTTTTGTGCCCTTCCTTTTCCTTCCTATATAAGAGAAGGTTGGGGTTAGTTTTATTCCACTACTTACTTACCCAATTACCTAGTGACTTAAATTCCTAGTGATTAACTCTCTTGTTATTATTCTATTTGGAGTGGAAGTATTTCGAGAATTCTCTTGAGATCTTACAACATCAAGTTCTATAATTCAAGTGCTTTTGTTAACAACTCTTGTTCTTCTTGCTTTCCATATTCTAATTCTTGCAATTTACATTCCTAGTTAATTATTATTCTTGTAATTTACATTACTAGTCATTTACGATTCTTGCAATTTACATTTCAGTCATTTACATTTATGCAATTTAATTTACGTCATTTATTGCTTTCTTTACTTTCCGTTATGAGTAGCTAAATTTATTAGTGTGGGTGTTAAACGGAAAGGTGGGATTTTAAACCAAAGAAAGGTGGACGTTGTTTCGCAATAACAATGTTCCATCATTTCATTCAAGTTTTATAAAAACCAATGACACTTCTTGACGAATTGATCACTTGCTAAAGTGTTAAAGTGCCGTGGACTTAGAGATAAGCCACTGAATGCACGTCAGTTTGAATGATATGGGAAGTAGACTTGAGAGAGTTACTGATAAAGTGACAATTATCATCCATGTTTTTCTAAACTGATTTATTCTCGACAAGTGGTCACTAATCTAAAGTGTTAAAGTGTAGTGGACTTAGAGATAAGCCACTTGGAACACACCAACTTGAATGATATGGGAATCGGCTCGAGAGAGCGGTTTTTGATACAAAGAGATTTGGTCGTCCATATATTTTGAGAACTTTATCCCCCACTATAAATAGTTGGAGACTACACCGAGAGGTGTCTAGTTGAATCTAAACAGTAGTGGGAATATTGAAGTCCGAGAGGAATACTCTCAAAATAGATGGTGGATCTAGTTATGACTAAACTGCATGCTGCAGCATCCCTGCAGCATGGCCCGCTGGAATTTGTGTTTAAATCCCACCTTGAAGTTTCACACCCGTACTTGCTTTATTATCTGTTAAACAACATCAAAGTGACAAACCAAACAAAACAAATCAATCTCTTCCAATTCGCCATCTGAAATCATTTCCTTTTTCTACTTTTTATTTAACTTTTTACTCCAATCTCTGTGGGACGATATCTGGTATTTTACCATTTTATTACTTGAAAGACGATATTAGATCTCATTGTATACTTGCTTTGAGGTTTAATTAGCACACGTCTGTAGGTGTATTCTAAGCACTGTCAAGTTTTTGGCGCCGTTGCCGGGGATTGGCAAGCTAAAAGTTATAAAAAGTTTTAAAAAGAATTGATTTTTCTAACACCGTTCGTTGTGAGTATAGTGTATGCCAAGGATACCACGTGGGGAATTTTTTGACTTAGATCCGGACATAGAAAGAACCTTTTGTCATAGAAGGAGAATTCAAAGAACCATAAACTCTAGGAATCTTCCCGATATGGATGCACCACCCGGATATGAAGTCAGACCACCAATACAACCAGGTAGTCCGCCAAGACCACCAATCCTAGATAACCTGAGAAGGCCGCAAAACCAGGTGAGACCACCACGGGTAGAAAATCAGGTGAGACCCCCGATCTTGGAAAATCCTTGGGCACCACCAAATCATGGTAATCCGCCGCCACTTTTTGGAAATCATCATGGTCATAATTTTCAAGAACAACAACTTAATAATCATAATGAACATGATGATGAAGAATCGCATGGTGATAATGAACGACTAAATATCATTGATCTTGCAAACTCTAAAGATGGGAGAATCATGGACTATGCAGTTCCTAATTTTGAGCAATTGAACTCAGGAATTGTAAAGCCTACCATGAACACTTTACATTTTGAACCAAAACCCATCATGTTTCATATGTTGCAAGCCAATGGTCAATTTGCTGGATTACCATCGGAGGATCCCCATTCTCATTTGAGATCTTTTATGGAGATCACCGATGTTTTTCTAATCCCTGGAGTTTCTCCTGAAGCCTTAAGGCTCACCTTGTTTCCATTTTCTCTAAGGGATAAAGCAAGAGTTTGGTTCAATTCATTAACACCAGGTTCTGTTCATTCATGGGCCGACATGGCTGAAAAGTTTTTGCGAAAATATTTTCCACCTAACCGGAATGCTAAGTCCAGAAATGAAATTTGCATGTTTAAACAAATGGACGATGAAGCAATTCCCGATGCTTGGGAAAGGTTTAAGGAATTGTTAAGGAAATGCCCTCACCATGGCATTCCCTACTGTATTCAACTTGAGACATTTTACAATGGGCTTGATCCCAATGCAAAACAAATGCTCGATGCGACATCAGGAGGGGCCTTTACTTCCAACACCTACAATACCGGTTATGAGATTCTTGAAAAGATTTCAACAAACAATGGACATTGGGCCGATCCAAGAGCTCCAACTCAAAAGAAAACATCTGGAATGCATGATTTAAATGCATATACTGCTCTGACAGCTCAGCTTGCTTCCATGACCAATATGCTTAAAAACATGACTACTGGTCAAGGAACACAGCCGACTGCCACTACGCCAACTCCAGCTGTCCTCTCAGTGCAATGTGTTTGTTGTAGTGGGGACCATTCTTATGAATTGTGCCCTCATAACTCTGAATCTGTGAACTATGTTCAAAATAGATCAGGATACAACTCCAACAATTACAATGCTAGTTGGAAGCAGCATCCAAATTTTTCATGGACCAGTCCTAGTTTGAATCCGCCTCCACCAAAGCAACAAGGGAACTCAAATTTTCAAAATCAAGCAAGCAGTTCTCAAAACCATTATCAAGGAAATCATCATAATCAAAATCAAAGTTTTCAAAATAATCAACCACCTTTTCAAAACAAAACCTCCTCACAAGCTGAACCTTCCTTGGAAGCAATGCTGAAGAGTTTCATCACCCAAACCAATGCTTCAATCAACCAAACCAATGCTGCTTTAAGAAATCTGGAGACACAGGTCAGTCAAATTGCTCTTAACCAAAATCACAGACCTACCGGGACTTTGCCAAGTAACACGGAGGTCCCAAAATTTCTAGGAAAAGAGCATGTCAAGGCTGTGACCCTTAGAAGTGGGAAAGACTTAGATGTAGCCTTAGACAAAGAGAGTGGACCAATAGTCAAGACCAATTCTGAAAAAAGCTCATTGTCTAAACCACAAGCTGCAGCACTGCCTACTATTGTTGAAAAGCCATTTCAAACCATAGAGGGATTAGAACCTGAGACCCCTAAGGAAAATACAATAGAAGGTAAAGAGTCCAACCCTAAGTGTCCAATCAAAGATGGTATAACAAAAGGCATAAAAGATCCTAGTTTGAGGGTGGAGGAAGTCCACCCACCCAGCTCAACACAACCAAAGAAAGCCATAATTGAACCAATTCCTCGTTATGTTCCTTATCCTCAAAGGTTAAAGAATGATAAAGAAGAATTACAATTCAAGAAATTTTTGGATGTGTTTAAACAATTGCATATCAACATACCCCTTGTTGAAGCAATTGAGCAAATGCCTAGTTATGCCAAGTTCCTTAAAGACATCTTAAGCAAGAAGAAGAAGTTGACTGAGTATGAAACTGTTGCCATGACTGAAGGTTGTAGTGCCCTCCTAACCAACAAAATTCCCCCTAAACTCAAAGATCCAGGGAGTTTTACTATTCCTTGTTCAATAGGTGGGAAAGAAGTTGGAAAAGCCTTGTGTGATTTAGGAGCTAGTGTCAATCTTATGCCCTTGTCCATTTTCAATAGCCTAGGCATAGGAGAGGCTAGACCCACCACTGTCACACTCATCCTAGCTGACAAAACAGTTGCATATCCCAAAGGAAAGATTGAGGATGTTTTAGTCCAGGTTGATAAGTTCATCTTTCCAGCAGACTTTATCATTTTAGACTTTGAGGCTGACCAGGATATTCCCATTCTCTTAGGAAGACCCTTCTTAGCCACAGGTAGAACTTTGATAGATGTCCAAAAGGGAGAGTTGACCATGAGACTCCAAGACCAAAAAGTCACATTTAATGTCTTCAATTCCTTAAAGTACCCAGATTACTTGGAAGACTGTTCTAGTTTAAGTGTGATTGAATCATCATGTCTTGAGGAAGGAGTTAGGCAGACCTATAGGATGGAGGAATCTGATGAGGAATATGATGATGATGATGATGATGATAGGAAGATAGATGAGACTGTACCCTTACAAGTTGCCAAGTTTGAGTCTTTGGAAAATACCGAGCAAAAGAATTTCACACCATCTGTCATATCACCACCTGACCTGGAGTTGAAACAACTCTCATCTCATTTGAAATATGCTTTTCTAAAAGATGAAAACAAATTGCCTGTTATCATTTCATCAACTCTAGAATTGCATCAAGAAAAGAAACTTGTGGAAATGTTGAAGTTACACACCAAAGCCTTAGGATGGACCATTGTTGACCTTAAAGGGATTAGCCCCTCTATTTGTCAACATAAGATCATTCTAGAAGACAAGAACTTCACATATGTTGAACCACAAAGAAGGCTAAACCCTGTCATGAAAGAGGTAGTGAAAAAGGAAGTTTTGAAATGGTTAGATGCAGGAATTATATTCCCAATAGCTAGTAGTTCTTGGGCTAGTCCAGTCCAATGTGTCCCAAAGAAGGGAGGGTTTACTGTTGTCCCAAATGACAAGAATGAACTTATCCCAACTAGGGTAGTGTCCGGATGGAGAATTTGCATGGACTACCGTAAACTGAACAATGCTACCCAAAAGGACCATTTTCCCTTACCTTTCATTGACCAAATGTTGGATAGGTTAGCCGGTAAGGAATATTACTGCTTTTTGGATGGATACTCCGGTTACAATCAAATAGCCATATCACCGGAGGACCAAGAAAAGACCACCTTCACTTGTCCCTATGGTACTTTTGCTTTTAGGAGAATGCCATTTGGACTTTGCAATGCACCTGCAACCTTTCAAAGATGCATGATGTCCATATTTTCTGACATGCTTGAAAAGTCCATAGAAATCTTTATGGATGATTTTTCTGTTTATGGTTCATCTTTTGATCAATGTTTGGAAAATTTGAAAAAGAGTCTTGAAAGGTGTGAAGAAACTGATTTGGTTCTCAACTGGGAAAAGTGTCATTTTATGGTTACAGAAGGTATTGTCCTTGGACATGTAGTTTCCAAGAGAGGGGTTGAGGTAGACAAAGCAAAAAGTGAAATAGTTGAAAAACTACCTGAACCCACCACTGTTAAAGGAATCAGAAGCTTTCTTGGTCATGCCGGATTTTATAGAAGATTCATTAAAGACTTTTCAAAAATTTCAAAACCTTTGTGTCTTCTATTACAGCATGACCACAAATTTGATTTCAATGAGGAATGCAGAAATGCATTTCACACTTTAAAGAAAGCTTTGATAACTGCTCCAGTGGTTATTACTCCAGATTGGGAAAAACCTTTTGAAATCATGTGTGATGCCAGTGATTGGGCTGTAGGAGCAGTCTTAGGTCAAAGAAAAGAAAAGATTTTTCATTCAATTTATTATGCAAGTAAGACTTTGAATGACGCTCAAATTAACTACACAACCACTGAAAAAGAATTATTAGCTGTTGTTTTTGCATTTGAAAAATTCAGATCATATTTAATGGGTGCAAAAGTCATTGTTCACACTGACCATGCTGCCATCAAATATTTGATTTCAAAGAAAGATGCTAAACCAAGGTTGATAAGATGGGTTTTGTTGTTACAAGAATTTGACCTAGAGATTGTGGATAGGAAGGGAGTTGACAACCAAGTGACAGACCATTTGTCTAGGTTAGAGAAACCTAAAGAGAATAAGGGAGAAGGAGACATTGTTGAGACCTTCCCTGATGAGAGGATTCTTATGCTACAACATACTGAACCACCATGGTTTGCTGATATAGCAAATTACTTGGCTTGTGGCATAAGACCCTCTGGAATCACTGGCCAAATGTTTAAGAAATTTCTCCATGATACTAAGACTTATTTGTGGGATGACCCTTTTTTGTTTAAAATTGGTACAGATCAAGTTTTAAGAAGGTGCATTCCTGAATCTGAAGTGGCAGCAATTTTGCAGCATTGCCATCAATCACCTTATGGAGGACATTTTGGAGGCCAACGAACAGCAGCTAAAGTACTTCAATCAGGATTCTATTGGCCAACTCTCTTCAAAGATTCCCATAACTTTGCACAAAGATGCAATGAATGTCAAAGAAGTGGCTCTATCTCCCGGAGAAATGAGATGCCACTTAATGGGATCTTAGAAGTAGAGTTGTTTGATGTGTGGGGTATAGACTTCATGGGACCCTTTCCCCCATCAAACCAATACCAATACATACTGGTTGCTGTTGACTATGTATCAAAGTGGGTGGAGGCAGTAGCATGTGTTTCAAATGATGCTAAAACTGTGGTGAAATTCCTTCAGAAGCAAATATTTACAAGGTTTGGTACCCCCAGGGCACTAATCAGTGATGAGGGTACCCACTTTGTAAATCATTTGTTACAAAAAGTTCTTGAAAAATATAACATTCACCACAGGATTGCTACTGCATACCATCCACAAACCAATGGATTGGCTGAGCTCTCTAACAGAGAAATAAAGGGAATTTTGGAAAAGGTTGTCAAGCCAAACAGAAAAGATTGGGCCTTACCTTTAGATGATGCTTTATGGGCATACCGGACTGCTTTTAAAACACCAATTGGTATGTCTCCATATAAGCTAGTCTTTGGTAAAGCTTGTCACCTTCCTTTAGAATTGGAACACAAATCATTTTGGGCTATCAAAGAATTAAACATGTGATTAAATGATGCTGGAACCAAAAGGAAACTGCAACTCTGTGAAATGGAGGAACATAGGAACATGTCCTATGAAAATGCCAAGCTCTATAAAGAGAAGACAAAAAAATGGCATGACAAAAGAATCCTTCACAGAGATCTGAAAGCTGGTCAGCAAGTCCTCTTGTTTAACTCTAGGTTGAAGCTTTTCCCTGGAAAACTAAAATCTAGATGGTCTGGGCCTTTTGTTATTCATCATGTTTACCCTTATGGTGCCATAGACCTAGTCAACCCTGAGGACAACACTGTGTTCAAAGTTAATGGACAAAGAGTCAAAGCCTACCATGATCCTGTGACCATCCCAGAGCCTAGCTCTGTGGATTTGGTCACAATGTGCTAAAGCTTCAAAACCTTGTTTGTAAATAGTTTCTGATTATTTAAATGCTTTCTAGAATAATTAAGTTTAATTGTGTGTTTAAGTTTGCAGCCTGGATCAAAGAAGGAAGAATGGAAATTCATGCTGCAGCATGCCTGTAGCATGAAACCCTAATTTTTGGAAAGTGCAGTGTTCGAGAAAAGAGCAGGGAGGAACTGAAGAAGGTAAAGACTGGTCTGATTGGGAAATTCAAGAAAAAGGCTAAGAAGATGAAAGCTCAGATCAAGAAGCTAAAGGCAGAAAACAAGGCTTTAAAAGAGAAATTAGCTGAACAAGCCAGTGCTGCAGCAGTTCAACAGCATGACACACAGCCTACTCCTCAGGAGTAGGACAGGTCCATTCACATCCCTTTAGCTCCAAAATTTCCTGTTTCTTTTACACTTTTTGAGTCTGGGATTGTCTTTATATTTTTAGATTTTATTTTCTTGCAAGATGAGCATATGTGATAGTTGTCAGCATGCATACATAGCCACAGTAATTTCTAAAGTCACAACCCCTAATCTAATGGTGTAGTTCTTGCTAGAACTAGCATCATTTTACTTGGGAACACATTTTGATCCACATCTCACGAATCTAAGAAGTGATTAAGGCCATCATTTGTTACCTACATAAGCCACTTGCTATCACCCATACACTTTAAACTTTTATAACAATGAGGACATTGTTGAGTCCTAGTTTGAGGGTGGGATGTCCATCATGGCAAGAAAACATACACAAAGAAGTCATAAAAAGAGCATAGCTCTTCAAAGTTGCCATGATTGGACCATAAGCACTAAAAAAGTCCCATAGGGGCTAAGTGCATTGCTTTCAACACAAAAGAGCACAAAAGTGCCAACAATTGAAAAAAAAAATTCATACATGTTGAAGCAAAAAGAGAGGAAAAAGGCAAAGTGAGACAAAATGCGCCAAAAAGAGTGAACCTTTCATTTCAAAGTCCTTTTGATCTTAGATGTGAGATGTGTTGAGCATAACAAAGAGAAAATTTTTCTAGCTTATGGTTCATACTCACTGTTAGACTAAGATTGTGCTACTTGGGAATTACGAATGGCTATGTTTTGTATCCTTGCATCTATCATGACATTGTGTGCACTTATTGCTCTCATTTTGCAAATCTTACCAACTTGAGTCATTTTTTTTGTGTCTTAGTTGCTTGGGGACAAGCAACAGTTCTAGTTTGAGGGTGTGATATGCATTAATTATTTAATGCATATTAGGTCTTTTTCTTTCCAATTTGAGTCATTTTATTTCTAATATCCCTAACTTTGAGTCATTTTAATTACTTATTTTCCTTTTTATTGTTTATTGGAGCTAGAGTAGTGAATGACCTGTTTTATGATTGAGAATGGCTGATTTTGTTCATTTTGGCAGAATTTTCTAGTGCAGACCCATGCTGCAGCATTCCTGCAGCACGACATGCCTGGGCAGAAAACATTTTGGGACGTGGGGCTGAGCTCTTAAAGACAAATTGGCTTTTGGTACTTAATGATGCAGCTTCCAGAAGGTTTAAATCCAGCTGGAGCTGATTTGTTGCAAAACCCTTTTGTACTTTTATTGCTTTTTACTTTATGTACTAGGTTTATTAATGACTTTGGGACCAAGTTAGGTTAAATGACTTTTGTGCCCTTCCTTTTCCTTCCTATATAAGAGAAGGTTGGGGTTAGTTTTATTCCACTACTTACTTACCCAGTTACCTAGTGACTTAAATTCCTAGTGATTAACTCTCTTGTTATTATTCTATTTGGAGTGGAAGTATTTCGAGAATTCTCTTGAGATCTTACAACATCAAGTTCTATAATTCAAGTGCTTTTGTTAACAACTCTTGTTCTTCTTGCTTTCCATATTCTAATTCTTGCAATTTACATTCCTAGTTAATTATTATTCTTGTAATTTACATTACTAGTCATTTACGATTCTTGCAATTTACATTTCAGTCATTTACATTTATGAAATTTAATTTACGTCATTTATTGCTTTCTTTACTTTCCGTTATGAGTAGCTAAATTTATTAGTGTGGGTGTTAAACGGAAAGGTGGGATTTTAAACCAAAGAAAGGTGGACGTTGTTTCGCAATAACAATGTTCCATCATTTCATTCAAGTTTTATAAAAACCAATGACACTTCTTGACGAATTGATCACTTGCTAAAGTGTTAAAGTGCCGTGGACTTAGAGATAAGCCACTGAATGCACGTCAGTTTGAATGATATGGGAAGTAGACTTGAGAGAGTTACTGATAAAGTGACAATTATCATCCATGTTTTTCTAAACTGATTTATTCTCGACAAGTGGTCACTAATCTAAAGTGTTAAAGTGTAGTGGACTTAGAGATAAGCCACTTGGAACACACCAACTTGAATGATATGGGAATCGGCTCGAGAGAGCGGTTTTTGATACAAAGAGATTTGGTCGTCCATATATTTTGAGAACTTTATCCCCCACTATAAATAGTTGGAGACTACACCGAGAGGTGTCTAGTTGAATCTAAACAGTAGTGGGAATATTGAAGTCCGAGAGGAATACTCTCAAAATAGATGGTGGATCTAGTTATGACTAAACTGCATGCTGCAGCATCCCTGCAGCATGGCCCGCTGGAATTTGTGTTTAAATCCCACCTTGAAGTTTCACACCCGTACTTGCTTTATTATCTGTTAAACAACATCAAAGTGACAAACCAAACAAAACAAATCAATCTCTTCCAATTCGCCATCTGAAATCATTTCCTTTTTCTACTTTTTATTTAACTTTTTACTCCAATCTCTGTGGGACGATATCTGGTATTTTACCATTTTATTACTTGAAAGACGATATTAGATCTCATTGTATACTTGCTTTGAGGTTTAATTAGCACACGTCTGTAGGTGTATTCTAAGCACTGTCAGAAGCAGAAAGTGAGAAAGCAGCAGTAACTGAAACTGCAGAAAGTGAGAAGGAAGTAGTATCTACAGTATCTACAGTATCTAAATCTGAGATTGAAGCAGAGGTATCTGAGATTGTGAAGAATTGTGTTGAAGCAGCAGTATCAAAGATTGTAAAAGAAGCAGTAACAAATAGAGCAGCAGAAATGGTTAATGCTGTTAGTCAAAAAGCAGCAGAAACCATTCAAGCAGCAGAAATGGTTAATGTTGCTGAAAAACATAAGGCATCAGAAACCATCCCTGAAGCAGCAGAAACAAAGGAAACAGCTGAAACCATTCCTGAAGCTGTCAAATCTCTCAAAAGAATCAAGATGGTGTCAAGCAAAAGACCAAGAACAAAGTCTATAGCTTCAAAGAAGAAAGTTGTGAAGAAGCCTAGGGTGGAACCCATTGTAGAAGAACCCATTGTAGAAGAAGCTAAGGAGGAAGTTGTGAAAGAGAAAGCTGATCAAAAAGTTGCTGAAGAAGAAGTGGCAACTCCATCAGGTCAACCAAGCAATGTACAATCACAATCAAATGCTCAATGTGATATGTATATTACTGTGGTTGATACTAGTCCAATCAAAGTTGACCCATTGTCTTCCATGCCTCCTGAGATCATCTTCTGGGACACATTGAGAGATGGGAGAAAGGAGTTCATTAGAATCAAAAGAGCAGATGGGAAGTTTGAAGTCTGTTCTACATGGGGAAGACTTATCAGAATATGCTCTATATCTGACTTGGAAGAGATGTTCAAGGTGGGAATGAAGCTTTATGGAAATATGCTGACTGAGAATGGAATGTCCATCTCCAAAATGGTACTTGAATACCTGTGCCTAATGTTCAAACCAGAAGCAGTTCAGTATATGATCGAAAGAAACTTTCAAGTCATTACCAATTGGATGCTTATTGAAAACTGTGGAGTGTATGTCATCACACTTGACAATACATTCCATGAGTATTATTTGGTGGATGTTATATACAAGCATAGCAAGAAAAGGCTGAATGGAATGCTGCATGCTAAGTTGGTTTGCAACAAGGATTCTAAAATGGGAAGATTCTTGGTGAAAAGGATTCTCAATCAAAGTCTGGGATTGAATCCTGATTTAGGCGTTCATGATTAGGTTTTGGAAGCATCATCTGAAGAACTTGACTTCTCAACCTGAAAAGTCAAGTTAGGGGGAGATTGTTGGGAACTGAAGATATGCTAAGTATGGTTAGTACTGCCAGAACAACATTAGTGCTGCCAGATCAACATTAGTACTGCAAGCAACAGTTAATACTGCTGGATCAAAGTTAGTACTGCTAATGCAATGATTACTACTGCAAGACAAAGTTAATACTGCTGGAACATTGTTAGTACTGCTGATACATTAATGCTGCTGGAACAAGGTTAGTACTGCTGAGTCGAGTTAATGCTGCTGGAAGAATATTAGTACTGCTCATGTTGAATGAAGATAATACTGCTAATGTGATAAGTTTGGGATGCGAAGATTTTGGATATAAAGATGGAATAGATGTCGATATGCTTAAAGAAGATTCAGAAGATCAATTTATTTTTGATAGTTATCTTGTAATTATTGTGTATAAATAGATGTTGATAGATAGCTATTAGAAAAATGCAAGATATACGTAAGAGTTTCAGAATACGATTTTGTTTTAGAGAGAATTAACCTCAAGGTTTCGAACCCTATTTCTAGAGAAGTAGAAGTCGTCTTGATTGAGCCTGTTCATCAAGATTGAGGTTTGGTTGTAATCTTGTGAGTCGAAGCAGTGAATACAAACAGCTGTGTGTTTTCTGATATATTGTTCTTTGATTGTGTGAATTAAAGTTCTATTCCGCAGATTCTTTAATTCTGAATTCTAAGTATTATTAGTCTTGTTAAGATTCGATCCTGACAACCTGGGTTTGTCATCTCCGGCGATCAGGACGTCGTCTCCGACAACCAAGAACATCTTCCCATGTGACCAAGAACATCGCAGCCATCTGCAACATCCCATCGCTCCCCTTTTATTCGTAGATACTACCAACCGATTGTAATTGATACCAATCATGTTAATACCGATTTAATTCGTGCGGTTAGTATACATGGTTGGTCTACTTTGGTACAAAGTTGCTACCCTAAGGGGGTGTTTGGTTCGTATAATGGAATTGGAATCCATTGAATAAATCTAACTTTGAAATAATTTGAATGGAATTTGATCACACGTCTTTTTATATCAAAACAACAAAAAATTAAATAATAGTTACCAGAAAGGCATACAGTTTTCTTTCATAACAAATGGTAAACTGTAAAAAAAAATAGCCACTTGAGTTTTTACGTTCAATGATGGGACGCTAGTTTCCCTCACTGCAGCACGAAATAGTCATCGGGTTTCATGGTAAGTAAGATGTGGGCCTATATGGTCGGGCATTGTTGTAACATCCTCAAATTTGGAAATAGCAACCAAATAAAAACTTCGATAAAATCCCTTCTACAAAACCATCAATGGAAATACCTCTACTTTAAAAACATAAAACAATTACTCCAACATTCAATAACTTAAATCACACAAAAACTAAGTAAGGTCGGGTGTTACGTAACCCAATTACAAATTGCTACTCCCAAATATAAATGCGGAAGACTTCACCAAGCTAAACGTTCCTCGAGCACACAACTAGCACTCAAACTCTTCACAGTGTCGATAGTACTATTCCCCAACCGAAACCTGATGCACATGCCGACAAATAAAAATGTTAGGCTAACGCCTAGTGAGTTCAAGAGTTTATATCATGAGCAAAATAATTCGTTAAACGAAAAGAGCGCAATTTAAATCATGATTTTCCGAAAAAGTTTATATAAATATGCAAACAACTCATTTTCCCAACGCACACAATTTCAGCAACGAAAACTCCAATATATATAACGGTTTCCAAAATGAAATAAATTCCATAACTACTCAAAAAGGTGGAAAAATATTTAATTTCCAAATAATATAAATAGGAACAAGACTCTATTATTCAAAACATCCAAACACGGATGAGACATAACACGCCACCCACAAATCATGGAAAATAATCCATATACATATAAAACGTCAACGAAAACATGGATAGAAATAAATACCCAAAACAACATGATAGGGTTAATTTATTAACCCTATTTTAGCCGTTTTTAGTAGAATTTTAGTCTGTTTTATTTGCCCAAAGTCAGTATTTAAGTCCTTTTTAGTAGCTTTTTAGCATTTTCTATGTTTTAGGTGTCAAGCATGATTTAATGGTATAATCTCTATCTTTTGGATCTTATTGGGCCTGTTTTGAATGATTACAGAATTTGGCTGGGCACTACTACGACAATGCTATAGGAATTGAACGCTGTAGGAGTGCTGAAGGAGTTAGCAGCTGAGCCTTTTTGAAGAAACTTTGGGTCGAAGCCTCTTTTGAAGACAAGGCTGGAGTTGACCTTTTGAGGAGACATAAAGCACATGGAACATCAGTCTTAATCACCAGCTTTTGATTGCTTTGTCTCCACACAACTCTCCTATATATAGATGGCTTGTTAACTATTAGAATCACTTTTTTTTTACTTGCTACAATTAATTAGTCTCTTACATTTTGCTCTCAAACACTTGTTGCTAGTTGCTGAATATTATCTCTTGGTCACGAATTTCAGTTGTATTTCATCTCTCGGTTTCAAGCTTAATCAAGTTAATTTCGTAGTAATTCCTCGTGTTGTTATTTACGGTTTTCGCATCTTTCATTCCAACGATTCGATTATTTTACAAAGTTTGTTACATCTAGTTTGTTTTCTTGACTCATCTCGTTTTCCACACACTTACTTTATCTCTCAAAGCTCTTAATCTTAATTTGGATATTCTTCCTCCTAGATTTCGAAACCTTTGATTTATGAAGTTAAGTATTTCCAAGTTCCAACGTTTTCAAGGCAAGTAGTAGTTTTGTGACGTAACTTGTGCGACAAGTTTTCACAACTTGACACCCAAGTTACCACGTTAGTTTATTAATTCTGATTCTAGTTGCCTTACATTTAATTTATCGTCATTTAAATTTCAGTAATTATTTTCTGTTTATTTTCTTGTTGTTGAAATTCCTACATTTTAATTTCTGTCTTTCCTTTTCTGTAATTTATTTTCTTGCAATTTCCTTTCAGTATTTTCTAATTATGTCATTTACGTTTCTTACACCTTTCGAAAGAAGAAATCAAGCCATGATGGGCTAATCGCCTGAGCTTGGGGTGTAAAGTAAAATTTAGATGTAAAATCTGTGTGAAAGTAAAGAGGTGTATTGAATATAACATTGTATCTAACTATTCGTTTCAGGTGATTACGCTTACATTGAAGATTGCATTTAATTAATTGACAACTAATTTTATGTATGAAAATGCATTAACATCCAGTGTTAAGGTTAAGTTTAATTAACTGAAACGATAAGAGAAGACTACTAAATAGTTTTAGTGCCTAACATGTAAAGCCCGTGTTCCGGTACGGTTTATTTTTAGGTATTTTTTTTTCTCTTAACGTCGTTTTGTTAACGGGATTGTCGGAAGGACCTTACTGATAAAAGTTTGAGTTATGAGGTTTGATGTGAAACTTAACTGCAGGGATCATTGTTGTAATTTTGTGACATAGTTTGCATGGGGTTCGACCCATAAGGGGACCGACCCCTTCCCCTTTTTCTTTTCCCTCGTCACTCACGTCCCAAGCAAGGAAACAAGGAAAAACCTAATCGCTACCCCATCCCCTTCCCTGCTGCTGCGGCTGCCGTCGATCACCCTAGAAACCACAGCAGCACCGCTGCTGTTTCGCCGGCGAGAGCGAGAGAGAGAGTGCAGCGAGAGGGAGAGTGCAACGAGAGAGAGAGTGCAGCGAGAGAGAGAGAGTGCAGCGAGAGAGAGAGAGAGAGTGCAGCGAGAGAGAGGAAGAGACCACCGGCGTCTGGGTATAGAACGAAACCGAAAGCTCCGTTGTGTGTTGCTACGCTGTTCGCGAGAGGTAAGCATCTCCTTCTCCTCGTTTTTCTTTTTCCCGCCGTCGGTGGCTGCTGCCGCCGCTGCCACCGTCTACCGCTGCCGGGGTGGCAGTGGGTGGTGATGGTAGTAGTCCAGCCGTGGCTACCTAAAACCTGGACCTGATTATCTAAACCGTAAACCCGAATCGTTTAACCTTAATCGAAAACTAAATCGTCATTTTATGTGAAAACCCCATTCTGTCCCTGTTTTGTATCGGCCATAACTTTTCCGTCGTAGCTCGGATTGAGGCGAAACTGGTGCCCACGGTTCACATTCTGTGTCGGACACACTTTTCGTGTTTTAGCAAAAGTCTGGTTCGGCCTCTAGATAGGTGAAAAATAACTGTTTTTACAGCAGGTCCGAATACGGTAGACTCGCGTCCCATTCTTAGAAAATTCATATTAAATCGTAGGAAAATCGTTAGAATGCGTTTGATATGTCCCTGGAACCCTAAGGCATAGAACTTGCTGGTTATGGAAAAATAATTCTGGGTTGTTGAGTTTAGGGGGGGCTAAACAGGTCCCGAACAGACCTGTAATGTTAGAGTAAAAGCTGGAAGTTTCACGTTTAAGCTTGTAGTTGTGATTTTGGGTTAGGACTTCACTTTGACGTTTGATATCACTTATTTAGGTGGAAAGAAGTGAGTTGGAGTTGGCCGGCTCGTTTTGTTGTTGTGGATATCTGCGTTGCTTTTGAGGTGAGTTCTCTCACTACGTAGAATAGGGATTATATGTACATTACGGTAGTTTGTATGTGTTAGTTGAATTGTTGTGTGTACTAGCTTAATTGTGGTGCGTAGTACTAGGTTGAATTAATGACTAGTATAAATGAGTGTTATATACATCTCGGTGGGACCGAGGGCTCGGTGGGACCGAGGGCTCGGTGGGACCGAGGGCTCGGTGGGACCGAGGAATAGTGTTTTAGTATTGTGTGAACTCGGTGGGATCGAGGAATTGTGTACAAGTGTGGGATGAACTCGGGGAGACCGAGGGATGCCTACACGAGTGTGTTGTATAATCGGGGAGACCAATGGTTATATATATATACAGTTGTTGTTGTATGATCGGGGAGACCGATGGTTTTATATAAATATACAGTTGTTGTTGTATGATCGGGGAGACCGATGGTATTATTTATTAATGTCTAGGAGAATACCTTTACTGTTGTATTTATTTTGTTGGACCGATGTTCGGCGGGGCCGATGGTTGTATTTATTCGGTTGGACCGATGTTCGGTGGGGTCGATGGTTGTATTTATTCGGTTGGACCGATGTTCGGCGGGGCCGATGGTTGTATTTATTCGGTTGGACCGATGTTCGGCGGGGGCCGATGGTTGTATTGACTATGTAGACCTCGGGGTGCCGAGGTGGACTGTTATGTCCTTGTATGAGTTGTCTGTTTAGGATATGTTCTTGAACTGGCATGTGTGGATTAATTGTATTTATCTGTGGTTAGGGGTAGTGTTCATATGATTGCTATCCTATGTTGGTGCTTGAATTCACTAAGCTTCGTGCTTACCCTTTCCCTATAAAATTACTGTTTCAGGTGCGAGTGGGAGTAAGGCGTGACGGTACACACTGGCGCGTTGAGAAGACCTTCGTATTTTTTTTTACATTTCCGCTGTTTTAGTTGAGTTGATCGTTTAACATAACGAGGTTTTGTGTAAACGTTTATTTTGAGTTAAACGCTTGTGATTTAATTTAATAAAATGGTATTTTTAACAGTTCAAATTTATTGTATTTTTTGGGACGTTACAACTTGGTATCAGAGCACAGCTTGAGTGAATCAAACACATCTCGGTGTGTTTGATCTCAAGTTGCGTCTATGAAATTCTTCTCTTAAAATTTTTGGAAAATAAAAGAAAGGAAAACCCGTTGAGAAACGGTGATCGAGGGCGCAGTGTGTACAGTCAGCCGGAGCCAAGGGAAAAGGTACAGTTCTTAGTGTATTTATTGCTTTCTAGATCATAGGAGTATGAATGCTAGATTGCCTGTGCTATTTACACTGTACTGCTTGTTTGTTGCTTGCTAGTAGGAATTTATGCTAATCATGGTAAGTTGTTAAGTGAATGCCCTGTAGGTTGTATGCAGTAAGAATCACATAGCCTTAGAATATTTGATTTAGTTCTATTGCACAGCTCTTGTTTGAGTCCAACCGTTCTAGGATAGAATCTTGTATTCGAATGTCTATTTGTTTCACGCTGCATGTGATGGGGTATTCGCGAGGCAACTCGTTATGGTCAATAGGGATTTCGTTGTAGCAAGGGTAGTTTTTTGGGGTGAAATTCCTAGTGAGCTAGGATGAGTGTTGGCATATGCTGGTACGAGCATATGGGTTAAACTGTCAGCAAGGAACTACTTGGGCACTCCGGGATGGGACTCGAAACGAGTAAGGATAGGTGTGGAAGATAGTAGTAGAGCTCCTACTATCTGAAGCACAGGATCCGTGCTCGGGTCGGGGAAAGTCACGGGGAATCCGAGGAGTTGAGCGTGAGCGTAGATAGCAGGAGTTATTGTGTGCTAATTACGCGTTGTATTATCTACCCAGAATAGCCATCACAAGGAGGAACAACAATAGTGAACCTACGAGTACAGGTGTGTACTTGAATTGCTTTGATGTGATGATCGTTGGGGTAGTGATGAAGGTTCTAAACTAGTAGTCGTTGGAATAGAAGGACGATTCTAGTATTAATCACTTGGAGTGACGATAAGGATGATGTTTGTTTTAAGTAGACCATTTCGGGTCAAGATGGATGATTGTGCTAGAATCATAGGCTTATAGAGCCGACTTTGAATTGAGGAAAAACCGTAAGGATTATTTGACGTAATTTCCCAACTTGCCTAAGAGGTTTAAATGTCCGGATGACGATTGTGGACCGGAGAGATTTGGAGGGGTACGAGTCGAGACGTTGAATGTCGACTGAGTCATGCACAAAGTTTATTTTGAAAGTAAAATTGCATTAACTAATTCTTGTGTTTCCAATCTTTTTATGGATTGTGTTTTGGAATTTTGGGAAATGTTCAGCACACACACAAGATTTCGAACTATGGTTTTGAAAGTACATGAAACCGTTTTATCACGGGAGTTGCAAACTTTGTTAGAATTTGTTTCATTTTGTTATTTTCCAACGGTTCTTTCGGGTAAGATGATATCCGTGTTTTGGTGGCATTTAAAATGCTGGACAAATGACTACGGTTTGTGACTTTAACATTGGAACTCCTCCACATATGTTAGAGTTGAGACGGAAAGCTACATTCCACGATGTCTGTATAAAACTATTCTGGCGATTTGTTTAAAATGAGTTTGTTAAACGATGTTGTTTATGGTTTTACCGTGGAAAGAGATTTTTGGGATTTTGGCGTTTCATACCTGATTTTGCTTTTAACAATTTGACTTTGGGGGCACAATGTATGGTGCTATTTTATTGACTTAGAGTCATTGAGTTCGTTAAGGTTCATGAAGTTTGGTTTTACGGCATGTTGAGTCGTGTGGGTTTAATTTCACGAGGTGCATATCTTATTTGTTTATGTGACCATTTGGGGAAATTTTGGGAAATCAATTTAAAGAACCCCACCTTTTGAGATTTGGTGTGAGTTAATTGGAGCATGTGTGTCATTGCAAGAAATTTTTTAAGGAAGTGTTACAAGCTTGCATGCCTACCCCCAGTTAGAGGTTTTATGATGTTTAGGTCGATATTTTCAAATGATGGAAACGAATTAGTTTTGTCTTTAAACTTGAAACTTACTCAAGTTATTTTAGGTTTTGACTGAGGTGTAATTATGAATCGTTTCCTTGTTTTGTATAATAAACTGACGCGCGCAATTTTTGATTGGTAAACTTTGTTCCATACCATTTGGATGGTCAGAAAATAATTTTGAGTAAATTGCCGTTGGGCTTCTTTTGAAGTACGTGTGAAAATTGTTGCACACCGTTTAAATTGAGCAGTTACCTTGCGTGCATGTCATGAGTCAATCCATACCAGAACTGTGGTGGTTTGTTTTAAAGAAATTATTTATTGCGCTTTGCGTTTTGTGAGTAAACTGAACTGCAATGGAATGATTTTAAACGTGATATTCCTATGTGGGACGAGCGTGTCCATTTTTGCGTAACTACCGACCTGGTAATAGTAGTTTTATTGCATATGATCTTTTTGAGATGAAAAATCTTGGTGTTGAAAATATTTTGTAAATGATTTTTGTAAACCATTCGGGAAATGCACTTTTAAGTGTTATGTGTCATTTTGAGAATTTTAAGGGTGTTAGTCATTTGGGAAAACCCTTTTGTTTAACCCGTGTTGAGTTTTGGGGTTAATGTTGATGTAGAGTATTGCTTACTTAAACATTGTTTAAACGCATTTTTTTTACCGACCTATGGGTCTACTAAACGTGGAGCATTTTGCTCGGTTTTGACTTTGAGATAGTCATGGGTCAATTGTCCGGTTTTAATGGCTCGGTGTGGAGTCTTGTTGATGGGTTGCTTTTGTCGCACTGTTTTGCATTTATTGCACGTTGAGTATTTACATGCTTGGGTGAGTGAGTCATCCCGGGATAGGCATGTTGTTGGGAGATTGTATTGCATTGGATCCATAGGCTTTATAGTCAGTCGTTAGTAATGGTCGGTTAGGTATCTCGGGGTGGGACCCCGGTATTTATGTTTTATGACCTTGACTTTCCAGTAGGCACTAGGAGGTTATAGTATTGAACAGTTACCTGGGAGGTAGACGCCGAGATGTATCCTTGATACGGCATAACTTGGCTTCGTAGAGCGAGTGTGGAAGATACGTCGACGGTGGAAGGTTGGGTATTCCACGTGTGTTGGTACTGTAGGCCGAATAGTATCGGTTAAGGGAATGATGGCCTTTGCAATTAAGAGAATAAATACGCTGTAACCTTTTTGAGGTAAGTGGTATATTTAGGTGTCGACTTTTGGGCTTGAGGCCAAACACCTTTAGCGTAATCGGAGAATTGTGGCCGATTTTAAAATAATTATGGTGATGGTGGTAGTAACCCTGAAATGCTCACTTGTGATGAATGGTTATGGTGGAATGACCTTCGTGTGTGTTTATAAATCTGCTGATTTGATGATTCGGGTGAGATAAAATTTTAGGAGTCTATTAGAACTCGTGGAAGTTAATCGACAAGTAATGGTAGGAATGATCGGACTCGAGTATCCTGTAGGGTATATTGGTGAGCAACTTTAGAATGGTTAGAGCTTGAAATTGAATCGGGATGTATGGACCGTCTAAGGTTGGGAGACAACCGAAGTCGTTCGGCTAAGAATGATTCCAGTCGTTGGAGTGTTCTTCCGATCATAAATGCGGTGTACTTGAAGGAGTTTTGTTGGTAAGGAAAGTATTCGAGAAATTGTTTTTTTAGGCGGTGTGAGAAATTTAGATTCCAGTTAGGGATGTCGCCAAGCGTACTATTCAGACTCTTGAAGATATTCAGATTGATGAGCGGCTTAATTACGTAGAGAAGCCGATTGCCATTATTGACAGGAAGACTAGGGCCTCACGCAATAAGTAATTGGCTTGGTGAAGATACAGTGGAAGCACCGGAAGGGTTCCGAGTGGACTTGGGAACCCGAAGCTGAGATGCGGGAGATCTATCCGGAATTATTCGTGGACATAGACTTCGGGGACGAAGTCTAATTCAAGCGGGGGAGAGTTGTAAAGCCCGTGTTCCGGTACGGTTTATTTTTAGGTATTTTTTTTCTCTTAACGTCGTTTTGTTAACGGGATTGTCGGAAGGACCTTATTGTTAAAAGTTTGAGTTATGAGGTTTGATGTGAAACTTAACTGCAGGGATCATTGTTGTAATTTTGTGACATAGTTTGCATGGGGTTCGGCCCATAAGGGGACCGACCCCTTCCCCTTTTTCTTTTCCCTCGTCACTCACGTCCCAAGCAAGGAAACAAGGAAAAACCTAATCGCTACCCCTCCCCCTTCCCTGCTGCTGCGGCTGCCGTCGATCACCCCAGAAACCACAGCAGCGCCGCTGCTGTTTCGCCAGCGAGAGAGAGAGAGAGTGCAGCGAGAGGGAGAGTGCAACGAGAGAGAGAGTGCAGCGAGAGAGAGAGAGAGTGCAGTGAGAGAGAGAGTGCAGCGAGAGAGAGGAAGAGACCACCGGCGTCTGGGTATAGAACGGAACCGAAAGCTCCGTTGTGTGTTGCTACGCTGTTCGCGAGAGGTAAGCATCTCCTTCTCCTCGTTTTTCTTTTTCCCGCCGTCGGTGGCTGCTGCCGCCGCTGCCACCGTCTACCGCTGCCGGGGTGACAGTGGGTGGTGATGGTAGTAGTCCAGCCGTGGCTACCTAAAACCTGGACCTGATTATCTAAACCGTAAACCCGAATCGTTTAACCTTAATCGAAAACTAAATCGTCATTTTATGTGAAAACCCCATTCTGTCCCTGTTTTGTATCGGCTATAACTTTTCCGTCGTAGCTCGGATTGAGGAGAAACTGGTGCCCACGGTTCACATTCTGTGTCGGGCACACTTTTCGTGTTTTAGCAAAAGTCTGGTTCGGCCTCTAGATAGGTGAAAAATAACTGTTTTTACAGCAGATCCGAATACGGCAGACTCGCGTCCCATTCTTAGAAAATTCATATTAAATCGTAGGAAAATCGTTAGAACGCGTTTGATATGTGTAACGTCCCAAAAATTACAAGAAATTTAAAATTTTAAAAACATGCATTTCACTATAAAACAATCACAATTTAATAATTCGTAACTCAAATGAAGTTAACGTCGTTAACTCGAACAGTCAATAAAGTTTATGCAGCGGAAATTTCATAAAATAAAATCCAAAGGTTTGAAAGTGAAACTTAAACAATTCTTGACACTCCGCGCCTAGTGTGTGTACCGTCAAGCCCGACTGCCGCTCGCACCTGAAATCACAACATATTGGGAAAAGGGTAAGCTAAACGCTTAGTGAATCCTATCACACACGCAGGTAGCAACCCCACGTATATCGCCCCTACTCGCCAGTAGGCAACATCACCATCACCACGGATATAAATCCACATAACAATTAGCGTATAAATACGAACATCGGTCCCACCGAGCACACCAAAAATATATAGATACAAGCTCAGTCCCACCGAGCCCTCGGTCCCACCGAGTAAAGACATCGATACAAGCTCAGTCCCACCGAGCCCTCGGTCCCACCGAGTAAAGATAATACAATTGTACTAGCTCAGTCCCACCGAGCCCTCGGTCCCACCGAGCCCCCCAGTCCCACTGAGGTGTACACAAGCATACATAATTCACATACACATTCAACAGATCACAACTAGATATCACATCCCAACTAATTCACGTAAACACGTAATAACACATAATAACACGTAACACAAAATAACGATATGCATGAAATTCCTAACTACGCGGTGAGAGAACTCACCTCAAAGCAAAGAGACGCGCTCCCGAGCCGCAACACCAGCACGTCAACCTTCCTCACATTTTCCCACCTAATTACGCACTAAAAACGTCAACGGAAGGTCCCAACTCACGACACTTTTACTAGTTTAACGAAACTAAAAATTCCAGCTTTTATACTAAAAACGCAGGTCTGTTCGGGACCCATTTTACCCCTGCTAAACTGATCAAACCAAAAATCTAATTCCACATTCAGGAAGTTCAATGTCTTACGGTTCCAGGGACGTATCGCACACGTCCTAACGATATTCCTAGCACTCTATATGAATTTTACAAAAACACCTCTCAGAGCAGCTAAAACAGGACCTGTCCGTATAAAATGGCAATTTGACACTAGCTATGGCCCGAACTGGTTTTTCCACAAGACATAGGAAACTTAATAGACTCCGAAACGAAACTTTTGGCACCAGTCCCATCCCAATCCGACATTCCAAGCAAAAGTTATGCATAAAACAAAACAGGGACAGAAAGCTGGAAGTTTTTCGGACCAGGCTGTATAAACAGCCCCATACGGCCTAGCTACAGGCTTAAACAGATTTTCGGCAAAACACGAAAAACTTTCCTGACTCGATTAGTGAACTTCGGCCACCGATTTCATTTCAATCCGAGCTACGAGTAAAGAGTTATGGTTTACTCAAAACAGGGCAGAAACTGTGCAATTTACATAAAATGATAACCTTTTGAACTTGATCCCAATAAGACGTCTTAATCCAAACAGACCCGCAAAACAACATGACTTACTATTTTAGGGTTACCATGGTCTGAAACACACCAAGCACCACCCACTACCGCCTCCGGAGGTGGTGGTGATTGGCGGTGACACGGTGGTTGCGGTTTACAATTTCCGACGAAGAAAACATCAATAAAACGAACGGGACACTTACCTTAACGGAATCCTTCTTCTTCCTCCTTTCCGACCAGTCCCGATGCTGGTTCCCTCACGCCGGTGATCGCCTCCTTCCTCCTCTCGACTCTCGCTCTCTATCTCTTTCGGTCTCTCTCTCTTTTCTTCTCGGTTTCACTTCCTTTTCTTCTTGGCCGAAAACAACAAGGGGAAGGGAAGGAAAATGGCTAAGGGTTTTGGGGGAGGATTGTTAAGATGAAACCGAAGGGGAGGGGAGGGGTTGTGCCTCTTGGCCGATCCCCTTGCCCAACTATGGAGAAAGTCCCAAACAGCCCCTCAACTTACACTTCTTAGCAAAATCCCACAAAGGTTACTTCACTTAACTTTTTGGCCCGACTCGGCTAACCCCGCTAACGGAAACCACGTTAATTAATTAAATGCCTTTTTAAAAAAAATAACGAGAATACATACCGGGATACGGGCTTTACAACTCTCCCCCACTTGGATTAGACTTCGTCCTCGAAGTCTATGTCCGTGAATAGCTATAGATAGGTCTCCCACATCTCAACCTCAGGTTCCCAAGTTCACTCGGAACACTTTCGGTGTTTCCACTAGACCTTCACTAACTGGAATTTAAGATTTCCCACATCGCCTAAAAATCTCTCGAATAATTTTCTTACCACAAAACTCCTTCAAGTACACCGCAAGTATGATCGGAGGAACATTCCAACAACTGGATTCATTCCTAGTCAAACGACTTCGGTTGTCTCCCAACCATAGATAATCCAAACATCCCGATTCAAATTTCAAGCTCTAACCATTCTAAAGTTGCTCACCAATATACCCTACAGGATACTCGAATTCGATCATTCCTATCATTAACTGTCGATTAACTTTCACGAGTTCTAATAGACTCCCACAATTTATTCCACATGAATTATCAAACTAGTAAATTTATAATCATCCACGAAGGTCATTCCACCACAACCATTCACCACAAGCAAACATCTCAGGATTACTACTACCATCAACATAATTTCCTTAAAATCGGCTACAATTCCCCAATTACACTAAGGCATTTGGCCTCAAGCCCAAAAGTCGACACCTAAGTATACTATTTACCTCAAAAATTCTACGCATTTATCCTCTTTATTACAAAGGGCAGCATTCCCAAACCGATAATATTCGGCCTACAGTACCCACACGCGTGGGATACCCAACCTTCCATTAAGACCGAGCAATTGACCCATGACTATCACGGACAAAATTCGGAATTTCCCCCGAAACTCTCTCGCGATTGGCATTTTCCTCCAAAACTGCCACCTCCTGAGCACTACCTATCGACTCGAGAAGAGGTGCAACCACTGTTAACCGTTGACACAAGCCCCACAGTGGCTCACCATCCAGATGTCGACTAAGTGCGTCCGTAACAACATCCGCTTTACCGGGGTGGTAAAGTATCTCACCATCCTAATCCTTGACCACGTCAAGCCACCTCCTCTGACGCATGTTGAGGTTTTGCCGGTCATCAAGTACTGGAGGCTTTTATGGTTAGTGTATACACTTGACGCCATACAAATAGTGCCTCCAAATCTTGAGAGCAAACACCACCAATTCTTACATACCCTCCGGCAAAGTCAACATCGGAGCCTCGCATAACGCCTGCGTAGCTCCCCAAAGCCCTCTGCTGCTCTTCACCCCAACTAAAAGCCGCAGATTTCTTCGTCGATCGGGTCATCGGTAAAGCAATCTTGGAGAAATCCTGAATGGATCTCCGAAAGTACCCTGCTAACCAAAGAAAACTCCGTACTTCAGTGAGAGTCTTTGGCACTTCCCACCGCATCACAGCCGTAATCTTGGCCAGATCCACCATAATACCATTCTGGTTCATGACATGTCCTAGGAATTGGACCTCTTGTAACCAGAACTCGCACTAGGAGAACTTAGCATAAAGTTTCTCCCGCCTCGAAACTTCCAAAACTACATGCAAATGCATCTCGTGCTCTTCCTTCGACTTCAAACACACAGGAATATCTTCGATGAACACGATCACCGATCGATCCCACATAGGGCTACATACCCGGTTCATGAGGTCCATGAACGCTGCGGGTGCATTGGTGAGCCCGAGAGGCATCACCACAAACTTGTAAATGGCCATGACGTGAACGAAAGGCCGTCTACTCCGTATCCTCTCTCCTCACCCGCATCCGATGATACCCCGATCTCAAATCAACCTTAGAGAACCACGAGGCTCCCTGAAGCTGATCGAACAAGTCATCGATCCTTGGCGGAGGATAACGATTATTCACCGTAAGCTTATTCAACTCCCGGTAGCCTATGCACGTCCGTTAGAACCCGCCCTTCTTTTTCACAAACAAACTCGAGATTCCCAACGGTGAGCAACTCGGTTTAATAAACTCCTTTTCGAGAAGTTCCCGCAACTGAATCGTACGAATCATTCATTTCCGGTGGAGCCAGGCGATACGGTGCCTTAGCCCCCGGAGCAACTCCCGGAATCAAGTCAATGTGGAACTCCACCTGTCGCTCGGGAGGTATCCCCGGTAACTCCTCGGGAAATTCGTCAGCAACTCCCGTACCACTGGCACATCTTCTGCAGTCTTCTTCTCCTCGTCGACGCGCGTGTCGACCACATACGCCAAAAATCCCTGACCACTGTGCTGCAAGTACCTCCGAGCCCTCGCAGCCGAACATATCGCTGAGGTCCGCCTGGGCAAGCCGCCCTGAACTAGCATTTCTACCCCGCTTGGGGTTCGAACTCGTACTTGTTTGCGACGACAAACAATCTCCGCGTCATACACATCCATCCAATCTATGCCCACAGTCACGCACAACTCCCGCATAGTGATCGGAATCAAATCAATCGGGAACCTCACACCAGAGATCTCCATAGTGCACCCCCGGTACACGTCAGTAACCGTCAAGGTCCTGTCTTCAGCAACTGCAACCACAAGTGGACAGCCTAACCGTCCTACAACTCGGCCCCAAACACTCACGGACTATGTGAGATACGGAAGGATGAGTAGCCCCGCTATCAATCGTCACCACAGTAAGCACCGAGTTAACCAAGAACGTACCTGTCACCACTTTATACGTAGCTTGTGCCTCCTCCACTCCCAGTTGACGAACTCTACCTCAGGCCGCCTCCATCACTACAGCAAGTGAAGCATACTGCGCGGTACTCACGAACTCCCTGATCTTGGTACGTAACATATCCTTGCATCGTGTCCTCTTCATGTCCTCAAAAGCAGCATGCTAAGGATAGAATAATGTCATTTCCGTAAACTTTCGGTTCACCTCCTTTATGGCCTCCGCAGTCTGATAGAGTTCCAAGAACTCTTTGGCACTCCTCTCCATCTCCACTAGAGGCACATGCTCTACACGAAACATACGACGAACTCCTCCCAGGTCAAGTAGTGCGCCCGTTAAGCGTCAAAGCAATAACACACCAGTCCTTCGCTCCGTCTCGTAACAGATTCACCGCGAAGCGAACCTTCTAGTTCGCAGGACAACCACCGGTAAGGAATGTGCACTCTATAACCGATCCCGACCCTCTTGTTCGGGGCTGCCCACCCGCAGGGGGTGGAATCGCCGCGATGCGCTCCTCCATCGACACTATTACCTCATCACGAATGGCGGTAATAATTTCGGGGATCGCCTCCTCAAAATACGCGTCACCTCGACCGCAAACATCTCACGAATCTGATCAGCAATAATTCCAGCATCAGCATCTGGATCAACATTGTTGTTCCTCCTTAACGAGCTACTAACACACATTAAAACCTGCTAACTACGCTCACACTCAACTCTTCGGATTCTCCGTGACTTTCCCCGACTCGAGCACGGATCCTGTGCTTCAGATAGTAGGAGCTCTGCTACTACCCTTCACACCTATCCTTACTCGTTTCGAGTCCTGTTCCGGGACGTCCAAGTAGTTGCTTACCACAAACAAACACATATGCCCATTCCGGCATATGCAAACACTTTTCCTAGCTCCCTAGAAAAGTCGTAATACCCCACCACCCTTGCTAGAACGGAACCCCCACTAGCCCTGACGAGTCGCCTCGTAAACACACAGTCGTATACAGTGAAACCAGATAGACATTCGAATATAAGATTCTATCCTACAACGGTTGGACTCAAACAAGAGCTGCGCAATAGAACTAAATCCAACATTCTAAGGCTATTCAGTTCCTACTGTATACAACCTAAGGTGCATTCACATAACAACCTATCAAGGCTAGCATGAGTTCCTAATAGCAAGTAACAAGTATATAGTATCACAAAATCCACGTAATCAATCTAGCATACATACTCATATGTAAACGCTATTCCCAGCTCACTAGGAATTTCATCTCATCCCACTACTCTTGCTACAACGGAATCCCTGTTAGCCATAACGAGTTGCCTCGCGAATACCCAGTCGCACGCAGCGTGAATCAAATAGACATTCGAATACGAGATTTTATCCTAGAACGGTTGGACTCAAACAAGAGCTGCGCAATAGAACTAAATCAAATATTCTAAGGCTATATGATTCTTACTGCATGCAACCTATAGGGCCTTCACTTGACAACCTACTATAACTAGCATTGATTCCTACTAGCAAGCAGTCATCGTACAGTACAGTGTAAACAACCTCGGCAATCTAGCATGCATACCCTATGCCTAGAAAGCAATAAATACACTAAGTGCTGTACCTTCCCAATTGGCGTCGGCTGACTGTACACACTGCGCCCACGATCACCGTTTCCCAAACGGGCTTTCTCCGTTCATTTATTTTCAAAGATTTTAATAAGAGAGTTTAAAAACTTCATAGCCGCAACTTGAGACCAAACACACCGAGATGTGTTTGATTCACTCAAGCTGTACTCTGATACCAAGTTGTAACGTCCCAAAAATTACAAGAAATTTAAAATTTTAAAAACATGCATTTCACTATAAAACAATCACAATTTAATAATTCGTAACTCAAATGAAGTTAACGTCGTTAACTCGAACAGTCAATAAAGTTTATGCAGCGGAAATTTCATAAAATAAAATCCAAAGGTTTGAAAGTGAAACTTAAACAATTCTTGACACTCCGCGCCTAGTGTGTGTACCGTCAAGCCCGACTGCCGCTCGCACCTGAAATCACAACATATTGGGAAAAGGGTAAGCTAAACGCTTAGTGAATCCTATCACACACGCAGGTAGCAACCCCACGTATATCGCCCCTACTCGCCAGTAGGCAACATCACCATCACCACGGATATAAATCCACATAACAATTAGCGTATAAATACGAACCTCGGTCCCACCGAGCACACCAAAAATATATAGATACAAGCTCAGTCCCACCGAGCCCTCGGTCCCACCGAGTAAAGACATCGATACAAGCTCAGTCCCACCGAGCCCTCGGTCCCACCGAGTAAAGATAATACAATTGTACTAGCTCAGTCCCACCGAGCCCTCGGTCCCACCGAGCCCCCCAGTCCCACTGAGGTGTACACAAGCATACATAATTCACATACACATTCAACAGATCACAACTAGATATCACATCCCAACTAATTCACGTAAACACGTAATAACACATAATAACACGTAACACAAAATAACGATATGCATGAAATTCCTAACTATGCGGTGAGAGAACTCACCTCAAAGCAAAGCGACGCGCTCCCGAGCCGCAACACCAGCACTTCAACCTTCCTCACATTTTCCCACCTAATTACGCACTAAAAACGTCAACGGAAGGTCCCAACTCACGACACTTTTACTAGTTTAACTAAACTAAAAATTCCAGCTTTTATACTAAAAACGCAGGTCTGTTCGGGACCCATTTTACCCCTGCTAAACTGATCAAACCAAAAATCTAATTCCACATTCAGGAAGTTCAATGTCTTACGGTTCCAGGGACGTATCGCACGCGTCCTAACGATATTCCTAGCACTCTATATGAGTTTTACAAAAACACCTCTCAGAGCAGCTAAAACAGGACCTGTCCGTATCAAATGGCAATTTGACACTAGCTATGGCCCGAACTGGTTTTTCCACAAGACATAGGAAACTTAATAGACTCCGAAACGAAACTTTTGGCACCAGTCCCATCCCAATCCGACATTCCAAGCAAAAGTTATGCATAAAACAAAACAGGGACAGAAAGCTGGAAGTTTTTCGGACCAGGCTGTATAAACAGCCCCATACGGCCTAGCTACAGGATTAAACAGATTTTCGGCAAAACACGAAAAACTTTCCTGACTCGATTAGTGAACTTCGGCCACCGATTTCATTTCAATCCGAGCTACGAGTAAAGAGTTACGGTTTACTCAAAACAGGGCAGAAACTGTGCAATTTACATAAAATGATAACCATTTGAACTTGATCCCAATAAGACGTCTTAATCCAAACAGACCCGCAAAACAACATGACTTACTGTTTTAGGGTTACCATGGTCTGAAACACACCAAGCACCACCCACTACCGCCTCCGGAGGTGGTGGTGATTGGCGGTGACACGGTGGTTGCGGTTTACAATTTCCGACGAAGAAAACATCAATAAAACGAACGGGACACTTACCTTAACGGAATCCTTCTTCTTCCTCCTTTCCGACCAGTCCCGACGCTAGTTCCCTCACGCCGGTGATCGCCTCCTTCCTCCTCTCGACTCTCGCTCTCTATCTCTTTCGGTCTCTCTCTCTTTTCTTCTCGGTTCCACTTCCTTTTCTTCTTGGCCGAAAACAACAAGGGGAAGGGAAGGAAAATGGCTAAGGGTTTTGGGGGAGGATTGTTAAGATGAAACCGAAGGGGAGGGGAGGGGTTGTGCCTCTTGGCCGATCCCCTTGCCCAACTATGGAGAAAGTCCCAAACAGCCCCTCAACTTACACTTCTTAGCAAAATCCCACAAAGGTTACTTCACTTAACTTTTTGGCCCGACTCGGCTAACCCCGCTAACGGAAACCACGTTAATTAATTAAATGCCTTTTTTAAAAAAATAACGAGAATACATACCGGGATACGGGCTTTACAATATGTCCCTGGAACCCCAAGGCATAGAACTTGCTGGGTAAGGAAAAATAATTCTGGGCTGTTGAGTTTAGGGGGGGGGGGGTAAACAGGTCCCGAACAGACCTGTAATGTTTAGAGTAAAAGCTGGAAGTTTCACGTTTAAGCTTGTAGTTGTGATTTTGGGTTAGGACTTCACTTTGACGTTTGATATCACTTATTTAGGTGGAAAGAGGTGAGTTGGAGTTGGCCGGCTCGTTTTGTTGTTGTGGATATCTGTGTTGCTTTTGAGGTGAGTTCTCTCACTACGTAGAATAGGGATTATATGTACATTACGGTAGTTTGTATGTGTTAGCTGAATTGTTGTGTGTACTAGCTGAATTGTGGTGCGTAGTACTAGGTTGAATTAATGACTAGTATAAATGAGTGTTATATACATCTCGGTGGGACCGAGGGCTCGGTGGGACCGAGGAATAGTGTTTTAGTATTGTGTGAACTCGGTGGGACCAAGTACTCGGTGGGACCGAGGAATTGTGTACAAGTGTGGGATGAACTCGGGGAGACCGAGGGATGCCTACACGAGTGTGTTGTATAACCGGGGAGACCGATGGTTTTATATATATATACAGTTGTTGTTGTATGATCGGGGAGACCGATGGTTTTATATAAATATACAGTTGTTGTTGTATGATCGAGGAGACCGATGGTATTATTTATTAATGTCTAGGAGAATACCTTTACTGTTGTATTTATTCTGTTAGACCGATGTTCGGCGGGGCCGTTGGTTGTATTTATTCGGTTGGACCGATGTTCGGCGGGGCCGATGGTTGTATTTATTCGGTTGGACCGATGTTCGGCGGGGCCGATGGTTGTATTGACTATGTAGACCTCGGGGTGCCGAGGTGGACTGTTATGTCCTTGTATGAGTTGTCTTTTTAGGATATGTTCTTGAACTGGCATGTGTGGATTAATTGTATTTATCTGTGGTTAGGGGTAGTGTTCATATGATTGCTATCCTATGTTGGTGCTTGAATTCACTAAGCTTCGTGCTTACCCTTTCCCTATAAAATTACTGTTTCAGGTGCGAGTGGCAGTAAGGCGTGACGGTACACACTGGCGCGTTGAGAAGACCTTCGTATTTTATTTTATTTTACATTTCCGCTGTTTTAGTTGAGTTGATCGTTTAACATAACGAGGTTTTGTGTAAACGTTTATTTTGAGTTAAACGCTTGTGATTTAATTTAATAAAATTGTATTTTTAACAGTTCAAATTTATTGTAATTTTTGGGACGTTACATAACAAGTACTATACTCTTACGGGGTAGGATGGTAACACTGTGTTGTGCTAGGATTCATGAAGTCTAACATAAATGATATCGTATCGATAGCACGTTGACCAGTGTGTACTCTTGGGAGGCCGTTTGAACCGATAGTTGGTGCTGTAGCAGTCCTATAGCATTTGTGCTGGAGGACTGGCTGGATGTTATAATACCTCTTTGCTGAATCACTTGTTTTCATCTTTTTGGAGCTTTGCACCATGTGCTTCTTCTCTAGAATTGATTTTTAGCTGATAACTCAAACCAACCAATCAAACAACCTGTTTTCGAAATCGCCATCTGAAATCGGTTTTTAAAGACTGAACTTTTGAAAAGCTTTCACAAGTTTTCCCTGTGGATCGATATCTGGTACTTTTACCATTATTACTTGTTTCGAGACGATAATAGTTCAAGGTGTATACTTGCACTGAGTTCTATTTTAAGTGAATCTCTAAGGTTGCATAAATCTTACAACAAGTTTTTGGCGCCGTTGTCGGGGAATCACTTCGCTGAAAGAATTTCATTTTAAAGTAGAGTTTTTAAGCTCTGATTTTTCTACCACCTTTTTGAAAAACAGTGCATGCCCAGAATATTGCACGAAGAACTTTTTCAAATTGATCCTGAGATTGAACGCACTTTTAGACAAAGAAGGAAAACACAAAGAGCTGCTTCGGCTCGAAACTCTCCAATGATGTCTGAAAATGAGTACACTTCGTATGAAGGTGAAAATAACTTCGAATTTGGGCCGGATGGTCAACCTGTTAATAGACCACCCAATAATAATGGAAATCCTAATAACGATGGAAACCCCAATAATGACGGAATTCCTGAAAATAGACCAATTCATAATCTTGAAGATGAGGAACAAAATATTTCCAGGCTTGCAAACTCTAAAAACGGAGGTATTATGGCTTATGTTGTTCCTGTTTTAAATCAATTACATTCAGGAATACTTAAACCTACCCTCGAAACACATCACTTTGAACCCAAGCCGATAATGTTTCATATGCTCCAAATCAACGGCCAGTACGCTGGTTTGGCACATGAAGATCCTCATTCTCATCTCAGGTCTTTCATGGAAATTACAGATTCTTTCAAGTTACCAGGTGTACAGGATGATGCTTTAAAACTAAAACTTTTTCCATACTCTTTTGAGAGATAAAGCAAGATCCTGGTACAACTCTCTGCGACCAGATTCTATAATTACATGGAACCAAATGGCAGAAAATTTTTTAATTTTTTTTTCCACCCACCAGGAATGCTAAGTCCAGAAATGAAATCTGCACTTTTAAACAAATGGACAATGAAGCAGTTCCTGATGCATGGGATAGGTTTAAAGAGTTGTTGAGAAAATGCCCTCACTATGGCATTCCGTACTGCATTCAACTAGAGACATTTTACAGTGGTCTAGATATCACTGCTAAACAAATGCTTGATGCTACTGCAAGCGGATCTTTTACAGCTTGTACCTACAATGAAGGATATGAGATCCTAGAAAAGATTTCTGACAACAATGGACAGTGGTCTGATCCACATGCACTGCCACCTAAGAGAACAACAGGGATACCAGATTCTGATGCTTACTCAACATTAACTGCACAGTTGGCAAGTATGGCTACTCTAATTCAAAACCTAGCCACACCTGTGCAGGCTAATGCTGCTACAGCTATCCCTGGTGTTTTACCAGTACAGTGTACCTTTTGTGGAGATGGATATTCTTTCGAAAATTGTCCAAGCAATCCAGAGCAAGTAAACTATGTGCAAAACAACAACAAAGGAGGACCCTTTTCTCAGACTTACAATTCTGAGTGGATGAATCATCCAAAATTTTCATGGCATAGTCCTTCTCTCAATCAACCATCACAAAGACCACAAGATCAATCCAACTTTCAAGGACAATCCAATTTTCAACAAAGAAATCACAACAACCCACAACCCAGTTTTCAAAATAGACCTTCTTCTTTCCAAAACAACAAGCCCAATCAGCAGGCTGAGTCATCTACTTCCTTGGAATCAATGATGAAAGGGTTCATGACCCAAACTCAGGCCTCAATTAAAAACCTTGAAACTTTTGCTAAAGGTCTTGAAACTCAAATGGGGCAAATGGCTTTGGAAATGAAGAAAAGACCAGTAGGAACTCTTCCTAGTGATACAGAGATTCCACGCCGAGATGGAAAAGAACAGGTTAAGGTTGTGACTTTAAGAAGTGGAAGGACCTTAGAAGAAAATCCCAGAAAAGAACAAACAGACAAAGCAGAGCCAGAAAAGAAAAAGGCAAAACCAGATTCTGCTGCTACAATACCTATAGACCACTCCTGTAGTACTAGTGGAACCAAAGCTAGCGATAAGCCTGTTAATATTCAAGTCTTTCCCACTAAGTCAGACTACCCCTTGCTGTTCCCTGATGAACCTAAGAAAGTCCAGAACTCCAAAGAAAGTGCAGTAGTTGATGTGTCACGCTCTGGTGGCAGTCCTACAGCACTCCTTCAGCCCAGTCCTATAGCACCTTGTAGGACTGAAGAGATTCCAACTATGAAACCCACACAAGCACCTCTCCTTCACAAGATTGATCCCTCTAGTTTAGTCACACCTTACATTCCTTACCCCCAAAGGATGAGGAATAATAAGGAAGAAGTTCAATTTAAAAAGTTTCTTGATGTTTTTAAACAGTTGCACATAAACATACATTTGGTTGAAGCCATTGAGCAAATGCCAAATTATGCAAAGTTTTTAAAAGACATTTTGAGCAAAAAGAAAAAGTTGACTGAATATGAGACAGTAGCTCTGACTGAAGGATGTAGTGCTTTATTGTCCAATAAGATTCCCCCTAAAATGAAAGATCCTCGATGTTTCATAATTCCATGTTCCATAGGAGGAAAGAAAGTAGGTAAAGCACTTTGTCACTTAGGTGCTAGTGTAAACCTGATGCCCTTATCCATTTTCAATACCTTAGACATAGGTGAAGCTAGACCTACCACTGTTTCCCTACAATTGGCTGATAAGACCATAGCTTGGTGTAAAGCCCGTGTCCCGGTATGGTTTTTAAAATCCTTAATGTATTTATTTTTTTAAAAGCGAGACTCTTTAACGGAAGTTGTCAAAGAGACCTCGAATGTTATGTATGGCAAACCTTACTCCCTTTTTGCATTTTTATGGAAATTCAGGGACCAAAAAGTGTCAAAGTGTTAAGCCTAGGGGTCAAATGTGGACAAAGGGTTGTGTTGTGGTTTGAACGGCCAAGGAAGGCGGACCGACCCCCCCCCTTTCCTCTTCTCGTCGGTTTCCAAACGGCAGCAGCAAAACAGCCCCTTTGGTTGTTGTTTGTGGTTTTCTTTTGGTTTTCATTGCCGAAGAAGAGATCGTGAGGGTGGGAGCCGAGAGAGATAGAAAGTGAGAGAGAAGAGATCGTGAGATAGAGAGGGCCGGAGAAGAGAGAGAGAGTGGGTCGCCGGAGGGTTTTCCAGTCGCCGGAGGTCGCCACCACCACACCGTTCGCCGGAGAAGTCGAGGGAGGAGGAGCAAACATCGAAAGGTAAGCCGTTCCTATGTTCCGTCTCGTTTTTCTCTTCTTGTTCGTTTTTCCGGCAAGGCAACCACCGCCGCCCGCCGCCGCTACGGTGGCCGTGGGTGGACGGCGGTGGCTGTGTGCTGCTGGGTATACGTGTGTATGTGGCTGTATGGTTTAGCAATCGAGAGTATAGAGGGAGGTGGCGCGAGAATGGGGCGGCAAGTGCGTGCGGAGAACCGTCGCCGGAGTACCCCCGCCGCCGCCACCGTGCCCCACTGCCGGAGGTGGCAGTGGGCGGGGCTAAACCCTAAGTCCTCCACGGCGGAACCCTAACGCCACCGGAGTTGCAACCCTAAACCGCCGAGCCTATCGTAAAAACTGTTTTGTCGTGACCGTAACTTTTTACTCGTAGCTCGGATTGATATGAAATCGGTGGCCAAAGTTCACTAATCGAGTCAGGAAAGTTTTTCGTGTTTTGCCGAAAGTCTGTTTAGGCCTGTAGCTGGGCCGTATGGGGCTGTTTATACAGCCTGGTCCGAAAAACTTCCAGCTTTCTGTCCCTGTTTTGTTTTGCGCATAACTTTTGCTTGGAAGGTCGGTTGGGGATGGGACTGGTGCCAAAAGTTTCGTTTCGGAGTCTACTAAGTTTCCTCTGTTTTGCGGAAAGAACAATTCGGACCATAGCTAGGGCGAAGTTGCCATGTTGTACTGAAAGGTCCGGGTGTTCGTTGTTCTGCGAAACATTTTTGTAAATTCTATAGTAAATTATAGAAAAATCGTTAGGACGCGTGCGATACGTCCCTGAAACCGTAGGACTTAGAACTTCGTAATTATGAATTTTAATTTCTGTATTTATCAGTTTTAAGGGGGTAAATCAGGTCCCGAACAGACCCGTAATTCCTAATAAAAAGCTGGAATTTTTAGTCGTTTGAAAACTAGTAAACGTGTTATGGGTCGGGACTTTCCTTTGACTTTTTATACGTATTTAGGTGGGAGAAAGTGAAGAAGATTGCCGGGTTGGTGTTGCGTTTCGTGAGCACGTTGCTTAGCCTTGAGGTGAGTTCTCTCACCGCGTAGTTAGGAATTTCATGTATGTCGTTATTTTGTGTTACGTGTGATTACGTGTATTTATGTGCTTACGTGAACTAGATGGGATGTGATAACTGGTTGTGATTTATTAGATTCGTATGTGGAATATATATATATGCATGTGTACACCTCGGTGGGACTGAGGGGCTCGGTGGGACCGAGGGCTTGGTGGGACTAAGCTAGTACAACAATTTTTACTCGGTGGGACCGAGGGCTCGGTGGGACTGAGCTTGTTTTAATGTATTTTGTGTACTCGGTGGGACCGAGGTTCGTGCTCATTTAATAATCATTATGTGGTTTGATATTCGTGGTAATGGTGATGTTGCCTACTTGCGAGTAGGGGCGATATGCGTGGGGTTGCTACCTACGTGCGTGATTGAATTCACTAAGCGTTTAGCTTACCCTTCCCCAATGTGTTGTTATTTCAGGTGCGGGCGGCAGTCGGGCGTGACCGTACACACATGGAGCGCGGAGTGTCAAATATTATTAAACTTTCACTTTTGAACCCTTGAATTTAGTTATGAAATTTTCTGCTGCATAAACTTTGTTGATGGTTTGAAGTAACGACGTTAATTTTATTTAAGACGTGAATATTTAAATCATGGTTGTTTTATAATGAATTGTATGTTTTAAAAATTTTAAATTTCCTTGTAATTTTTGGGACGTTACAACTTGGTATCAGAGCACGGCTTGAGTGAATCAAGCACATCTCGGTGTGTTTGGTCTCAAGTTGCGGCTAAAAGATCTTTAAATTCTTTTATCAAAATCTTTGTTTTAAATGAAAAGAGAAAACCCGTTTGGGAACGGTGATCGTGGGCGCAGTGTGTACAGTCAGCCGACGCCAGCCGGGAAGGTAAGGAACTTAGTGTATCTATTGCTTATCAGGTATAGTGTATGCATGCTAGATTGTTTATGTGAACTGTATGGTACCGTATGATGGTTTATCGCTTATAGGAACTCATGCTAGCTTTGATAGGTTGTTAAGCGAATGCACTCTAGGTTGTATGCAGTAGGAACTGAATAGCCTTAGAATATTAGATTTAGTTCTATTGCGCAGCTCTTGTTTGAGTCCAACTGTTCTAGGATAGAATCTCTTATTCGAACGTCTATCTGGTTTTACACTGTATACGACCGTGCATTCACGAGGCGACTCGTCAGGGTTAGTGGGGTTTCCGTGTTAGCAAGGATAGTGGGTGATATGACCTTTCTAGGGAGTTAGGAAAGGTGTTTGTACGGGCTGGATTGGCTATATGTGTTTATTTGTGGTAATCGACTGCTTGAATGTCTCGGGACAGGACTCGAAACGAGTAAGGATAGATGTGAATGGTAGTAGTAGAGCTCCTACTATCTGAAGCACAGGATCCATGCTTGAGTCGGGGAGAGTCACGAGGGAGCCAAGGAGTGGAGTATGAGCGTGGTAGGGTGAGTTATATATGCTTATAGATCTCTGAAATTTCTCTTTCTAGAATGGTCAATACTAGAAGGAACAACGCGGCGGCGTCGCGAGCTGAGACAGGGATTACTGAGGAGCGTATTAGGGAACTGATTGCTACTGAGGTTTCCCACGCGATCGGGGAGGCGATCCCCGAGATCATCACCGCTATTCGAGAGGAGGTGGTGATCCTACTGGAGGAGCGTATTGCAGCTATTCCACTGCCTGCGGAGGGTCATCCCCGTAACCGAGAGTTCCAGTACCGGGACCTCTCCGCCTGTTCCCCGCCAGAGTTTAAGGGAGACCTGGATCCGATTACCAGCATGCGATGGGTATCTGACATGGAGTTCCCATTTTTGACCAGTGGTTGCCCGGACAACCTAAAGGTCCGTTTTGCAGTAAATCTACTTCGTGACGGCGCGAAGGATTGGTGCGCCACGGCATTGACGCCCGCCGAGCGCACTACTTTGACTTGGGACGAGTTTGTCACTCGTTTCCGTGCGGAGTATGTACCGCCAGTAGAAATGGAGCGAATCGCTAAAGAATTCCTAGAGCTCACCCAGACAACTGAGACGGTAAAAGAGATGAACAGGAAATTTACCGAGATGGCATTATTCTGTCCTCAGTATGCCGCCTCGGAAGAGATGAAGATGTCGAGGTATAAAGATATGCTACGCACGGAGATCCGAGAATTTGTTAGCACGGCACAGTACACTTCATTATCCGCCATGATGGACGCCGCTCGAAGGAGGGAGCTTGAGCTGGAGACCCAAGCTAAGAAGCGGAAGGCGGCACAGCCAGTGACGCCCATCTCGGCAGTGCCGAAGCGCTCGAGGTTCACAGGTACGCGCACGGGTTCTAGCAGTGGCGGGTTTAAGCCCCGTGATACCGGAGCAAGGAGAATAGATGGGTGTTTTAAGTGTGGCCAACCCGGTCACCTTAGCCTGGATTGTAAGACGCCGTTAATGGTCTGTTTCAACTGTAATCAGACGGGCCACGTAAGGGCCAACTGTCCTAGAGCAGGGGTAGCTGCTGGGGGTGGAGCTCAGAGGGTGCCTGGGAATGCCCCGTTGCGTATCACATATGGTCGAGCTGGACAGCCAGGGGCGGGAGCGGTCCGAGGTAGAGTTCACCAGTTGACGGTGGATGAGGCACAGGCGACCCCTAAAGTGGTGACAGGTAAATCCCTTACTTCTTTCCTTTTGTCTTTCCTTTCCTTTCCATGTCATGTATTTATTTATGGTCGAATTATATGTTAGGTACATTCCTAGTTAACTCGGTGCCTGCAGTTGTGATGTTTGATAGCGGGGCTACTCACTCTTTTGTGTCTCGCACTTTTAGCGAGGGTTTAGGCCGAGTTGTAGGACGCTTGAGTTATCCTCTAGTTGTTGAGGTGGCTGATGATAGGACCTTGACGGTCACAGACGTGTTTTGCGGGTGCACCTTAGAGATCTCAGGGGTGAGGTTTCCCATCGACCTGATCCCGATTGCTATGCGGGAGCTTTGTGTGATTGTGGGCATGGATTGGATGGATAAGTTCGATGCAGAGATTGTTTGTCGTCACAAACAAGTGCGAGTTCGAACCCCAAGCGGGGGAGAACTGTTGATTCAGGGAGACTCGCCCAGACGATCTACGGCAATATGTTCCGCGGCGAGGGCTCGGAGACACCTTCAGCATGGTGGTCAGGGGTACTTAGCGTATGTGATAGATACGCGTGTTGACGAGGCGAAGAAGACTGCCGAAGATGTGCCAGTCGTGAGGGAGTTTGCCGATGTGTTTCCCGACGAGTTACCGGGGATACCTCCTGAACGACAGGTAGAGTTTCGAATCGATCTGGTTCCGGGTGCTGCTCCGGTGGCCAAGGCACCCTACCGCCTGGCTCCACCGGAAATGAAAGAGCTGTACGCCCAGCTGCAAGAACTACTCGAGAAGGAGTTCATTAGACCGAGTTGTTCGCCGTGGGGAGCACCTATCTTATTCGTGAAGAAGAAGGATGGATCACAGCGGATGTGCATAGACTATCGAGAGCTGAATAAGCTTACGGTAAAGAACCGTTATCCTTTGCCAAGGATTGACGATTTGTTCGACCAGCTTCAGGGGGCCTCATGGTTCTCCAAGATTGATCTACGGTCGGGGTACCACCAGATGCGGGTCAGGAGTGAGGACACGGAAAAGACGGCTTTTCGTACACGATACGTTCATTACGAGTTTGTGGTGATGCCTTTTGGACTCACCAATGCACCTGCAGCGTTCATGGACCTCATGAACCGAGTGTGTAGTCCGATGTTGGACCGTTCGGTGATTGTGTTCATCGATGACATTCTGGTATATTCAAAGACCAAGGAGGAGCACGAGATGCATCTTCGAGAAGTGTTGGAAGTATTGAGGCGAGAGAAGTTATACGCTAAGTTTTCTAAGTGCGAATTCTGGTTACGAGAGGTCCAGTTCCTAGGACATGTCGTGAATCAGGATGGTGTTATGGTTGACCCAGCTAAGATTGCAGCCGTGATGCGGTGGGAGGTGCCGAAGACTCCTACGGAGGTGAGAAGATTTCTGGGATTAGCGGGGTATTATCGAAGGTTTATTCAGGACTTCTCTAAGATCGCGTTACCCATGACGCGATTGACAAAGAAATCTGCGGCTTTCAGTTGGGGTGAGGAACAACAGAAGGCGTTCGAGGAGCTACGCAGGCAATTGTGTGAGGCTCCTGTGTTAACTTTACCCGAAGGCATGGAGGATTTGGTGGTATATTGTGACGCCTCACATCAGGGTTTGGGTGCCGTACTTATGCAGCGCGGCAAGGTCATAGCCTACGCTTCTAGACAGCTGAAGCCTCACGAGGCAAATTACCCGACTCATGACCTGGAGTTGGGAGCGGTAGTGTTTGCCCTTAAAATTTGGAGGCACTATCTCTATGGTGTCAAGTGTACGATCTACACTGACCATAAGAGTCTCAAGTACTTGATGGATCAGCAGAACCTTAATATGCGTCAGCGAAGGTGGCTCGATGTGGTTAAGGATTATGACTGCGAGATACTTTACCACCCAGGTAAGGCGAACGTGGTCGCGGACGCACTCAGCCGACATCCGGTCGGTGAGCCATTGAGGGGTTATTGTCAGCGATTGACAGTGATTACACCTATCCTGGAGTCGATAGGAAGCGCCTAAGAGGTGGCTGTCTTGGAGGAAAATGCAAAGCGGGAAAGAGTGTCGGGGGAAATCTCGAATTTTGTTCGTGATAGTCGGGGGTTGTTAACTCGACATGGTCGGGTGTGGGTTCCATTCATCGGTGGGAACCGGCAGGTACTAATGGATGAGGCGCATAAGTCCAAGTTCTCGATTCATCCGGGGGCTACAAAGATGTACAGGGACTTGCGCGAAGGTTACTGGTGGCCCGACATGAAGCGGGATGTGGCTAGGTGTGTGGAGGTATGTATGACCTGCCGGAAGGTCAAAGCGGAACATCAACGGCCTCATGGGAAATTGCAACCGTTGGAGGTCCCGGTTTGGAAATGGGAAGAGATTACTATGGACTTCATAACGAAACTCCCAAGGACTCCCCGTGGGAACGATGCCATTTGGGTGATTGTTGACCGTCTGACCAAGAGTGCTCACTTCTTGGCCATCAGGGAGAGCTCCTCGGCGGAGAAGCTTGCGGAGGTGTTTGTGCGTGAGATCGTGGCCAGGCACGGGGTGCCAGTTTCGATTGTCTCCGACAGGGATACTCGTTTTACCTCTCGGTTTTGGGAGAAGTTCCAGTCGGAGATGGGTACACGGTTACACTTTAGCACGGCCTTTCATCCACAGACGGACGGGCAGAGCGAGCGAACCATTCAGACCCTCGAGGATATGCTTCGAGCTTGTGTCATCGATTTTGGAGGTAGTTGGGATCAGTACTTACCCTTGGCGGAATTTTCCTACAACAACAGCTACCACTCTAGTATTGGCATGCCGCCATACGAGTTGTTGTACGGTAGGAAATGCAGGACGCCCGTTTGTTGGGGCGAGGTTGGGCATCGGGTATTAGGGAGTACTGACATCGTGTTGAAGACGACCGAGACAATTCAGATGGTGCGGGATCGTTTGGTTACTGCACAGAGTCGGCAGAAGAGCTACGCCGACAAAAGGCGATCCGACTTGGAGTTTCAGGTGGGTGATTATGTATTGTTGAAGGTTTCACCCTGGAAAGGGGTGATCCGGTTTCGTAAGCGGGGGAAGCTAGGGCCTCGTTATATTGGTCCTTACCGGATCATCGCCCGCGTGGGGAAAGTGGCTTACCGGTTGGAGCTACCGGAGGAACTGAACCTGATTCACAACACCTTCCACGTTTCGCAATTGCGGAAGTGTGTGATGGATGAGTCTGCAGTAGTACCACTCGAAGATATTCAGATCGATGAGCGGCTTAATTATGTGGAAAAGCCAGTTGCTATTCTTGACAGGAGGACGAGAACCTCGCGGAACAAGGTTGTTGGTTTGGTGAAGGTTCAATGGAGACACCGAAAGGGTTCCGAGTGGACTTGGGAACCTGAAGCGGAGATGCGAGAGAATTATCCGGAGCTGTTTGCAGGAGTAGACTTCGGGGACGAAGTCTAATTCAAGCGGGGGAGAGTTGTAAAGCCCGTGTCCCGGTATGGTTTTTAAAATCCTTAATGTATTTATTTTTTTAAAAGCGAGACTCTTTAACGGAAGTTGTCAAAGAGACCTCGAATGTTATGTATGGCAAACCTTACTCCCTTTTTGCATTTTTATGGAAATTCAGGGACCAAAAAGTGTCAAAGTGTTAAGCCTAGGGGTCAAATGTGGACAAAGGGTTGTGTTGTGGTTTGAACGGCCAAGGAAGGGGGACCGACCCCCCCCCCCCTTTCCTCTTCTCGTCGGTTTCCAAACGGCAGCAGCAAAACAGCCCCTTTGGTTGTTGTTTGTGGTTTTCTTTTGGTTTTCATTGCCGAAGAAGAGATCGTGAGGGTGGGAGCCGAGAGAGATAGAAAATGAGAGAGAAGAGATCGTGAGATAGAGAGGGCCGGAGAAGAGAGAGAGAGTGGGTCGCCGGAGGGTTTTCCAGTCGCTGGAGGTTGCCACCACCACACCGTTCGCCGGAGAAGTCGAGGGAGGAGGAGCAAACATCGAAAGGTAAGCCGTTCCTATGTTCCGTCTCGTTTTTCTCTTATTGTTCGTTTTTCCGGCGAGGCAACCACCGCCGCCCGCCGCCACTACGGTGGCCGTGGGTGGACGGCGGTGGCTGTGTGCTGCTGGGTATACGTGTGTATGTGGCTGTATGGTTTAGCAATCGAGAGTATAGAGGGAGGTGGTGCGAGAATGGGGCGGCAAGTGCGTGCGGAGAACCGTCGCCGGAGTACCGCCGCCGCCGCCACCGTGCCCCACTGCCGGAGGTGGCAGTGGGCGGGGCTAAACCCTAAGTCCTCCACGGCGGAACCCTAACGCCACCGGAGTTGCAACCCTAAACCGCCGAGCCTATCGTAAAAACCGTTTATCATTTTATGTAAAAATTCTGGAATCTGCCTTGTTTTTGTTTGAACCATAACTTTCTGCTCGTAACTCCGATTGAGCCAAACTTGGTACCCACGGTTCCAGTACGGGGTCGGTCACGTTTTCCGTGTTTTAGCGGAAAACTGGTTCAGCCTCTAGCTAGGTGAAAAGGTGGTCGCAAATTGGTGATTTGTCATTTTATGTGAAGGTCGATTTTCTGCCACTGTTTTGTCGTGACCGTAACTTTTTACTCGTAGCTCGGATTGATATGAAATCGGTGGCCAAAGTTCACTAATCGAGTCAGGAAAGTTTTTCGTGTTTTGCCGAAAGTCTGTTTAGGCCTGTAGCTGGGCCGTATGGGGCTGTTTATACAGCCTGGTCTGAAAAACTTCCAGCTTTCTGTCCCTGTTTTGTTTTGCGCATAACTTTTGCTTGGAAGGTCGGTTGGGGATGGGACTGGTGCCAAAAGTTTCATTTCGGAGTCTACTAAGTTTCCTCTGTTTTGCGGAAAGACCAATTCGGACCATAGCTAGGGCGAAGTTGCCATGTTGTACTGAAAGGTCCGGGTGTTCGCTGTTCTGCGAAACATTTTTGTAAATTCTATAGTAAATTATAGAAAAATCGTTAGGACGCGTGCGATACGTCCCTGAAACCGTAGGACTTAGAACTTCGTAATTATGAATTTTAATTTCTGTATTTATCAGTTTTAAGGGGGTAAATCAGGTCCCGAACAGACCCGTAATTCCTAATAAAAAGCTGGAATTTTTAGTCGTTTGAAAACTAGTAAACGTGTTATGGGTCGGGACTTTCCTTTGACTTTTTATACGTATTTAGGTGGGAGAAAGTGAAGAAGATTGCCGGGTTGGTGTTGCGTTTCGTGAGCACGCTGCTTAGCCTTGAGGTGAGTTCTCTCACTGCGTAGTTAGGAATTTCATGTATGTCGTTATTTTGTGTTACGTGTGATTACGTGTATTTATGTGCTTACGTGAACTAGATGGGATGTGATAACTGGTTGTGATTTATTAGATTCGTATGTGGAATATATATATATATATATATATATGCATGTGTACACCTCGGTGGGACTGAGGGGCTCGGTGGGACCGAGGCCTTGGTGGGACTAAGCTAGTACAACAATTTTTACTCGGTGGGACCGAGGGCTCGGTGGGACTGAGTTTGTTTTAATGTATTTTGTGTACTCGGTGGGACCGAGGTTCGTGCTCATTTAATAATCATTATGTGGTTTGATATTCGTGGTAATGGTGATGTTGCCTACTTGCGAGTAGGGGCGATATGCGTGGGGTTGCTACCTACGTGCGTGATTGAATTCACTAAGCGTTTAGCTTACCCTTCCCCAATGTGTTGTTATTTCAGGTGCGGGCGGCAGTCGGGCGTGACCGTACACACATGGAGCGCGGAGTGTCAAATATTATTAAACTTTCACTTTTGAACCCTTGAATTTAGTTATGAAATTTTCCGCTACATAAACTTTGTTGATGGTTTGAAGTAACGACGTTAATTTTATTTAAGACGTGAATATTTAAATCATGGTTGTTTTATAATGAATTGTATGTTTTAAAAATTTTAAATTTCCTTGTAATTTTTGGGACGTTACACTTGGCCTAAAGGAAAAATTGAGGATGTCCTAGTCCAAGTTGATAAGTTTATTTTTCCAGCTGACTTTATCATTCTAGACTTTGAAGCTGACAAAGATATCCCCATTCTTTTAGGAAGACCTTTCCTAGCCACTGGAAGAACCTTGATTGATGTCCAGAAAGGAGAGTTGACCATGAGAGTGCATGACCAAGAAGTCACTTTTAATGTTTTTGATTCTCTCAGGTACCCTGAAAAAGTTGAGGAATGTTCCACTTTGAGCATGATAGAGACTTGGTGTCAAGATAAAAGCTTGGGAGAAATGTTGGGAATGGAAGACTCTGACAGTGATAAGGAAGACTGTGAAGACTTGCAACCACCACAGGAAGTTGCTGCTTTTGAAACCTTAGATCATAAGGATAGGAAGACTTTTGTCCCATCCTTAGAAGTTGCACCAGACTTAGAATTGAAACAACTTCCCTCACATTTAAAATATGTCTTTTTAGAGGACCCTATGAAGTTGCCTGTCATTATTTCATCATCACTAGACCTAGAACAAGAGGAAAGATTGGTCAAAATGCTAAAACTTCACACAAAAGCCATAAGATGGACCATTGTTGATCTCAAGGGCATAAGGCCAACCATTTGTCAACACAAAATCATTTTGGAAGATAAAGACTTCACATCAGTTGAGCCTCAAAGAAGACTCAATCCTGTGATGAAAGAAGTTGTCAAAAAAGAGATTTTAAAATGGCTTGATGCAGGCATAATCTATCCTATTGCTAGTAGTACATGTGTTAGTCCTGTGCAGTGTGTACCCAAAAAGGGTGGAGTGACTGTTGTACCAAATGAGAAGAATGAACGTATACCTACTAGGGTAGTGTCTAGATGGAGGATATGCATGGATTATAGGAAGTTTAACAAAGCTACTCAAAAGGACCATTTTCCATTACCCTTTGTTGACCAAATGTTAGACAGATTGGCAGGAAAAGAGTTTTATTGTTTCTTAGATGGCTACTCAGGTTACAATCAAATCACCATTGCACCTGAGGACCAAGGAAAAGACCACTTTCACTTGTCCATTTGGAACCTTTGCATTTAGAAGAATGCCTTTTGGACTTTGTAATGCCCCAGCCACTTTTCAAAGATGTATGATGTCTATTTTTTCTGACATGTTAGAAACCTCCATGGAAATCTTCATGGATGACTTTTCAGTTTATGGGACATCATATGACCTATGTTTACAAAACCTGGAAAAGAGTCTCAAAAGATGTGAAGAAACAGACTTGGTTTTAAACTGGGAAAAATGTCATTTTATGGTAAAAGAAGGCATTGTGTTGGGACATCTCATTTCCAAAAGAGGCATAGAAGTTGATAAGGCCAAATTAGAAGTCATTTCAAATTTGCCTGAACCAACAACAGTCAAAGGTATCAAAAGTTTTTTGGGACATGCTGGATTTTACAGGAGGTTCATAAAAGATTTTTCAAAAATTTCAAAACCTCTTTGTTTATTGCTACAGATTGACCAAGTGTTTAATTTTAATGAGGATTGCAGAAAAGTTTTTAACACTTTGAAAGAAGCATTGGTCACTGCGCCTGTGGTAATAGCACCAGATTGGTCCCAACCCTTTGAAATAATGTGTGATGCTAGTGATTGGGCAGTTGGAGCAGTTTTGGGTCAAAAGAAAAATAAAATATTCCATCCTGTTTACTATTCCAGTAAAACTCTCAATGATGCTCAAATCAATTACACCACTACTGAAAAAGAATTATTAGCTGTGGTTTTTGCTTTTGAAAAATTCAGAGCATACTTGATTGGTACTAAAGTAACTGTTCACACAGATCATGCTGCAATCAAGTATTTGATTTCTAAAAAGGATGCAAAACCTAGGTTGATAAGGCGGGTCTTGTTATTACAAGAGTTTGATTTGGAAATCATTGATAGAAAAGGAGTGGATAATCAAGTGGCTGACCATTTGTCTAGGTTGGAAAAACAAGAAAAACCTGTTTATAGTGGTGAGATTTGTGAGACATTCCCTGATGAAAGGATTTTGGCTATACAGCATGCCAAAGCTCCTTGGTTTGCAGACATTGTAAACTATTTGGCTTGTGGAGTCATTCCTAAAGAGTTTAGTAAACACCACAAGAAAAAGCTCATCTATGATTCCAAGAAGTATTTATGGGAGGACCCTTTTTTGTTTAAAATTTGTGCAAATCAGATGATCAGAAGATGCATACCACAAGAAGAAATGACATCAGTTTTACAGCACTGCCATACAGGACCTTGTGGAGGACATTTTGGAGGAAGTAGGACAGTAGCAAAGGTTTTACAATCTGGGTTGTTCTGGCCTACTTTGTACAATGATGCTCATAACTTTGTAAAAAGTTGTGATGAGTGTCAAAGAAGTGGGAATATCTCTCAAAGAAATGAAATGCCCCTAAATGGAATTCTAAAAGTATAATTATTTGATGTTTGGGGCATAGACTTTATGGGACCTTTTCCAATCTCCAATAATTGTGCCTACATTTTACTTGCTGTAGACTATGTGTCCAAATGGGTGGAAGCTTTGGCTTGTCATTCCAATGATGCCCGAACAATTGTCAATTTTTTGCAAAAACAGATTTTTACAAGATTTGGTACACCCAGAGCCTTGATAAGTGATGAAGGCACCCATTTCATAAACAAGTTGTTAGAGGAAGTTCTTGAAAAATACAACATTCAGCATAGGGTGGCAACTGCTTACCACCCTCAAACCAATGGTTTGGCTGAGTTGTCAAATAGGGAGATAAAAGGAATTTTAGCAAAAGTGGTTAAACCACACCGGAAGGATTGGACCTCCAAATTGGATGATGCCCTATGGGCCTACCGGACTGCTTTCAAAACCCCTATTGGAATGTCTCCTTACAAATTGGTTTATGGAAAGGCCTGTCATTTGCCAGTTGAGCTAGAGCATAAAGCATATTGGGCCATAAAAGAACTCAACATGAATCTGGATGAAGCTGGTAAGAAAAGAACTTTTCAACTCTGTGAAATGTAAGAACATAGGAATTTTTCCTATGAAAATGCCAAGTTATATAAAGAAAAAACAAAAAATGGCATGACAAAAAGATTCTTCCAAAAGAACTCTATGAGGGTCAAAAAGTTCTTCTGTTCAATTCAAGATTAAAACTCTTTCCTGGGAAACTGAACTCAAGATGGACTGGACCTTATGATATTGCCAAAGTGTACCCCTATGGTGTAGTTGAACTCATTGATCCAGAGAGGGGTACTACTTTCAAAGTCAATGGTCATAAAGTCAAACCATTTTTTGACCCAACTAAATCACCACCACAACCTTATACGGTTGTCGAGCCTGATGAATGATAATTAGTTTTTCTTATTTACATCTGTATATATGCATAAAATAAAATACAAAAACATTCAAATAAAAATAAAAAGAACAAAAATATTTTTCTGACTTTTCAGTATAATAATTTTTCGTTAGGATTAAATTTTAAGTTTTCTTTTTCTAAAATTTTCATTTTGGGCCTTGCCCTATTTTGCTGGTTTGTTCAATCCATGTTGAAAAACGATTGAGCCCATATGCTTTGATATGTTTGTTTTATTTCAGGTATCAGATCAAAAGTACAGGCCCAAAATCGTAAAGCCCGTACCCATGGCCCGAGTCGTGTAGATGACTCTTGGGGTCATTTCAAATGGTCATAGAACTGTGATGATGGTCTGACTTCATCATCACCCTTTTTGCCAGAAAACTCATCGGAAAACACCATAGCCACCGTTCGCCTTCACCTTCGTCTCCAACAAGTACATTCGGGTAATAGTTTGCTGTTTCTAAACCTAGGAACAGTACAATAGCATCGCTGTTCACCATCTTCCTCGTTCCAATAGTACACCCCATTGTACTACCTTCTGCAACGAACCCATCTCAAGTACTAGTGATACCTCGTACTCTCCCAATTCGCAGCTGTAACCCTCCTCTCCAAGCCTCATCCTTTCTCTAAAAAGCCATCGATAACCCCTAAACCCTCCATTTCCATCTCAAATTCTCATTTTCTTCGACAAAAATCCTGCTACCCCCTGTTTCACCAATTTTTTTCATGGCTAAAACCAAGTCCAAAGCACGAAGAAGAGAGTTTCCTTCTGAAAACCACGATACACATGGAGAGAACCCCATTGATGCTACTCCCATTAACCAAACACCACCAACTCGGATTTTACCCTGTGTTCCACCATTTAGACCCATTCGCCGAGTAACCAGGAGCAGTGGTTTCCTGAAGACGAAGCCAATGACACCAGAAGAAGGGTCTGCCATTCCACTTTCTGACAATTCCGATTCTGAGGAAGACACATCACCATTACAGAAGGCCAAGTTTGAGGTGGGAAGTTCGAACCCTTTGGATGCGTTGGTAGAAGCGATTCAGGCCATGGTTCGACCCTTTCCTAAGGAATCACACGACACCAGCCACAACCATGGAAAGAAACCTCTATCTCAACCCATGCCTGTAAATATGATAACATCTTTTCCTTCCAGACCACAAACCTCCATTGGAACCCTGTTGAATCAAAGTTTGGGAGTACCTAGAGATGTTCCTACTCCATCCTATTTCTCCCAAAGGCCTCTAATATTGATCACCCCTAGTTCCAAACCGAGATCCCTGTCCAATTTGAACCAAATCCCTGCTGGATTCATATCCATGTTGCACACAGGAAGACCTAGAACTTTCCCACCTTTGCCCAAACTACCTATCGTCTCTTCAGTGAGAATCCCTGAGCTGTCTGTGCAACAAGCCATTTCCACAACCCCAAGACCTCATACACAATCTGATACCATCACTCTTACACAATTAGATGATTTTCTTGCTAAGTTTAACCGTACTTACCAACCTAGAATGCCAACACCCAACTCAGTGATTGAGCCGTCTTATGCAACAAGTATAATTAATCATGTCCCTGGGAAAGCCCTTGTTATTGTGGAAGCTGTGATACCACAAAGCCCTATAAATGAGCAGCCAATCCCCATGTTTGTTGATGAACCTGTGATCAAAAACCCTGCACAAGAAATCCCCAAAGCCACCTCTGTGCCAATTACCAACCCTGTTGAAACCATGATACCAGAAAATGCCTCTGTTAAGACCCCTGTTTCTAAAGTCACATCAGAAAAATCCCTTTGATTCGAGTCCCTTTTGGGGAAGCCACCAGTGACACTCCATTTTTTATGGAAACACTAGACCCCCTTGACAAACCCATGAAGCAGCCTCAATTAGAGTGGTCTGATGATGAGAACCCCCAGGTGGATACCAGTATTGATTGGGGAAATAATGATGTGGAAGATGAGATAGTCATCACTCCCACTAGGGATGCTTCTCTTCCTCCCTCTCCCCAAGAAACACAGAAACAAAGTCCCAAGGTTCTATCACCAAAGAAACAGGCTAAGAAGAAGGCTGAGAAGACTGTGCAGAAAAAGCCTACCCTCACATCGCTCAAAATCAGACTGAGAGGCATTTCTAAGGCCAAACCTGCAAGCAAGGCACATCAAGGAAAGGCAAAAGACACCAAGAGTAAAGGGAAGAAAGCAGAGGCTGCTGCTAAAGTCACAACTGAACAGGTAAAGGATGTGGCTGCAAATAAGCAAAAAAAAGGGCAGAGATGGAAGAATACGGCATGGGAGAAACCTCTAGCACTCCTCAGAGGATCACCAGACAGAGGGCCAGAAGTCTTTAGCAGGATAGCCCAAACACCGCAGTCCTACAGCACTCTTCCAGTGCTGCAAGATCAAAAAGAACCAAGAAGGTATCCTCTTCATCATCTCCTACTGAACTGTTTAGCACACCTGCAACACTAAAAAAATACCCGATGTTTGCTGATAGACTTGGCCAGACACCTAAAGGATTTGCTCCTCAAATTGTTTTGGCAAATCCTCAAATTAAAACCATAATTGAGGAATTTGGGTGGGAAAAGTTATGTGTTGTACCTAACCACTTTAATGAGGACTGGGTAAGGGAATTCTATACTGAGATGGCAGTGACCCCTGGTGTAGAGCTTCTGGTTAGGCAAACCCCTGTTTCATACTCCCCTGAAGCTTTGAATGAGTTGCTAGGATTGACACCACCTCTAGAATCTGAGTTTGATAGGTTGAAGGCTGGGGTTACTGATGAGGAATTAGAAGATATGCTAAACACCCTAGCCCATCCTGGAGCCTCATGGACCTTAAAAGGCAGATGTAGAACCCTCAGAACATGCTTTCTAAAAGCAGAAGCCAATGTCTGGTTCTACTTTATCAGACACACTTTGAACCCAACCAGTCATGACACAAACCTGTGTATGGATAGGGTGATCTTGTTGTACTGTATCATGGAGTGTCACCCGACAAATAAAAATGTTAGACTAACGCCTAGTGAGTTCAAGAGTTTATATCATTAGCAAAATAATTCGTTAAACGAAAAGAGCGCAATTTAAATCATGATTTTCCGAAAAAGTTTATATAAATATGCAAACAACTCATTTTCCCAACGCACACAATTTCAGCAACGAAAACTCCAATATATATAACGGTTTCCAAAATGAAATAAATTCCATAACTACTCAAAAAGGTGGAAAAATATTTAATTTCCAAATAATATAAATAGGAACAAGACTCTATTATTCAAAACATCCAAACACGGATGAGACATAACACGCCGCCCACAAATCATGGAAAATAATCCATATACATATAAAACGTCAACGAAAACAAGGATAGAGATAAATACCCGAAACAACATGATAGGGTTAATTTATTAACCCTATTTTAGCCGTTTTTAGTAGAATTTTAGTCTGTTTTATTTGCCCAAAGTCAATATTTAAGTCTTTTTTGGTAGCTTTTTAGCATTTTTTGTGTTTTAGGTGTCAAGCATGATTTAATGGTATAATCTCTATCTTTTGGATCTTATTGGGCATGTTTTGAATGATTACAGAATTTGGCTGGGCACTACTACGACAATGCTATAGGAATTGAACGCTGTAGGAGTGCTGAAGGAGTTAGCAGCTGGGCCCTTTTTGAAGAAACTTTGGGCCGAAGCCTCTTTTGAAGACAAGGCTGGAGTTGATTTTTGAGGAGACATAAAGCACATGGAACATCAGTCTTAATCACCAGCTTTTGATTGCTTTGTCTCCACACAACTCTCCTGGTGTATTAAGACGCGATTTTCAGCCCTAATCTTCATTTCTTCATAACTTTTGCACCACAACTCCGATTTTGATTATTCAAGTTGCTACGGTTTTGTTTTTAAGAGCTCTTCAAGGATCTAGAAAGAGTTTGAAGTATATTGTATGATCCAAGAGTATTTGGTGGTGATTGAGGTAAACTACTCACTTTTTCCACCTATGGAGTTAGGGTTTTTGTGTTTTGTTGATTTTGGATGATGTATGTTGGGGGGAACATATATAAGTGTTTGGGAATGATTATTTATGGTTGGAAACTTGTGAATCTAGGTTTTTGGAAGATTTGGCCTAAGGATTCGGGTTGCATCAAAGGAGCTTACGTTTGGGGAAAATCTAGATTTAGCCTAAATCTAGCAAGGTGAGTTCAAGTTGCTTTGTGAAAACTTTGTACATGCCAAAATATGTGTTTTTAAAGTATTTGTGTGCCTTATGTGAAAATATTCCTTGTTGAATTATTTGGTGGGTTTTCGATTTAATCAAAGTGTTGAACTTTACATATCTTATAAAACATCCATATTTGGGGATTTTGGTCAATCCGACCATGTGAATGTTTTGAGAGTTGTAAACCTTTATTTTGGGGCCGATGGCCAAGCGAGGAATAGGGATGGTAACGGGGCGGGTTTGGGGCGGGTATCCCCTTACCCGGCCCCGACCCTGGTTTCGGTTTCATGTACCCGGCCCCGGCCCCGGTCCCCGGCGGGTACGGGGATTAACCACCCGGCCCCGGTCAGATACCCGGTCAAACCCCGGTCAACCCGGTCAAAGGCCCGGTCAAAGACCCGGTTTATGCAACATTTTTTGTTGATTTTTTTCCCAATTTTAACAGCTTACAATAAATAATAAAACATAATAATAGAAACATTGTTCCAAAAATCCAAGTTTAAAGAAACAACACAAGTAGTTTAAAATTAAATAACAATTAATCCTAAAGGCAACCGGTTCTTCTTCTTCAACAATCAACATCTTCATCATATGCAACTGTCTCATCAAATCCTTGCGGCTCCCCGTCCTTTTTATCTGAAATTAAAAAAAACATACAAGTTAGTAAATTTATATATGCATGTATTATATAACAATTTATATAATTATTACCTTCAAGTTCTTTCTTCAACCAACTTTGGGTGCACATCAATGCCGTGACTGTTTGCGCTTTTAGCCGACTACGTTGTTTTGTTATCTTGTTTCCGCTCATGCTAAAAGCCGACTCAGATGCTACCGTGGAAATCGGAATGGCTAAGATATCCCTCGCAATCCTTTGCAAGACAGGAAACTTACTACCATTGCTACCCCACCATACCAATATATCAAAGTTTTTTTGGTCGAATGGCAACAATTTCTCCGTCAAATACTGATCCAACTCGGTTGCTTCCAACACATCATCTTCGGTCCTAATTGTCGCGTACTCCATTACCCATGCCTCATCTGCGTCCAAAGATGACCCCAAATCTGATTGAGTAGTGCAAGATTGTCCTTTCCCTTTGATTTTCTCATACTTTCTCCTGTACTCCTCAAATAAATCGCTACATAGGCTACGTACTCTCATCATCTCATCTTTTGCGTTGGCACCATAAATCTTTGGAAATAAATAATTAATCAACTTAAGCTTATGTCTCGGATCTAAAACGATAGCCACACTCATGACATCATGTATGATTGCCCAATATTTATCTAATTTAGTCAACATACATGATGCCATGTTCCTAATAACGGCATCCGGATCGTCTAGCCAACGCATAATAGATACTTTCATGTCACACATCAAAGGGAAGAACAAGTTTGAAGTGGGATACTTTGTCCCAGAGAATTGTCCGGTCACACGATAAAACAATTTCAACTTATCACAAACAAGTAATGCCATTCTCCATTCATCTTCACTAGGTGCACTAACATAATGCCTTTCTTTCTTGCTCAAACGAGTAAAAACATCTTTGTACTCTAAGGCAACACTCAACATAATGTAAACAGAATTCCATCTCGTCTTGCAATCAAGCACTAACTCTTTTTCACAATCTACACTTAGTTGTCGTGCGACGAGTCTAAAGTCTTGAGCCCTTTTAGGAGTTAATGACCAAAAAGACACACTATCTCTAACTTTCTTGATTGAGCTCTCAATCTTAGAAAACCCATCTTGCACAATGAGATTTATAATATGCGCACAACATCTCATGTGAAAAAACCTACCCTTTAAAATTAGTGAAGAAGGAGAAAGGGTACCTAAGAGTCTGTCAACCATCGCATCATTCGTTGAACAATTGTCAAGTGTCAATGTTGACAACTTGTTGTCAATGTTCCAATCCATGAAACAATCAATCATCACTTGGGACAATGCATCGGCAGTGTGTGGAGACGGCACATGTAAAAAGCTGCATAAAAATAGCAACTATTAGTATAACATTGACTAATTATAAAGATTTAAGTAATAGTAAAAAAAATAACCTGATAATCTGATTTTGTAACTTCCAATCGGCATCTATGTAGTGTGCTGTTATTGCCATGTAACCTTTGTTTTGTTTACCCGCTGTCCACAAATCCGAAGTGAGGGCAATCCTACTTTCGTTCTTTTCCAACCATGATAAAACGGAACCCTTTTTTTTCATAAATCTTCATGATGTCAGACTTAATTGTAGCTCTACATGGAACCTTAAATGAAGGTTCAAGACCATTTGAATACTTTCTAAAACCATAATGCTCAACAACTGAAAGTGGATAATCATGAATAATTATCATGTTAGCTATATCTTCCCTTGATTGTTCGGCATTAAACTTATAATTACTTAACACTAATGTTTTCCCATCCTTTGTCGTTTGTTCTTGAACTAAGATCTGTTGTCTTATGTCCTTTGAAATTCTCCTAGGACATTTTTGGATGTGGTCTTTCAAATGTGATGTCCCGTCATTAGGTCTACCGGTCATTTGTTTGTTGCAATGGTTACATTTTGCATACCTACGTTGATCATTAACATATACCGGTTCAAAATGGTTCCATACAATCGATTTCCGTCTTTTGGTTGATGGTCCAGTGACCGTATTTGCGTTTGACATAGGCATGCTTACTGATTCGTTCGTGTCAACATGAGGCGTATCAACTTTCTCGTTTTCTTCCGTATCATCACATCCTATGTCTGCAACATTTTCATCCCCCAAAGTTGCCATCTACAAGAATTGACCAATTAGGTACTACCACAAATCCACAATATAACAAATCCACAATATAACAATTTAAGTATATAACAATTAACAACTATTAGGTACTACCACAAATCCACAATATAACAAATCCACAATATAACAATCTAAGTATATAACAACTATTAGGTACTACCACAAATCCACAATATAACAATTTAAGTATATAACAATTAACAACTATTAGGTACTACCACAAATCCACAATATAACAAATCCACAATATAACAAATCCACAATATAACAACTATTAGGTACTACCACAAATCCACAATATAACAAATCCACAATATAACAATTTAAGTATATAACAATTAACAACTATTAGGTACTACCACAAATCCACTGGAATCCTAACATAATCAAGAATTTTCACCCCAATCTGCAGTTCTGCACCCCAAGAGTTCCTCACTATCCAGTAATCTAACATTTTAAGTAGAAATGTACCAGTTAGCGGCGGGCGCCGGGCAGCGGCTAATCAGAGGTAGCAGCGGGCAGCGCCGCAGCAGGCAGCGGCGGACCGGTCGTCGGCGTATACGGTGGACTGGAGTGTGGACCGGCGGCGGCTCTTGGGCGGCGACCGGACTGACGAGTAGCGACTAGCGAGCGACCTAATTTGGGAACAGGGGTTGAGAAGTGAGAAGTGAGAACTTGAGTCAGTGAGTCTTGAGATAATGAGTTGAGACCTAATTTAAATTATGTATATAATATATATATATATATATATATAAAATAAATTAATATACTATAATGAAACCGGGGTACCAGGCGGGTCGGGGAGTACTTCACCCGCCCCCGGCCCCAACCCCGGTTAGAGGAAACCGGGTATCCCCGGCCCCGGTCCCCGACCCCGCAAAACCGGGTAATACCCGGACCCGGCCGGGTCGGGTGGACCGGGCTCCCCGTCGGGTCGGGTGAAATCACCATCCCTAGCGAGGAATTAGAAGGTGAAGATTTTGGGTAACGATGCATTTTGGTTTATGTAACCGTGTGAGGGACACGTATTTAACCAAACATTTATTTTGGCCTTTAAAGGCTTGATTTATACTCAAACGAGTCTTTTGAGCATTTGCCGGTTTTAGTGGCTCGAGGTGGAGTCTTGGATGTGTTATATGCTTAATTGCAATTTATTTGAATATGTGCCGGTTTGAGTGTTTGGTCTTAGGTGCGAAGACCGTTTGATGATTTTGTATTCGTAGTACCTTTGGGTCTAATGAATCTTTGTGTGTTATATGCTTTGTTGAGTTAAGATAGAGTTGCATATACGTATACACGCACATATAAATGCATATATGATTGACTTCATTGGGAAGGTGGCAATGAAGGGGTTGTGAGATTATCATGCCTCGGAGCGTGTGTTTGCATGATGTGGGTTAGACGCATATTATTTGCATGAGTTGATGTGATAAATGATCATTAGATCTATTGAGCAGAGGGCTCGATTTTGGGCTCGGTTGAGTCTTGATGGCATTCGCCCGGTTTTATTAAGCTCGATGTGGGCTTGGGGTTTGCATTGCATGAGTTGCATTATGTTTGAGATTTACATGATTTGAATGCATTAGTTATTCTTTTGGGGTCATGTATTTATATTTAAGTCGAGTAAGCTTGTTTCAGATGGTGGGTTTTCCCAAGGTAAAGATCCAGTAGGATTGAACTTGATGGCTTGGACTAAAGACCTAGTATGGTTGATGTCTAAGAAGGGCTAAAGACCTAGTTTTGGTTGATGCCGGAGATGGACTAAAGACCTAGTTTTGGTTGATGTCTAAAATGGACTAAAGACCTAGTTTTGGTTGATGTCTAAGATGGACTAAATATCTAGTATGATTGATGCCTATGATTGACTAAAGACCTAGTATGGTTGATGTCATCTGTTTTCCACATCCAAGAAGCTTACTTGCATTTATTTAATCGTGGTTTAATTTATGTGTTTGCCACATTCGATGAGATCGGGTCTCCCCCGTCACCGAAGGGTATTGATTTTGGACATTTTATTTATTTGCATTGTTGAGGTTATGTTATATTATATGCATATGAATTATTTTTCATGATTGATATACGTATTTATGTTACATCCTTATTGGACGTTTTAACTATTGGCGTTTTATTCGCGGTGGCGATTATTTGAGAAATTGTTATTAATTAACTCTTGATGTGAGTTTTGGATTTGAGTCCTTTGCAGAGAAACGATTTTCATTGGAAGCTTTCCTCTCAGAAATTGTGTGCGTTTGGAAAATGGGTTGTCGATGTCTTTTATACAAACCCTTTTAGAAAATCATTTATTAAGTTGAAGTTGTCGATTTATCAAATGATTTGCTCTTGACGTAAACTCTTGAACTCATTAGGCGTTAGCCTAACATTTTTATTTGTTGGCATGTGCAACAGATTCAGGTTGAGAATAGTTTTAGTTACACTGTGAATGGATGAGTACTAGTAGAGAGCACAAGAAGTGAGATGCTTAGCGAAGTCTTCCGCACATATTTGGGATTAGCAACTTGTAATTGGTTTTAAGTAACACCCGTCTTGAGATGTTAGTTGTTTAATTTGTGATGTTCAAAATATGAGGTATTTTCAAGGATGTTTTGTAGAGATGATTTTATCATCTTTTAGTCATTTTATTGAAATTGAAGTTAATTGCTCGTTCCAATTTTGAGGGTGTTACAAACACCTTTAAGCGTACACTTGTAGAGTATCAACTTCAACCCCTCTAGGTCTGTACATTGAGTTATTCAAATCCAAGAGAATATATTAGCACATAGGTCTTACACCTTACCTCGATGCCTAAATGTGCCTCAATGTGGAAAACTAGCGTCCCATCATTGGCATAATACCCAAGTGCAAGGACATCAAGTTCAACCACCCTCGATTTATACCTCTAGTCCTTCGCAAAGGGTCTTTCGGTTTACGAGTTCAACCACCCACGATCTATACCTCGCTCCCGCTAACCAAAATTATCTCCAATTCAAAAACAGGGATAAAGTTCCCATTAAACCAAATGACTGACTCAATTTTAGTTTTTCAGGAAATCAAATAAAAAGACCAAAGTGTCCCTCATTTAACGTACAAATAATATACCTAGCCTTATCAAAATAAGGACCACAATTTTCAACAAATCACAAGGACTGTTTTTGTAATTTACCCTAACTTATAGAGTAAATTATATGTTTTCGACCATATGGCTTGTTAAAAACAGTGACCTTTTGTCTATGTGTCTGCGAAATTGCGGTTTTCGTCCTTATGATTGTGTTTGCTATACGAGAGTAGACATGACATGGAAAACTCTAAGAGACTAAAACATTGTAAACCACAAAGGTTAAAAACGTAATTTCAAAATCACATGAACAAAAACAGCAAGTTTTACCAAACCACAAAGACGAAAAATATACTTCATTTAAAATATTCATTTCCAGAAAGGTAAATTAAGTTTTTTTTGGTCTCTTTGGGTTGTTTAAAATTGTAGATTATGTTCTGTCGTTTTAAAATTGTGACTTTCATTCTTATGGTTTACAGTTCCTTTATATTTTCATCTCTGAGACTAACTACTACTTTTAAATATAAGCGATTAAAATAGAAATGAATTATAAACCACATGGACCAAAAAAACAAGAAACGTAAAAGTTATTAGGACGAAAACAATAATGAATCTAAATTATAAGGATGAAAAATCGTAATTTCAAAATTATAAAGACGAAAGTTGAAATTCCCAAAAAACCAGAGGGACTAAACCCGTAATCTACTTAAAACTATATTTTCCAGAAATTCCCACATCGGGTGAAGTGAGAAACGACGTGTTGTTCTTAAGGACCGTTTCGATGGTTAAAATCGCCGGGCTCAGTAGCGAGGGCCTGTGACCCAAGTGGGGGCATTAAGGTTAAATGGAGGGCGAAGAACTAGGGGCAACCTTGTGATCCGAGAGTTTGTGGAGGTGCTTGGCTTGCTGTGGGAGGGTGAGTGGTGGTGACACTGAGATCGGTGCACACCTTTCGATTATCCCTTCTAGCAAAGGGAGATTGCTAGTTGAGGTGATTGGCTTATAAAAAGCCTTATATGGCTTGATGATAAAATTTACTCCGGTGAATGTCCTCCAATTGAGCCCGACGATTAACTTTTTTTATTTATTTTGGAGATCGATTCGAGAATTGGAAGTTTAAAACCTGAATCGACCTAAAATTTGTGTTAATTGCTTGCTCGTTTTTTTTTGTCGAATTTCTGATAATTTTCTCTGTGTTTTTATTTCGGTTTTTTGTTTATTTTGCGCTCAATTCTCGAATTGGAGCTTGAATTCAACCAAAAGGTAAATGTGTATACGTGTTTGATTGCTTGTTCTCTGTGTTGTTATTTAGGTTTTTTGTTTGATTTTGAGCTCAATTCTCGATTTGGAACTTGAATTCGTGTTTGATTGCTTGTTCTTTGTGTTTTTATTTTGTCGAATTACTGTTTCTAAAATTGCTACCTGTTGTGTTTGTTTGAAACGATCTAAATTTTATGTTTCGTTTTCAGTTTCGGTTCTGGAATTGGAAGTTTAAAACCTAAATCGACATAAAATCGATATACGTATTTGTGTTAATTGCTTGCCCTGTGTGTGTTTTTGTCGCATTGCTGATAATTGTTGGAATTTTGTTTTAAGTCAATCGCTAAATGTGTATACGTGTGTCATTGCTTGTTCTCTGTGTTGTTATTTAGGTTTTTTGTTTGTAGATAGCTACATGTTGTGTTTGTTTGAAACGATCTAAATTTTATGTTTCGTTTTCAGTTTTGGTTGTCGAATTGGAAGTTTAAAACCTAAATCGATATATCTGATTTGTGATAATTGCTTGCTCTGTGTGTTTTTTTGTCGAATTGCTGATAATTTTTTGGAATTTTGTTTTAGGTCGATTGCAAACCAATTTGCATGTTTGATCATGGGTTCAATTTTTGTTTGTAGATTGCTACCTGGTGTGTTTGTTTGAGATGATCTAAATTTTATGTTCCATTTTGGGTTTCAATTCTCAAATCGCAAGTTTAAAACCTGAATCGACCTAAAATCGGAATACGTATCCGTGTTAATTGCTTGATCTGTGTGTGCTTTTCTGGATTTACTGTTCTATATTGCTACCTTTGCCTGTTGGGTTTGTTGTTGTTTGATCCAGGAAAAAATTGAAGTATAAAAGATATATTTGTCTATAAATAAAAAGTAATTTGGAGAGTTTCTGTTGATTTCCCCTGATAATAACCATTTTTGTCGAGTTCCAGGAAGCTACTTTACTAGAATAGGGAGGTTTGGCTATTCACATGTGAATTGTTGGATATCATCTACAAACTTGAAAGTTATGGTAATAGACTCCTTCAGATTATGTTAAACCTCATTAGATTCTGATGTCACATTTCCAAAGTGGTTGAATTCTTTGCTTTTCTATATCGAGCTCTTAACTGATGGTATATTTGTGAATATATTGTACTCTTATCTGAGGTCTTAATTGTTGTTATCTTTTGTGATTATTTTGCTAAGAGTCAGACCAGTAACCAAATAAGTTAATAAGAAAACGGCTAATCACATGTGATTTTACACTTAAAATCATGTATAAAGTCACATGTGATTCACACGACTCCACATCGCTTGCACACCCTTGCGTTGACCTGTGTAAAATCACATGTGGTTTTGCACGTGATTTGGCCGTTTTCGTCTCTTATTTGGTTGCTCATATTTTTTTTATGTCACAAAATATTATATACTTCAAAAGGAAAGGTTTGTAGTGCCAACCATTGATCATTTTCTGAGATGCCAAACGTTTCAGGACTTCACGTGCACATAATAAAGGAAAAAGGTTGAAACCAAATAACTTACATAGATCATATATGACAAATGGCTAGAAAAAAGCCAGCTGAGTTACTACCTATCCTCTGATTCATAATTGCTCTCAAGAAAAGGGTTGACATCAAACAAGTTACATATATCATATATCAGCTGGCCTAGACAAAATGCCAGCTGAGTTGCTACTTATTCTCTGATTCAAGATTGTTCTCAAGTATGCCAGAGCTCAACAAAATGCTCTGTTTATGGCTATAAACCATATTCTTGTTCTAGAGCCATATAGCTCTCTCTTTGATGAGCATAGGAACCAGCTTGCCTTGAAGATGCAGGCTCATGATCTCATTGGCTCCACCGACCAGCTTCTGTCCTATAAAAACGGCTGGGGCACATGGCTTACGCCCTAAGGCTTTGAGTTCCCTTTCGATTAGCTGACCATCTGGGTGTTCATCAAGCTCGTAAACAGTTGGGTTTGCCCCAAAGCTGCATATAAGTGTCATGATGCTGTGGCTTATACAGCAAGAGTTCTTGCTGAATATAACCACCGCTTTCTCAGTTACCAACCTTGGTATAATGGCCATTGCTGAATATAACAGTAAGATAATTTTATGGGGAAGGAGATAGAGAAAGGAAAATGGTGGTAAGAGGCTTGTGATGAGAATGAGACCCGATCGAGGATTTTGTTGGAGGAACTTAAACTGGCATGGAGGCTATATATAGCTCGACTAGAGAACAAAAGAGGAGCGAAAAGGTAGGTTCGAGTAGTATTTGACAATTTCCTAGATTACCCTTTTGACATTGATCTTAAATGGAGACCAAGATTGCAAATCTATGTAATAATATTCTAAAGGGGATCTTGGTATCCTTTGAAATCATTAAAGGATACACACCAATTCTAAGTTAAGTTATTATCGGCCGTCTCGGTTCTAATACGTATATCATCCAGGAACTCACTAAATTCCGGCAATTTCTTGTATAAGACCCTCTGTAATAGTCCTTGACTCCAATCATCTAGATGCAAGCCTACTCAGGAGGGTAATATGGTAATATCATATTATTTATTTATGTTGGAGCATCTGGTGTTGGTGGACAAAGTAATTCCATTTAATCAACTGGGCAATCCTCCATCTCGTACTAATATTCCTCTGCGTCGTAATTGAACAAGCTGAAAGCCACGAAGAAAGCAAATATTTGGAGAAAGATATGCTTATCACTGGTGGGGTCCTTTCGTGAAATGACCTTCTGACATATTTTTTTATATAAATCCATGACTTTCCGACAGGTTTGAGAATGCCACTGCTTAACAGAAGAATGCCCAGAAACCTGTCAGCTAATCCTGGATTTTTTTTTGTCAGGAGGTGATAAAACATATAATTGAGATGATTAAATCAAATGGCATCCATACAAGTAGAAAGGACATTTTTTCTTCTTATGGATTTCTGTATCTTTGAGTGCTTGATCAAAATATTATTTTTACTAACTCTGCTAGTTTAGTCACTACACAAGCTTCAAGTTGGGCTTTTCACTATTAACAATTACTTAGTGTTGGATTTATGCCATCCAAGGAATCAAACCAGCTAAAGTAAAAAAGATCTTATCAATCGAGAATGTTTTTGTACCAACTTTTGGGATTAATGCCAATCGATGCTTTGTTTTTTGCAGGTAGATGTTCTCACAAGAAAGCGTGGGATGAATATAGGGGGAGGGGCACGGATGGTTGAGAGAATTCTGACTCAGGTTACCAAAACTTGCGCTCATTGTCGCAAATTTAATTTCATTAATCATGATTATAGTGTATTCATGTTTGCAGCTATTGATAGAGTTAGATGGTGCTGATCAACGCAAGGGTGTTTACGTAATTGGTGCCACCAACAGGTGCAACACATCATCTTTCTGTTCTAAATTACTTATTCACAAAATATATATATATATATATGATTATGATAACTGATCTTGTTGAAATGATTGTAGGCCAGAGGTGATGGACCCAACAGTGTTAAGGCCCGGAAGATTTGGAAAACTTTGTTATGTACCTCTGCCAAATGAAGAAGAGCGAGGGTTGATCTTGAAAGCTCTTGCTAGGAATTTACCGGTAGATGCTGATGTGGATTTGATTGCTATTGGGCAGAGTGAGGCTTGTGCAAATTTAAGTGGAGCCGATCTTTCTGCGTTGGTCTGTATCTTAACAGTTGTGTTTGATTTTGTTTTTAGAAGCGAAGAGAACTTGCTTGCATTAAACATAACATTTTTGTCAAAATTTCAGATGCACGAAGCTGCCATGCATGGCCGCTGTTGAAGAGGAATTTACAAGATTTGAAGTTGCTGCTGGTGATGATCTTTACAACATAATACCATTAAAGCTATACATTTTGAGCAAGCATTGAAAAAAATCTCACCTTCTGTCTCAGATAAGGTAAGACTTAATTAATAAGCTCTCTTCTACATCATGTCCTAATATACATACATACATACATACATCACCATATATATATATATATATATATATATATATATATATCATAATCGACAAAAACCCACAACGTTATATAACTAATGTTATACAATGAACGTTGTACCTTAACTTTTGTAAATTATACCTCTCAAAGGAGGCGTGTGACCTTAATTGTAATATCTTGTGTGTTTTATTGCAGCAAAAAGAGTACTACCATCGTAGAGCTTCTCTAAGCAACTTAAATAAATCTGGGTTTTTTGACACTTGTTTCGTTTTGATTATTTTATTCTTGTCCTTGCATAGTGAGTAAAAATGAATTTTTGGTTTTGTTATTTCTTTCTTTCTGCAAAAGTAAATATTTTGGTTGATAAGTTGATTGATTGGCTATTGTTGAAATACTATCACCTACTTCCCGGGTAAGATTTTAGTCCACCAAAATGGCATCTTATGCTACAATTTAGCCGGTAAGCGCTAACCGTGGTAAGAGTCGTCGCACTCACTTACCGGGTAAGACTCTCGGTCCTTGCTTCCGCTAAGATTCTTGGTCCTTGTCATATTCATCCGGTAAGCTAATATGACTTGGTAAGCACTTACCAGGGTAAGCGTTTTGTAAACGTCCCCTTAGTGTTTTGAATACTTTTGTAGAACAATTTAAATTTATACAGAGTTATAAAACTAAAAGGGAAAAAAGAATCATTTATATATCAAATATATTGAATTTATAAAAAAATGATACCACGCATGGAAAGTTGGGTTTAAAATTTAAACCTTTTGAGCGTCTGCTTACTACTTTGTTCAATCCTTAAATAATTCATGTTCAACTATCTGTGTAATGGAATGAGAGTAAAGATTTGCTCAATTAGGGCTTTTAGTTTTTATGTTTCCATTTAATGTTCATTTAAGTCTTGTGTGTCATTCCTAACTATCATTTACCCACCAAGTTAAATGTTTTAAAACGTTAAAACAAATCATGCATGTCTTATCTTTAAAACAATAATATTTTGGATAATACATATATACATACATAGGATTTTTCCGGTGAGAAGTAGAGCTAACGTAAGAAATGTAAGAAGTGATTATTAATTGCTGGATGTACATTGATGAGATACACCAGATCAATCCCCGTATCAAACGTGATTCATTAATTGGATTTGAGATTAAAAGTAACCAATGATTCAGATTCACTTGTCACGCTTACTCAACTTTTTACACGTTCATACATAAAGGGTGCGTTTGGTACGCAGACAGGATAGAATAGAACATGACATAACAAAACAGAACAGTTGTTCAGCGTTTGGTAGACAGAACAGAACATATAACATTCGATAAAATACAATACATAAAATTTAAAGAACTAGTAAAATATAAAATAGAACGTGATATTTGGTGCTTTAAAATAGAATTAGATTTTATTTTGAGGTTATATTGGTAAAACATAAGCATGTTCCACCTTGTTCCAAATAAAAGTCCTGCCAGACACCAAATAAAAGTCCTGACAAACATGAGACAATGATCTCTGTTCTGTTGTGTCCTGTCCTGTCTAATGTACCAAACGCACCCAAAGAAAACAAAACGTAAATAAAAAGAACAAAAAATAAATACTAATGAGTCTACCCATCCATGAGGGTGCGTTTGGTACGCAAACATGATAGAACAGGACAAGACGACACATGACAGAACAAAACAAGACATAATAGTTGTTCAGCGTTTGGTAGACAGAACTGGACAGAACAGAACAGATAAAATACAATAAAATACAATAAAATTTAAAGAATGAATAAAATATTAAATAGAACGTGTATTTGATGTTTTAAAAGAGAATTAGATTTTATTTTGAGGTTATACCGATAAAACACAAGTGTGTTCCACCTTGTTCCATGGGTTGGGGGTGGAACAGACTTGTTCCACTTTGTTCCTGTTTGTTCCATATAAAAATCCTACCAAACATGAGACAATGATCTTTGTTCTTTTCTGTCATGTCCTGTCCAATGTACCAAATGCACCGTGCGTTTGGTACGCAGACCGGGTGGGACGGGACGGGACAAAAAAAATAGTCCCATGTTTGGTATGCCATGGGACAAAAATCAGATGGGACAACATGGGACAAAAATAAGTTTTCATGGGACAAAACTTAAGATTTTTTGTTTTTCACCAAAATAGGTGAAACAACATGGGACTAAAAGATAAGTTTACTAAAATACTTCTTTTTTTCAACATCAAATAGCTAAACCTAGATTAAAATCATCTTCTCCAGTCCTGTCCTGTCCAGTCCCGTCTCGTCCCGTCCCGTCCCACTCAGTTTACGTGCCAAACGCTATATGAAGTAAGAACGAGAGAAAGGGGAGGAAGTTGACGTGGAAGCTATCAAACATCATGACCTCATTTAACATACGTGTTTTGTATTTCATAATTCAAGGTTGTTAAACAAATGCCAACCACCAATGTACACAATTAGATATCCTTTTTTTTATTAAAATATTCAAAAAAGTAATATATAGGATATTTGATTTTATATGAATTGTTGATTTAAATAAATGATTGTTTAGTACAATCAAACTGAAAAAGAAATGATGATAAATAATTCGAATATTATTTGTTTATTCTTTACAAAATTTTAGATTTTTTTTAATTTAGGGATTTCCACTCCAACTTTCATTGTTCTCTATTTTAATATAATTGTTATAATAAAAGAATTATAAAATTTTAAAGTTTTATATTTTAGGAGTAAACTACAATTTTGGACCATGAGGTTTGCAGCTTCCTCCGAAAATGGTTCCTATACTTCAATAACTACAGTGAACATCCGTACTGTTTGTATTTTGCTTTGAAAGATGTCTCTCATCGTTAATTCCGTTAAAAACACAGTTAAGTTAAGGGGTATTTTCTTCTTTTTCTTTAATAAGAACAAATTGTACAATTTTGTTAAAATCAGAGTGACCAAATAGTAATTTACTCTGATTTCTTTCTAATTTACTCTGGCACCTGGGTTTGTCATCTCCGACGATCAGGACGCCGTCTCCGGCGACCAAGAACATCTTCCCCTGTGACCAAGAACATCGCAGCCATCTGCAACATCCCATTGCTCCCCTTTTATTCACAGATACTACCAACCGATTGTAATTGATACCAATCATGTTAATACCGATTTAATTCGTACAGTTAGTATACATGGTTGGTCTACTTTGGTACAAAGTTGCTACCCTATGGGGGTGTTTGGTTCGTATAATGGAATTGGAATCCATTGAATAAATCTGACTTTGAAATAATTTGAATGGAATTTGATCACACGTTTATTTAGTAGGAATTGAATGAAATTCAATTCTTTCACTTAAGTCAACTAATGATGAATTCCTTAATTTCTGGAATTCAATGGAATTAAAAATATTCCATCATTTTTATTATCTGAAACAAACATATTATATGTTATTTGATCAAATGAATTATGTTATGCATTCCAATTCTTCAAAATCTATGAACCAAAAAACTTAACTTGGATAACACCCGGATTAAAATTTGGTTATTTTATATCAAAACAACAAAAAATGAAATAATAGTTACTAGAAAGGCATACCTAAAACAACACCTTTCGGTGACGGGGGAGAATCGGTTCCATCGAATGTGGCGGGCACACAAAGTTAAGCCACTTATTAACGTTCTTGGATTATAATCATAAGACATATCAAGCTCAACACCTTTAAGCGTACACTTGTAGAGTATCAACTTCAACCCGTCTAGGTTTGTACATTGAGTTATTCAAATCCAAAAGAATATATTAGCACATAGGTCTTACACCTTACCTCGATGCCTAAATGTGGAAAACTAGCGTCCCATCATTGGCATAATACCCAAGTGCAAGGACATCAAGTTCAACCACCCGCGATCTATACCTCTAGTCCTTCGCAAAGGGTCTTTCGGTTTACGAGTTCAACCACCCACGATCTATACCTCGCTCCCGCTAACCAAAATTATCTCCAATTCAAAAACAGGGATAAAGTTCCCATTAAACCAAATGAGTGACTCACTTTTAGTTTTTCAGGAAATCAAATAAAAAGACCAAAGTGTCCCTCATTTAACGTACAAATAATATACCTAGCCTTATCAAAACAAGGACCACAATTTTCAACAAATCATAAGGACTGTTTTTGTAATTTACCCTAACTTATAGAGTAAATTATATGTTTTCGACCATATGGCTTGTTAAAAATAGTGACCTTTTGTCTATGTGTCTGCGAAATTGCGGTTTTCGTCCTTATGATTGTGTTTGCTATACGAGAGTAGACATGACATGGAAAACTCTAAGAGACTAAAACATTGTAAACCACAAAGGTTAAAAACGTAATTTCAAAATCACATGAACAAAAATAGCAAGTTTTATCAAACCACAAAGACGAAAAAATATACTTCATTTCCAGAAAAGTAAATTAAGTTTTTTTTTGTCTCTTTGGGTTGTTTAAATTTGTAGATTATGTTCTGTCGTTTTAAAATTGTGACTTTCATTCTTATGGTTTACGGTTCCTTTATATTTTCATCTCTGAGACTAACTACTACTTTTAAATATAAGCGATTAAAATAAAAATGAATTATAAACCACATGGACCAAAAAAACAAGAAACGTAAAATTTATTAGGACGAAAACAATAATGAATCTAAATTATAAGGATGAAAAATCGTAATTTCAAAATTATAAAGACAAAACTGAAATTCTCAACAGACCAGAGGGACTAAACCCGTAATTTACTTACAACTATATTTTCCAGAAATTCCCACATCGGGTGAAGTGAGAAACGACGTGTTGTTCTTAAGGACCGTTTCGATGGTTAAAATCGCCGGGCTCAGTAGCGAGGGCCTGTGACCCAAGTGGGGGCATTAAGGTTAAATGGAGGGCGAAGAACTAGGGGGCAACCTTGTGATTCGAGAGTTTGTGGGAGGTGCTTGGCTTGCTGTGGGAGGCGGAGTGGTGGTGACACTGAGATCGGTGCACTACCCTTCAATTATCCCTCCTAGCAAAGGGAGATTGCTAGTTGAGGTGATCTGTTTAGCCTAGCCTTATATGGCTTTGGTGATTGGGTATACGGTAGAGTATAGCCCCTGGTGAGTAAAATTTACTCCGGTGAATGTCCTCCAACTGAGCCAGCCGCCAAGTACCGCCCGTTCTCTCGACCGTGGTTGGCCCCTTCTTAGCCCGACGATTAACTTTTTGTTTTGATTTTTGAAAATTGGAAGTTTAAAACCTGAATCGACCTAAAATTTGTGTTAATTGCTTTCTCTCTGTGTTTTTATTTCGGTTTTTTGTTTGATATTGAGCTCAAATCTCGAATTGGAGCTTGAATTCAACCAAAAGGTAAATGTGTATATGTGTTTGATTGCTTGTTCTCTGTGTTGTTATTTAGGTTTTTTGTTTGATTTGAGCTCAATTCTCGAATTGGAACTTGAATTCGTGTTTGATTGCTTGTTCTTTGTGTTTTTATTTTGTCGAATTACTGTTTCTAGATCGCTACCTGTGTTGTTTGTTTGAAACGATCTAAATTTTCAGTTTCGGTTCTGGAATTGGAAGTTTAAAACCTAAATCGACTTAAAATCGATATACGTATTTGTGTTAGTTGCTTGCCCTGTGTGTGTTTTTGTCGCATTGCTGATAATTGTTGGAATTCTGTTTTAGGTCAATCGCTAAATGTGTATACGTGTGTCATTGCTTGTTCTCTGTGTGATTATTTTGTCGAATTACTGTTTGTAGATAGCTACATGTTGTGTTTGTTTGAAACAATCTAAATTTTATGTTTCGTTTTCAGTTTTGGTTCTCGAATTGGAAGTTTAAAACCTAAATCGATATATCTGATTTGTGATAATTGCTTTGTCTGTGTGTTTTTGTCGAATTGCTGATAATTTTTTGGAATTTTGTTTTAGGTCGATTGCAAACCAATTTGCATGTTTGATCTTGGGTTCAGTTTTCGATTTGAAAGTGTAGCTTGAATCTAACCAAAACTCAAATGTGCATCTGTTTGTAGATTGCTACCTGGTGTGTTTGTTTGAGATGATCTAAATTTTATGTTCCATTTTGGGTTTCAATTCTCAAATCGCAAGTTTAAAACCTGAATCGACCTAAAATCGGAATACGTATCCGTGTTAATTGCTTGATCTCTGTGTGCTTTTCTGGAATTACTGTTCTATATTGCTACCTTTGCCTGTTGGGCTTGTTGTAGTTTGATCCAGGAAAATTTTGAAGTATAAAAGATATATTTGTGTATAAATAAAAAGTAATTTGTTAGAGGATCAAACAGGCATAATTTTGGAGAGTTTCTGTTGATTTCCCCTGATAATAACCATTTTTGTCGAGTTCCAGGAAGCTACTTTACTAGAATAGGGAGGTTTGGCTATTCACATGTGAATTGTTGGATATCATTTACAAACTTGAAAGTTATGGTAATAGACTCTTTCAGATTATGTTAAACCTCATTAGATTCTGATGTCACATTTCCAAAGTGGTTGAATTCTTTGCTTTTATATATCGAGCTCTTAACTGATGGTATATTTGTGAATATATTGTACTCTTATCTGAGGTCTTAATTGTTGTTATCTTTTGTGATTATTTTGCTAAGAGTCAGACCAGTAACCAAATAAGTTAATAAGAAAACGGCCAATCACATGTGATTTTACACTAAAATCATGTATAAAGTCACATGTGATTCACACGACTCCACATCGCTTGCACACCCTTGCGTTGACCTGTGTAAAATCACATGTGGTTTTGCACGTGATTTGGCCGTTTTCGTCTCTTATTTGGTTGCTCATATTTTTTTATGTCACAAAATATTATATACTTCAAAAGGAAAGGTTTGTAGTGCCAACCATTGATCATTTTCTGAGATGCCAAACGTTTCAGGACTTCACGTGCACGGTGCACATAATAAAGGAAAAAGGTTGAAACCAAATAACTTACATAGATCATATATGACAAATGGCTAGAAAAAAGCCAGCTGAGTTACTACCTATCCTCTGATTCATAATTGCTCTCAAGAAAAGGGTTGACATCAAACAAGTTACATATATCATATATCAGCTGGCCTAGACAAAATGCCAGCTGAGTTGCTACTTATTCTCTGATTCTAGATTGTTCTCAAGTATGCCAGAGCTCAACAAAATGCTCTGTTTATGGCTATAAACCATATTCTTGTTCTAGAGCCATATAGCTCTCTCTTTGATGAGCATAGGAACCAGCTTGCCTTGAAGATGCAGGCTCATGATCTCATTGGCTCCACCGACCAGCTTCTGTCCTATAAAAACGGCTGGGGCACATGGCTTACGCCCTAAGTCTTTGAGTTCCCTTTCGATTAGCTGACCATCTGGGTGTTCATCAAGCTCGTAAACAGTTGGGTTTGCCCCAAAGCTGCATATAAGTGTCATGATGCTGTGGCATATACAGCAAGAGTTCTTGCTGAATATAACCACCGCTTTCTCAGTTACCAACCTTGGTATAATGGCCATTGCTGAATATAACAGTAAGATAATTTTATGGGGAAGGAGATAGAGAAAGGAAAATGGTGGTAAGAGGCTTGTGATGAGAATGAGACCCGATCGAGGATTTTGTTGGAGGAACTTAAACTGGCATGGAGGCTATATATAGCTCGACTAGAGAACAAAAGAGGAGCGAAAAGGTAGGTTCAAGTAGTATTTGACAATTTCCTAGATTACCCTTTTGACATTGATCTTAAATGGAGACCAAGATTGCAAATCTATGTAATAATATTCTAAAGGGGATCTTGGTATCCTTTGAAATCATTAAAGGATACACACCAATTCTAAGTTAAGTTATTATCGGCCGTCTCGGTTCTAATACGTATATCATTCAGGAACTCACTAAATTCCGGCAATTTCTTGTATAAGACCCTCTGTAATAGTCCTTGACTCCAATCATCTAGATGCAAGCCTACTCAGGAGGGTAATATGGTAATATCATATTATTTATTTATGTTGGAGCATCTGGTGTTGGTGGACAAAGTAATTCCATTTAATCAACTGGGCAATCCTCCATCTCGTACTAATATTCCTCTGCGTCGTAATTGAACAAGCTGAAAGCCACGAAGAAAGCAAATATTTGGAGAAAGATATGCTTATCACTGGTGGGGTCCTTTCGTGAAATGACCTTCTGACATAATTTTTTATATAAATCCATGACTTTCCGACAGGTTTGAGAATGCCACTGCTTAACAGAAGAATGCCTAGAAACCTGTCAGCTAATCCTGGATTTTTTTTTTGTCAGGAGGTGATAAAACATATAATTGAGATGATTAAATCAAATGGCATCCATACAAGTAGAAAGGAATTTTTTTGTCTTATGGATTTCTGTATCTTTGAGTGCTTGATCAAAATATTATTTTTACTAACTCTGCTAGTTTAGTCACTACACAAGCTTCAAGTTGGGCTTTTCACTATTAACAATTACTTAGTGTTGGATTTATGCCATCCAAGGAATCAAACCAGCTAAAGTAGAAAAGATCTTATCAATCGAGAATGTTTTTGTACCAACTTGAAAGCTGAGATAGCAGTCGACATTTTTATTAAATGGTCACTATTCAAAAGTACTATACTGTTTAAGAGGTGGTTATTTGAATTAGTGATAAAGATCTATTTATTCCTTTTCTGCAGGCACTCTGAATTTTCTAAAGAATTTGACATATGCTCACTTTTCTTCTCTTTCCCATTCTTTTCCATCAAATCAGAATCATGGGTATGGATACATCACCATCTTGCATTCCAAGGATAATGTTATAAAACCGTACAACAAGGTATTTATTTACGGTTGTTATTTCCTGGTGTTAATATAGCCACATATATGCAGCCCAAAAAGCCAAAAGAAAAGAGCTGGATGAGTTGAGTTATGAACTTGGAATCAATTTGTACAACAGCTCGTAGACAATGCTAAGGGACATTTGTATAGGGTCACCAACTTAGGGGCTGTTTACTTACAGCTTAATGAGCCTAATGGTTTGGGCGGCTTATTCACTTAGCCATACATGATGGTTTCTTTATGGCTTAATCGTTAAGCTGAAAGGCTATATGGAATCATCCAGGACCTCTCACTCGTCCCCATTAAGCCAACCCCAAAACAAACTTAATACCAGAAATACTCCAACCCTCTCTCTTTGCCTCCCTTAGACAGATTTATACAGAAAGACAACTTAACCCATACAGGCCTTAATGTAAACAAAGTAAACAACATCTTACATGATATCCGCTCGAGAAGTTAAACTCCTACACACTAAACAATCTAGCAAACATATTGTTCTATTTTTATTTTTTTAAAATCTTTTGGGTTTGCATATCGTTTCCGTTTTGTTTTTTTATGTCCATATATAGTTACTTAAAAATGCATTTAACCAAGGGTCTGTTACGAAGTTAGTGATGTAGCTACTTTTAAAGAGATAATCCATTATTATTGGCTAATATGTTAATGTGTACCTTTTTACACCTTATACTTATGATTTTGACACATGAACACCAGATCTACATTTCCAATTTCTTATTTGGTTTTTATCTGAAAAGTGAAATGTATATGTGTGGATATAAATAGGAACGCATAGTCGAGTCTTGGCATCACATATCTTTAAGATTTGCAGATTGGTGGGCTTGTTATTCCCTCACCTTTTCCACTTCCAGAAAAGGACAAAAGGATTGCCAATGCAAAAAAATTATATTTTCCCCCTTTGTTGCTTTTTCTAGGTGCTGGTGAGATAAGAGAAGATTCCTTCAAGAAAAAAAAGTGACCTGAAACACATTTTAATAAATTTTCTACCTTCAAAACTGTTTCAGAATTTCTTCTTTTCACTTGAAGATCTTTGTTATTCTCAAAATCTCAGATCAAGATAAGCTATGACCAATGAAACCCATGAAGATTCCATCATCTGTTATTTAATAGGCATCTTGGTGATCTGTTCTTTTCTGGTTAATCATATTACATGGTTTTTTTTTATTATCCCCAAGTAGTCCGTAGTCGTATATTTGCTTTATGCAAGTGACTTGCTAAGATGCATGGTTGTTTTGGGGTTATTTTGGAGAATAACTTTCTGACATATTTTTTAGATGCGTTCTTAAATCTGTTAGAAGGTCATGCATTTGAAAAAATATGTCATAAGGTTATTCTCGTAAATAACCCGTTGTTTTTTGTGTGTTGAGTGCAACGTGGTTCTATAACACTTATTATGCTGAATAAGCTTAGGATATCCTCCTATTCTTCTCTTATTTTCTGGGTAATTATCCTCCAACAGTTTTATTTCCGAATGAATTAGTTTTTGTAACACTCAGCCTCCTCACATGTCCAAAGGGACGCATAAATAAGCTTTTTGATGGATTAGAAATATTGTTTTATATTGTCTAATTAAAGACATGGGGAGGACTAGATAATGAATTTGAGATAATGTAAATATGTAACTGTAAATGCCGAGTTGAAGCCAGTTATTCCTCAAAATTCAAAGAAGATTGACACTAAACTAACAGATCCAGATTGAGCCACTTAGGGGCTGTTTACTAAACGCTTGCCCGGTAAGTGCTTACCGACTCACTTTACCTTATCGAATGAAGATGACAGAGATTGAGAATCTTACCCGGTAAGAGCGATGACAAGGACCGAGAGTCTTACCCGGTAAGTGAGAGTAACGACTCTTACCCGGTAAGCGCTTACCATATAAAAATGTTACATCCGATGCCGTTTTAATGGACTAAAATCTTACCCGACAAGTTAAGTGAAGTGTTGAGTATTACCGGTAAGCACTTACCGGGTAAGTGTTGGGTAAACGGCCCCTTAGTGAGAACTGTATGTGGATTTCAGGTGTAATGCAGACCAACAACAGGTAGTATTGTCAAGTTGTTTTTAAATCCATGACCTTCTGTCAAGTTCTTTTTAAATCCATAACCTTCTGACATGTTTGAAAATGCCACTCTCATACACAAAAATGCCTAGAAACTTGTCAGAAGGTCAAACCAAACCAAACAAACCCAATATATCCCACTCGAAAGTGGGGCCTGGCAGGGGTCACTTATCAGGAGGTCATTTAGCTAAATAACCCATAGTATTGTGTCCTCAAAGGTCGTCCAGATGATCTTCTATCATTTATGAATATAACCAATGGTTACTGACCACAAAACAATTCATTGAATAATACGCCTTAACTCTTAAGTCACCATAGTTGAAGAAGAGAATTGCATATTTCAGTTCAATAATCATGCATCTCAGTTGCTTCAGGTTGCAGTATTCTTATGCCTCTCAACAGATCCTTATTAGTTGGATTCATGGTCAGCTAAAAGACATAAACACCCTTGTAGTAGCATTAGCCAAAACACCGATGTTGCATTTGTTGACATTTTCTTCCCTTTTTCTATAATCTGCTCTAGTATCCGTAATTGACTTACATATCCACTACAATATCAGGATTCTTTGGTTACTTGTGAGATGGGTGCATTCCTTATTTTCAGCTTTATTTCTACAATGTGGGGATGTATAGTATTGTATAGACACCAGATCAGAATTTTTTCTGGCATTAAAAGTATACTTCAATTCTTCAAAACACAGTATAACTTCTTTAAAACATGTCACTTATTGCTTCTCAAAAGTAGGGAATTACATGGGGAAGTTTGCGCATGCATACATTGTCATGGACTCATAAGAGCAGAAAAGATGGCCAAAAAACAACTTGTCTTTCCTGCTCTTAACTTAACAACTGCAGAAGCATCAAACTGCTTCTATAGTTCTATTAACGTAATTCTACCTATATAACGTAAAATCTTGATATTCTTGAATACATTTCACTAAACCCATATAGCGTTAGACCTGAGGAGCAACGGAACCAGCTGACCCTTAACATGAAGGGTCATTATCTCGTTGGCACCCCCAATCAGCTCCTGCCCTATGTACACAACTGGTACACTTGGCTTACACCCTAATCCCTTAAGTTCTTTCTCTATTTGCTGTCCCTTTGGATGCTCATCTAGCTCATAAACGGTGGGATTTGCTCCAAAACTGCTTATCAATGTCTTAATGGTGTGACACATGCAGCAAGAGCTTTTGGTGAATATAACCACCGATCTTTCATTCACCAACGCTGCAACCATGGCCATCTCTGAAAATTGTAGGAATAGATGTATAGAAACAAGTGCTGAATTTGGTAGAAGAAGTCTTAGAGGCTATATGTAGAAAACTAAGCGTGTTGGAATGTTTAGATTTTGTTGTGAGTAAACTGAACTCTTGCTAATGCTATATATATAGATAATATAGGTCTTGAAATTGTTGAGTTGAAAAGGATAGATTCTTTTTTCTCTGAAAGATACTACAGGCTTCACAATTGAAAGATCATTTAGCATAGTGTAGTATAACAAGTTGCTTCTCCGTATATTGATATGCACGGAAGCAACTTGCATATTAAAATGACATCTTTAACCTTGATGCGCCTTTAAGAAGTTCTGTGCTGCAATATTTATGAAAGGTCAGTATGGTAATTTATGTATAGCTGTCTATTCATATTTACATCCCAAAGCATCTGCTGAGGTGGAGTTGGGTAGACACCCTTCCTTTCTCATTGCAGTATTCTAATAGGAAGAAGGTTAATAGTGCCAAACCACCAAAAACAAAAGAAAAAATTGGTAGCCCTTGGAGTGATGAGAAAAGTGAGCATTTAAAAAGAAGTTCTCTGATCAATTAAGTAGTTGTGCATGGAAAATATCAAAAAATGATGAAAATCACTAGACAACCAATCAAGTACATAGCATTACTTTAATGTTCACAAAAACTACTTCACATCAAGTGATTCGTTGTGCGAATTATGCCTGTTTAGGCATCATATGTTTGGTTATAACTTTGAATATAACATTTTTTTTTGGATAAGGTTCATCTAGGCTTTGCCTAGACTACATCGTTGACAATTTAGAAACAAACAAACAAAGCGGCCGTCTGAGACTAAGCCTGGCCACAGAATGCTGACGTCTGGACTCGAAACAAACAAACAATTGGTTGTGATGACATAAGTTAACCGAATCATGCCAATTCACATGTCCCTTTAACTTGGTTGCAGCCTTGCAGGTAATCAACTTATGAGTATTATCAGGAACCCGTCTTTATTAGACAATTAATATCTTGTGTTAGAGTCCCACATCGGCTAGACTTGGACAAATTCTCCTCTATATATGTTGGAACCTCCCTTCTCTCTTCAAGGGCTCTTTTGGAGAGTAATATAGAGGTTCCACATATTCTAACATGGTATCAGAGCCAAGGTCTACCATCTGGGACATCTTTGCCCGGGACTCGGCACTCTGGGACATCTTTGCCCATCTAGCCTCAGTTGGAGGGGGCGTGTTAGAGTCCCACATCGGCTAGACTTGGACAAATTCTCCTCTATATATGTTGGAACCTCCCTTCTCTCTTCAAGGGCTCTTTTGAAGAGTAATATAGAGGTTCCACATATTCTAATATCTTGCATCCTATTTCATAACCAACTTGAAACTGATAATTTGTTGTAGGACTTCTGCCATCCAAGTAAGAACTCACATTTACCTGATGAGCAAAATGCATGGACATTTTAGTTCATGAAGATCTTTATTTTTACGTTAATCCATCAAACCGTGTAGGATATTGCAAATTTATATTATAATTTATAATACAGTGTCGACGTGCTTGGTCTCCAATTCAAAGAATGTGGTGGAAATTAAGTTTATTTCTGCCACCTTCTCATTACATCCCTTATTTGTCTATGGTGATAAAAGAAGAATCTTATTTCCAAAACAGTAGATGGAATCCAGCATTAGATACTGACATCTTTCTGCACTGCTGCAGCCTTAAGAAGGAAAGAATAATCATCTGGAGGTAGAAATAGAATTTGCATAACTGGCTCAAAACGAAGCGAAGGGTCATTTAACTTCTTTTGCTGTTGTGGCGTACCGGTTAAGGCCCTGCGGATGTGGTGGAATATCCCATTTGCCCAAGGTTCTAATCTAGGCGTACACAACAATTGTGGCCACTAAGCTGAATGAAATTAGGGCGCTGAATGCAAAATGGAATATGGTTGTTTGATATATTTCTTCAATTTATTTGAATATAATTTTTTTAAAATGGCACATAATTCTTGAAAGGTTAAACTGTTAACACTGTTTGGTTACTATATGAAGCAAAATACCCCTTCCGTCCCAAAATAAATGTCCACGATGAAAAAAGCGTACAATTTTAGGAAATAGATGTTGTACTAAGGGGCTGTTTGTTTACCTCTTAATAGTTCCATTAAGAGACACTCTCTGAATCGTTAAGAGGTGAATCTTGTTTGGCAAAAAAAGAGCTGCCTCTTAATGGTTCTAAAACCCTCTGAATGATTTTGTATCTTGGGCATCTCTTAAGCATTCAGCGCCCTAATTTCATTATGAACAATTACCAAACAACCATATTCCATTTTGCACTATATCATAAGATCCTCTTAATCATTCTAACCACTTAATCATCCTGCACCAAACCATTCAGCAACTGCCAAACAACCCCTAAATGACAATTTTACCCCTTAATAATAGAGAGGGAGTAATGAATTTCTCCATCTCATAAACAACTAAACAAGGGTAGAATTGGAAAATAGACACTTTTGTCATATTTCTTTCTTTTCTTTGGGGGTAGAGGAAAAATACGTAAGGGTGGAGCATATGATCACTGCTATGTGTACGGCCACGTCTTTGTATATATCTGAATTTCTATGTGGCTGTTTAACATCGAGTCTTGGCATACAATAAGCTCGCCTTTGGTGTGCTTTAGTTTATGATAGTATTATTTTAATGCAAATTAATTGGTTCTTTTTTTCCTCGTCTCACTCTCTTCTTTATTTACGTAAGATCCTGTACACTTGGCGTGATGCTGCATTTATGCTTGAGCACTAGATGAAAAAATCACCTAGGAAAAAGGCATTTCAGGAATAAAATGTACATATTATGCTTACACCAATAATACATGCCAACATGATACCTTCTTTTATCAAATCTATTGCTTGAAAACTACTGTGTCTATAGCTTGTCCTTTCACTTGGAACATATTTATATCTTGCTATTGAAATCTTGATATTTACAGTTAACAAAAATCGGTAAGTTAGGTGATTATTCTCTATCTTAAATGTTGACATGACCCATGTAGAATTAGGTTTTGATTTAATTCCGTGGTTCTTGGCTTGGGGAGGTCGATTTGTAAGCGCTTTTACTTTGTTCCATTTAATATCTAGGCATAACACATCATGTTCTGGTGTAAGGTGTCAACTAATGGGGATAGATTATGAATGGATGGTTGCTCCTTATGTCCTAAAAGAAATGCCCATAATGAAAAAGGCACACGGTTTTAGAAATGTATAATTATTACACAATGAAAAATGCACATGTTTTTTTAAAATGTGTAATTATTACACTTATTAATAAACTAAATGACCATTATACCCTTAATAATATAAGGAGTAGTGAATTTCTCCATCTCTTAATTAAGGGTAGAATTGGAAAATGGACACCTACTATCGATTTGTAAGCACTTTTACTTTGTTCCATTTAATATCTAGGCATAACACATCATGTTATGGTGTAACGTGTCAACTGATGGGGATAGATAAAGAATGGATGGTTACTCCCTATGTCCTAAAAGAAATGCCCACAATGAAAAAGGTACACGGTTTTAGAAATGTATAATTATTACACAATGAAAAAGGCACACAAGTTTAGAAATGTGTAATTATTATACTTTTTAATCAACTAAATGACAATTTTACCCTTAATAACTAAGGGTAGAATTGGAAAATAGGCACTTACTTTTGAAAGTGGACACTTATTTTGGGACGGAGGGAGTACTTTATTTCAGTTTTGGTGTTAACTGCCAGCCAAAGGGAACTTTCTTAACCAAATAGCAGAAAATGCTTTCTACAAACCGAGTTAACAATAAAAATATGTGATTTCAGGTGATGGTGATTATCCCAGGTGTTATGAGTTGAAACAAGCCAAAGAAACTGTGAAAGAAATGTTCATTTTTAGCAGGTAAAATCTTTTATCTTATTTTTTAACATTTTCTTTTCTTCTATTGCCATGGAGAGGAATTAATTTCTCTTTCTGAACATGAAAAATGTTTTTCTTTCTTTTCCAAGATTTTTACGTATTTCTTGAGTTTGTATTCTTGGCAATCTCAAAGTTTCATGAACATGGAAATGTTGCTGGTTATGACTAGTTTTCGAAGCAAGTTTTTTGAAGCTTTAAAAGGTCACTTATGGATGAATACAAGCAAGCAATAATATCCAGTACCTGTGATGCACTAATAGATCATGACTTATCTAGAAGAATCGTTGGCTCATTATGATTGGCCATAAGTGAACAATTAGCAAATTCTCATAACTTTACTGCGATTCTTAAATAGTAATCGTCATCCAGAATATTGAAATAGAAACTTTTATTTTATGCCTCTTGAGATTCTATTGGATAGTGACTGCATAGTTAAAGTTTTCAATACTAGTTGTTGCTATTTTCTTGGTGAACATTGTCATACCCCACTCCCTAGAGATACACTCTGCAGTATCCCATAATTTACTAGAAACAATAACTTGTCAACAAGTCTTTTTTATTTTATTTAAAGAAGCAGTAGTACCCATTAAGATGATTAAGTTATAGCTTGTTTTAGCTTAATAGACTATTAAGCTCATTTTTTTCTAATTGATATTAATAGTTCAAAGGACAACACAGAAAGTGGAAGGGAATAGGATAAATTCTTTTGTTTTACACATCAGAAGAATGGAATGGACCCAAATTTGGCTGCTAATAAAGAGTTGTTTCTACTGATAATTGTTTTTGACTTGCCTAACCTATAGTGTTGACTTATCAATTGTCATGCACAGATACCATTTCATCACACCTCCAATAGTTTTTAATAGATTGTTTCTTCAAAAATTTGCCTCAAGAAATTAAAGATTTGTATAATTAATTAAAGAATATATCCCCATTTTACCCAAAAACATAAAATTATTATTATTTGATGCAAGGAACAAGACCTCAGATTAGTCTATCTATATATGATTATATGATTGTTCAATCATACGGGCATCACAAGCGGATTTGCCATTGTGGGTAGGAAGAGATACCATGTGTCAACTTGGTTACAGCACCAAATTGTTTTCAAGCAAATCATCAGGAGCATTATTCTTATCCAGACAAATATCCAAAAAGAACTTCTCTTTTACATTTTTCTTCTTCCTTTGAGGATTTAATAATGCAACTGGTGACCCTCAGTATCTTCTATATAAGAAACGATACAACCTCAAAGTCTATCAAGATAAGCCTTGCAACTTACAAGCACATCTTACCTTTTAATCTGCTATTTCAGCATTTTTGCACTCGTTTCTTCGAAACACTAAACATTTTGCTAAAAAATGGATAGAGTAACAGACTTGGCATCTAAGAAAGCTGCAGTGATCTTCACCAAGAGTTCCTGTTGCATGTGCCACAGTATCAAGGCACTATTCTACGAACTTGGTGCAAGTCCTGCAATTCATGAAGTTGATCATGATCCAGATATGGAGTGGGCCCTACAACGCCTAGGTTGTAATCCGGCTATCCCGGCAGTGTTTATAGGTGGTAAATACGTAGGTTCAGCCAGAGATGTCATTTCCCTTCATGTTGATGGATCACTGAAACAAAAGCTTATTGCAGCAAGAGCTATCTGGTTCTAGCTAGTACCACCATAAGAAAAAAAAAACTATTTCGGTCTTTATGTTATAGTAAGATAACCAGCTAGCTCCCCACATCATGTTAGAATAACATGACTGTAAGTGTACTAAGAGCTGCTCTTTTTTGTTTGCTCTTTTCACTGTACATAAAGGAGTCACACTTTGTTAATTTGGGCTTCTTAGTCTTCAAAATTCATACTTTATTGTGGTTATTGCTTTCTTTATGTTATCTTAATTATTGGGTAGCGGTGATATACGATTAACCACACTTTTAAGCTGTATTAAGCTAGCAGAATAAAGAACTTCGAATTATGATGATCTGACACCTTATGGCAGAGAAATTATCCTCCTTGTCCCTGGTGACAAGTGGACGAATCTGTCCTTACCGCAAGCAGTAATCAAAGAGAGGTGATGTTTCTTTATCTTATGGTTAAAAATAGTGTGTTGCTGCTGACCCACTAGGTGTTGTTCGGTTGTGGCTTAATGGGCTGAATAGGCTGTATGGCTGAGGGGTAAAATAGTCATTTCTGTCATTCCGACTATTTATTCAGCATAACAACCGATGCAATTTAGCTTAGTCCATACAGAAAACTTAAATTCATACAGAAAACTTAAATCCATACATGGCTTTAATGGAAAAAACCACTTGGGTTGTGGCGCACCTGTTAAGACTCGGGGGGATGTAGTGGAAAATCTCATCTTCCTCGGGTTCGAATCCAGACGCTGCCAAAGCCCTTGTAGTCAGTGTGCGTACGCTGTCCCGGAAACCCATGGTAACCCAAAAACAACAACCGAACAACACTTTAGTCTCACGTGAGTTGGGGATCATTACCATTGACTTGGTGCTTTGACTTTTCACCCACAAGGCTTTTCCCCTGAGATCCCAACATTCTTGTAAGTCACCTCTTACAGACACTTGGCCGTTGACTTCGGTTAGAATTCCAGTTTAACCATATCCTGTAATATGTTCTTGTCTTATGAAGTCACTGAACAATATAAAAATTTCATGTTTAGTCCTTTGATTTTTAAGCAGAGGTGGGTGCAAGGGTGTAAATGGATGGAACAGAACGGTGCAGCCAGCTTGAGTTTCCCTTGCACGGTTAGGATCATTATTTGGATTCGACTCAAGATCGAACATAGATTATAATTTCAACCTCGAGGTTGATATAGATAAAACTCAAATATTTGAAACACTCTGGTTAATCAGAATCTTTCCTGAAATCATGTCACTGAATTCCTTGAATTTTAGGTTCTTGGAGAAAATTAAATTGTAGAATCAGAGATAAATCAGGTTATATTTAAGGAAAATAAGTGTTAACTTGTTAATATGTAAGATTTGAAATTTAACATATTAATCTTATCATGGAAAATAAAGTGAGCTTAGACCATTTTCACAAGTCGAATATGTTTGGAGCCTTACTCATGAACTTAAGGTTGCAAGCTTAACGATTTATATCAAGGAATATAAATTTAATTATCATGCAACAACAGCAAAAAGAGCTTCCAAAGAAGGGGCAAAAGGGTTTTAGAAAAAAGGGTAATTCTGAAACTTCGGTATTGATATATATAGACGAAGGATTATGTGAGAATAAGAGTTAAGGTGAGAAAGGTAAGAAGGGATCTGGACCCTTGATCACTTTCAAACCCACCCATGAATCACGCTTGATAAGGGAATTGATCCGGTGCATCTCATCCTAATGTGCATCCAAGGGTGGCTATCCCTTCTTACGCTTCTCACCATAACTTCCCTTCTCACCGGAACCCAACCCTATATATATATATATCAAAATTGGGTCTCTAGGATCCTTAAGGCTTGTGTTTCTTGTAGGGTATGGGTAGGCGGTGGTAAATCATACGCAAAGCAAAAGCATGAGACCTGGGCTACACTCATTTATCAGGCTGCATAACAGGCCCATTTTTGTAGACCTCTGAGTATGAAGGTGAGTCTTATCAACACATACAGAAGCATACATGCATCCTGAATGGGCCATTTGGTAAAATGACTTGTTGAAGCCTTTTTTAAATCCATGACCTTATCTTCTGATAGGTTTGAGAATGCTACTACTTAACAGAAGAATACCACTTCCATACACAAGAATGCCTAAAAGCCTGTCAGAAGGTCATGGATTTAGAAAGCACTTGCCAGAAGATCATTTAGCTAAATAACCCCATCCCTAATCCTTATATAGTTTGTGCATATAGTCATGTAGACTCAGGTTCAAGGGAAAACCACAAATGGAAACTTGGGTAGCACCCTAATAACCATTCATCTGTACGGTTATTCACATGTGCATAAAAGTAATTGAAAATGTTTCATGGTTACTATGCACGTGTGAATTCTATGCACGCGTCTACTTTATGCACATGTGCATAGCGTACAGATGAATGGTTATTAGGGTGTTCCTTAGTTTTCCATTTTTTTATGTTTCTCAACCCTAATCATGTAAACCCATTTCCTAATGTATCAGGTCAATTATAAAAAATCAAGATTCATGGACAATTTTATTTTTCCACTCTGTATTATTATGATGTCATCAAGTTTGGAATTTAGTGATGGAGGCAAAATATATGAATACTTTCACACCTACAAGATTCACAGGTGCTAGAGAATGTATTCAAGTTGGTGGGCATGTTATCAAGAATCATAGCCTGCCGAAAGCAATCTCATTCTAAATATTTCAACTACGAGAATATAGTTAAGATGATAGAAGGAATCTGGTTGAAATATAAATAACCTGCCTTGGAATCTTTCAGTTTTTTAGTGGACTTCTGCTGCTAGCTAGTGAGGTCCGTAGAATGTGCAGGAATCAAATTCATGGTCCTTAGCTTCTTCACCGTCATTTGAAGCAGTTCATCTGTGTATCAAATGGTCATAACGTGTTCAAGATGAAAGTTTACGCAAATGCAATAAAGAATATGTGGAGGAAAATGAAGAACTGAGGAACACCTTGGTAACCATTCATCTTAATAGTATGCACACGTGCATACAAGCAATTGAAGTTGTCTTTTGGTTTTTATGCACATGTGTATATGCACGTGTGCATGTTACAAATTACGTGTATGCACATGTGCATACTGTCCAGATGAACGGTTATCAGGGTCTTCTTCAGCTTTTCATTTTTTTGCCCTGAACCTGACCCAAAATGTGTTCAACTTGTTCCTTAGTGTGCGGAAAGTAAAAAAAAAAGTATCCAATCTTTCAAAAGTGCCTTTAGTAGTTTTTGAGCATCTAAGAAAAGCACCTTCTTAGAATGTTCTTGTTTCGAGAAAACGAGTCCAACATTGCCCTGTTTTATATAAATAGAACTAGGACTAGAAGCTCGAAGTAAATCAAATCTCACATCTTCCTCCTCAACCCTTCTCCTAGTTCCCGTCCATTGGATCAAATTTCAACTCGGAATTTGATCCCAGTGGATTTGCGACACGTGGCATTGTTTTTTCTCTTTTCTGGGTAGTTTCATAACCCCAAGATGGACAAGATACAGACGTTGATATCAGAGAACGGGGTTGTCGTTTTCAGCAAGAGCACCTGTTGTTTATGCTATGCTGTGACCATTCTGTTCCAAGAACTTGGGGTGGAGCCATTAGTTCACGAGATGGACCATGATCCGGAGGGCTGGGAGATGGAGAAGGCTCTCGTGAACCTAGGGTGCACCTCGCCCCCGGTCCCCGCTGTCTTCATAGGGGGCAACCTCATTGGGTCCACCAATGAGGTCATGTCCCGCCACCTGAGTGGGTCCCTTCTTCCCCTGCTGAGGCCATATCAGACGCTGGCTTAGAAAGACTACACAACCTGAAGAAATAAGTTTGGCTCGAGACCATGTTGCAGCTCGTTCTAGTATTTTCTTAGCGTTAATTACGCCAATTAGCTTTAAATGTCTAGAAATGAAGTTTGGATGTAGGATGCTATTATTAGTAGCTTTCAGGTTAATGAATTTAGTTATCTTGATCTATTCACATGTGATTAATCATGATTAACGACATGGGTATCCTTCGTATGAATGTGATTTTTTAAGTTAGGTTATTTAGCTTTCATTACTGTAAGCCAGTTAGCTTTAAATGTCTAGAAAGGAACTTTGAATGTAGGATGATATTATTAGTAGCTTTCAGGTTGATCTATTCACATGTGATTAATCATGATTAACGACATGGGTATCCTTCATATGAATGTGATTGTTAAGTCAGGTTATTTAGCTTTAATTAGCGTAAGCCAATTAGCTTTAAATGTCAAGAAAGGAATTTTGAATGTAAGATGATATTATTAGTAGCTTTCAGGTTTATGAATTTAGTTGTCTTGATCTATTCACATGTGATTAATCATGATTGACGACATGGGTATCCTTCATATGAAGAGTAAACTCTAATTTTGGTCCCCGTGGTTTAGTAAAATCTTTGAGAGTGGGACCTAAGGTTTAATAACTCTAGAAATCGTCCCCGTGGTTCTCATTTTACTCTGAAAGTGGTTCCTCTTCACTAACTTCGTTAATTTTTTCTGTTAGTGATAGGGGCATTTTTGTCCATTTAGTTAAATATCTTAATTTATTTAAAAAATTAAACTCGATTTTCATGAGAACGATTTCTCAGGTGTTATACCGGTAACGATTGGAAAGCTAAAGCATCAGAAATTTCTTGATTTGTCAAAAAATCAGATCACCGGAACCCTACCGGAATCTCTTGGATCACTATCGGAATTACAAATTTTATACCTTAACAAAAACCAACTTTCTGGTTCCATTCCTTCTTCAATTGACGGCCTCGTTTCTATTCAATTATGTCGTTTGTCGGAAAACGAATTAACCGGTATTATCCCACCGTGCACCGGCAACCTTCCGAAGATCCAACGGTTGATATTTGAGAACAACAAGCTCGCCGGAAAACTATCCGCCACCATGGGTCATCTGATCACCCTCACCGATATATACTTCTCCGATAGATTCCTTCAAGTTTCGGCAACTTACAGAATCTTCAAGCACTCGATTTGTCAAGAAACAGTCTTTCCGGCAAGATTCCATTCCACCTTGCTAAATTACAGAATTTGCAGACTCTTGATTTGTCATTCAATCCTTTAAAACTAAAACAAATCCTTCAAACAAATCCAAGACGACAGTCTCCGGATATTCTACAGAGAATTTGATATAATTCTCAGAGTGACTTCCAGTCTCTACATGATTCCTGAATCTCCCAAGAAATGATCGATAAGCCGTAATCAGTTTCTCCAAAATTGAAATCCGTAGCTCCTCCCGAAGTTGTTCATCGGGAATTAGTCATAGCGATTGCGTCCTGTGAACTTCATCAAAAATGGCGTTGAATGATTTGAATCGTTCTCTCAAGGCGCTTTTTGAAACTCCAGATGAGCGGTTGCTCGTTGGTGGTTCGTGGCAGCCTGCCGGCCGGAAGACCCTGGTTAGAATTCTCATGTAATTATCTCCGGTCATCTCCCTTAATTTCTGCGAGCCTTTGATTTTTTTGGACGATGTAATGAACGTTGTTCATGATGAACCAATGAATTGTCTTTGTAGTGTTTGGATTTTCCTTCCAAGTTGAAATGCAATATCGAAATGATCCAAATTAGATGGAGAGCTGATGGCGATTGCTCCTCGTGGTTGGTAAAATCTATATCTGGAGAACTGGAATCACCGGAGTTTCGAGAAGCGGTTGCAGGTTTGCTTGTAATATGAAATCAAGCTTATATAATTCATCACGTACCTTGGTACAAGAACCCTAGATGGCTAGCGAAGGACCGTATTTTCGAACTCCGATAGCATCCCTCTGGCAGCCTCCGCTAGTCTGGAGAGTATCTCCGTCACCTGAATACTGATTGGACAAAACATAATATATTTAAAATTTTAAATTAAAATTAAGATATTAAACTAAGGGGGTGTTTGGGAGTGCTTATATTTTTAACTTATTTGCTTATTGCGGTGAGGAGAAGCAAATAAGCAGTTTGGAGTGTTTGGATAGAAAAAATCAAAAGTGCTTATTTGCTTCTCCTCACCACAAATAAGTTGTTTTTGATAAGTCAATCTACACCTACTTATTTGTTTCTCCTTATTTCCTTATCTATCTAAATTACATTTTTACCCTCAATTTTTAACAATATTTTTAAAAAAATGTTTTTCCTCACCGGATAAGCAAATAAGTCATAAGGAGAAAATATAAGCACTCCCAAACACCCCCTAAATGGACAAAAATGCCCCTATCACTAGCAGAAAAAATTAACGAAGTTAGTGACGAGGGATCACTTTTAGAGTAAAATGAGAACCATTGGGACGATTTCTAGAGTTATTAAACCTTATGTCCCACTTTCAAAGATTTCACTAAACCACGGGGACCAAAATTAGAGTTTACTCTCATATGAATGTGGATATATTTAGGCTATGTTTGGCAAACTAGCTGATAAGCTAGCTGATGAAAAAGTCACGTTTGGTAAAAGTAGCTTACAAGCATGTAAAATGACCAAAAATGATATCTTCAAATAATTATCAATTATGTAATTAAAACAAATTTAGTTATTTAATTATGTAATTAAAACAAATTTATAACAATATAATATGTTAATTAATACAACCAATGTAATAAAGAAAAATTAAATAATATAATATGTTAATTTAAATTTATTTAAAATTTATTATTACATATATACTATAAATTTTGAATTTGTTAAAACAAGTTTTAGAAAGAAAAAAAATATTAACTTATGATTTTAAATAACCGTTACATATAATATAAAACAAATCAAATAATAATTAAAAAATAATACTAATTGATAATTAAAATATATTCATTAATATTAAAAAATAAATAAAAATAATTTATATGATTAACAATAATACTAAATAATTAAAATTTAATATCAATCTATAATTAAAATTTAATTTAATAATTTTCAGTTAATATTAAGAGTAAATTACATTTTTCGTCCCTATGGTTTGTTTAAAATTTCTTTTTTCGTCCCTAGTCTTCAGTTATTACACTAGAAGTCACTATGGTTTGCAGTTTATTTCTTTTTTCGTCCCTGAGAGTAAAGACTGATAAAAAAAGTCCATTAAGTAAGGATATTTTTGTCATTTCACTATTTTTTAACTTGCTATTTGAACATAATAATAACTATTGTAATTATCTTTTATCTATATGTGTATATATCTTCGTAGTTCCGATCATCTTCTCCGAGACCCCAACGCCGGATATTTCATTCTCTCTCAACCCTTCCCGTCAACCCTCGTCGCCTTTATCTCTTTATAAATCGGCCGCTAATCAGTAATCACCGTTTCCAACTCTAGGGTCTACAGTCCAACTTCCCAGCAGAGATCCCCCCCAAGTGCTCCTCATATGGTTGGTGGTGATATGATGTGTAAGGATGGAGGTGAGTTGGTACGAACATTGGACAAGAAAAACCCAAATTTCTGATGCCTCGATTTGAAATCTAGAAAAACCCATACACAAACACATAGAGTACACACAGCAAGTACATCATTAACCACCGAAAAAACCCACATAAAATCCCTGATTTTTATTCCAGGTCCCTTAAATAGTTAGATGATCTAAGCTAGCATCAATTATGGTTACATGTTAGCTTTACAGGTGGGTTTTTGTTTGTTATGGACAAAATTCCATTGTGAATTATAGTTTTGTTGGGGAGCTCTATTTTAATGGCCACAAACCCTTTATTTTAGCTTACATCACCATCCCCTCCTCTAAGTAATGATTATTACTAAAACTCAAGCACACAGAAATTCAACACACACCACTCAACGGCTCGCTTCAGTAAAAATGGTGTTCTTTCTCAACAACATGCAGGTCAGATTATTAATTCAATCTAGTCTTGGTTGCTGTCTTCTATTTGATATTTTCCAAGTTGCAGAATTGGCGTATTATCATGGGTCTAATCCAATTTCGTTTGTTTCGGTTTATCGAAGAAATGACCGGAACTGGGGTTGGGACCGGGGAGGGAGGGAGGGGTGAGAGATGAGGGACTAAAAATGATGTACTGTTTTTAATAGAAAAATATAGAAAAACATAACAGACCATATTACCCTTGAGTTATGTGACCTGCATTAGTCTCAAGGATGAAAAAGGAAATAAAATGCAAACCATAGTGACTATCAATGTAATAAATGAAGACCGGGGATGAAAATCGAAATTTTAAACAAACCACAAGGACGAAAAATGTAATTTACTCTAATATTTATTAATTAATTATAAATAAATTTAAAAAATTAATATTTATTATTAATAATAATAGTTAGTAAATAATAATAATAAGGGGCAATATTAAATATTCACAAAAAGCTACTGAAACGCTACTCCAAGTAGCGTTTCAAAAAGCTAGCTTATGGTAATCGAAACATGTACACCAAAAAAGAAGCTAGCTTATAAGCTAGTTTTTTTTTTTGCCAAACAATGCCTTAGGCATATAACCTTAAATGAGATTTTAGTTAATTCAATGACTTTCTGACGAGTATGAAACCATTTTTTCCTTAAATGACAAGGAGATCATGAATTTAATTAACATCTCATTTAAGGTTATATACCTAAATGACCAGTTCTACGGAGTACTATCTAGACAAATATCATTAAACATGTATATATGTAGGAACCTCTTTTTCTCTATAAATGCTCTTTTGGAGAGTAATCTAACCGGGGTTCCACGTATTCTTATAGTATTACTATGTATGTATTAACTCCGTTTTTACCCCTAAAACGAACCTTATTTTCCGTTCCAAGAAAGAACAAGAACCGAAGGTCGTGGCCTTTTTGGAGCTTGTGATTTACTTCAATTTGTGCTTTCCGTTTGCTCAGATTTGGGAAATATGATGGGGGAGAATATATCGAAAGATAAAAGATATATTCTCCACTTTTTAATAAAGGAAAGGAATTCAATGCCTCATGCTTTCATTTTCATTCACTCTTTTTCTAATAATTATCTTGGTGATTCTTTCAGGCTATCTTTTTCGAAATGTTCATGTGAAGAAGATCCGTTGGGAATATCGACCTGCTCACATGTCGGTAATGTAGCTTCTTCATTAAACTTGCTTCTTTTCTGATTTGCATATCCCCCTTTCTAGTAAAGCAACATGCATGAAATAGCAATAGGGGTTACAAACCAATGTACCGTTTAGCTGTTGGCTGATAAACTAGCTTATAAGAGCATCTCCTACAGATACTCCAAAATGGAGAACAAGAATCCAAAATCTCCAAAGGAGTTTCATTCAACTCCAACAACTTCTTCATTTTGGAGATTACAATATTAAGTATAGAGTAAATTATGTTTTTCGCCCCCGTGGTTTGTTAAATATTACGTATTTCGTCCCTGTGGTTTAGAAATTACGGGGTTTGTCCATATGGGTTGTAATTCATTGCTATTTTCGTTCTTATGATTTACATTTATTATTATTTCGGTCCCAGTGGTTATACAATTTTTTACTGTATTAGTCTCTTATACTTAAAAGGTAGGAATTAGTCCATGAACGAAAATAACAGTATATTGCAAAGCACATGGATGAAAATTGTAATTTTTAAACCACAAGGACGAAAATCAAAATTACTAACAAACTATAGAGACAAAAATCGTGATTTACTATTAATTATATTATTAAAATATTCCATATATGTGATAAAATATTGTTTCTCTCTGCTTAACAGTTAATTTCAATGTTTCTTATTGGTGAGAATATGGTAATCATTTTTTTGGGAGATCTCCAAATTTGGATAATTTTACAATCTCTCTCGTTTTGGAGAATATGTCTTTTTTTTTTGTTTTGCCAAAGACCCCCAAAATTACAAGATTTTCCATTTTGGAGAAGGTTGGAGATGCTCTAACTTATCAAACTGGATTTTTTCAATAAGCTAGCTTATGGGTAAGTTACTGACAATATTCGAAGAAATTATATAGTTTAAGAGTACATATGAACGGATCCATGTCACATGGAATCACACGGGCACCCGAAAAAATGGACCCATGATCCATGAAGTTACATTTTCTCGTTGCATGGTATTGACAAACTCCACAAGTATCAGTTACACGGTCTTTTGACAAAATAAAAATCCCGTATCCACCAATTACGTTAAAAGATATCATCGAGAAGAGAATGAAAACATAAATTAAATAAATTTATATTTAAATAAAGTAATTATGTGTCTATCATGTGACTGGTGGGATAGAGAGGGGATATGAGATTTGGGGACAAAAGATTTTTATTCAAGTCGACAGAAAGATGATACTCAAAGGTTGCACCTTGATTCTATCTGCGAAAAAAGGTTAGTTGGCCCGAGGAAGAATCCGAAGAAAATGGCGAATACCAATCTTTTTGCGAATCGATTCCCATCAATCTCGTTCACAAAAATCTTACAGTATCGCGAAAAAATGGTTGGTTGGTTGGCTTTAGAATCTCGAAGTTTGCCGCTTGCCACGTCTTCTTGCTAGTTTCATGAATGAAATTAGTATGTTCGTTTTAGCCATTTAACATTTAAGTGATTATGATTAAATTTGCGGCTCCGGGTTTCTTAATGTTCTGTATGTTAGTCTCTTCAGACAGGGCTTATTGCTACTGATTTAATCCGATTGGAGATTATCGCAAAATCTTTTGTGCTTATTTTCAAATATTGTTCAAAATTTGCAAATACATAAACTATATTATGTTTGCACCATGGTAGACCGATTTGATGGTCAATGAAATTAGTATGTTCGTTTTTTGTATACTCTGTTTGTCTTCAGTTTTGATCATATTCAATCTATTTTTTATTAAAAAATTTGAGGTGGGGGTGTAATTTTGTGTTACAAAAATAATATAATTGTTTTCTTAATTACTTTTTTTAAATTTATCCATGGTTCTAAATAACTCGTTATGGCGCGTTATGGCGTCAAGACTTGGGGTCGCCGCCACGTTAACCCCTGTGGCTCCACCTTAAGGCTTGGCTTGCATTGTAACGTGTTATGGCGCGTTACAACGCGTTACGACACATCATTTTGTAAGGTGTGAGATTATTTTTAATATATAAACAAATGATAATTGTTTATGCAACCTAAGACTTAAATACACATTTAAAGGAAACTTGAAACTAAAAACCCAAAATTGGTAAATACTTACTTTCATTCTCGTACACGAAGAGTCGAACGTGAATTCTTGGAAAATTGAAGAAGGTAGTGAGTAGAGATTCAAGAAATTACTCCCGATTTTACACTCTTGATACAATTTTATATAAGCTCTATAGATTTGGTATCAATTGTCATTTTTTATTACTTTACATTAATTTATTTTGTTCTACGTTATTATTCTATACACTAGCACACAAGTGTATATCTATGTGTATACATATATATATATATATGTCGCCTTAAGGCATGCCTTGAAAAACGCTGTGGTCTCGCCGTAACTTGTAAGGCTTGAGGCTTGACCTCACCGCCACGCCACGCCTCATGTCATTTAGAACCTTGAATTTATCTAACCTTTGTAAAAAATAATTTGTCTACCGTTGGGATGTGGGATGTCGTGTACCCTAGTGGGTGTCGTGTACCCGTTCAATCGATTTTAGTTAGTTGAACTTTGAGTCGTGTTTCGAGATATTAGAAAACCCAATAAACGTTAACCAGGAAAAAATCCCTTGAAAGCAATCCAAAAACTTAAAATAAATTTTTTGAAACAGTGGAATACGGCTAAGTCGTGGAGACTTGGTCATCAAATGAAATTGTAGTTTACCTTTAAAATTTAGATGTTGAGTTTGGTTTTATATACGAAAAGCTGTAATCATACTCGACTATGACATAAAGACATGCCTTTTTTTAAATGATGTAGGAATACAGTTAATATCACATGTTCATAATGTACAATTTCTTTTTTTTGAAGTATATAATATTCATAATGTACAATTTCTTGTAAGTATAAACTTTCGTTGATTGCCTGATTCAAGTGCATATAATAAATAAAATCCAGATCTTATAGATTTAAGTCCTGAATGTAGCTACTGGTTATAAAAGTTAATTCGGTTTTACCTAGGGGTGACTTGAAAGGTTACAAAGTTTTTTCCCGATATCCTATATTAACCCTATATAATTACTACATAAAATTCTATACTGTGTACCAACTAACTGTACTTGGTACCGACCTTTCCGATTGGTAGATGTTGGTATTGATTTTGTACCAACTTCAAGTTAAATATATAAAAACTTGCCATTTTGTTCAAACATTGAGTGAAATTTTAAGTTTCAAAGTAACACATATTATGTTTATCAGTTTATGTGTTTTTAACTGCAAAGAATATAACTTGTAAGTATTCAAATATTCAAACAAGCAGTGACAGTTACAAATTTTAGTATTCAATATATAACAAATGTAAAAGTTAATAAAAAATTAAATAAGTTGGTATCATGGACTACGTGATATGCGGGCTTCCAATATTGTATACTAACCAAGTTCACATAGTTGATGCAATACTACCAACCAACTGTAATTGATATCTATTTATCTGTAATTGATATCTGTTTAGTTGTACAACAAATACAAATGTTAATTGGTTTGATAAGCTATTTGGTTGGTTTTTCATTAAGTTATGTATAAATAAAATTGTCTGTATAATTAACATGTCTGTATAAATTGAGAAACTGTTACCAAAAACTTAAATGTGACTTTAATTTAATATAAGAAAAATTGGTTAGAATGTCAAGTAGGTGAAACCGAAAAAAAGGCCTTTTTTCTCCAAATCGCTTGAAATCGTCGTCAATATTCCAAACCCTAATCGTCTTGAATCAATCAAACCTTCTGATCAAATTTCACCTTCGTCAATGGCGTCTTTATCAGGTAATACTATCAATTTCGCTTTCTATTTGTTTAGCATTCATCATCTTGATTTTGCTTACTAGAACGAAAATTTAGCTGGATTTTTTTTGTTCGATTGTATATAATTCATCTTGTAAACGATTACCATTAAACTGAGGCGCTTAACATTTTTCGACGGTGATCTGTTGTTTAAGGTTCTGAATGATTGGGATATCTTCAGTAATTTAGGGTTTGTAGATTGTAAATTTGATCTTGATGGTTTCTTATTGTGTATCGCAGTAACGAACTAGTGTTTCGCCAGCTGTTGGATCATATGAAGTGCTCAGTCTCTTCTGGAATCCGTGATTCAAATGTATTATCCGCTCATGTTCTTTGTGATTACGGACATTTCCAGGTTTGGCTTCCACTGAAGATGATTTACCTTGATTTTGTCTGGTATACTATAATTGTTTGTGGTTGGTGATCTATTTTCTTTCAGGAAGGAGTCAATCATCTAACGAAAAGAAGAAGAAAATAGAAGTTATGGGAGTCTTTTGAATTGGTTAGTGAATATAGCATCACAATATATTTTATTTATATTGATACACCCGGTTGTCGATCCTTTCATAGAAGCTGTGTCATCATCAAAGATAAGTGGATTGTGCTTGTGATAGGCTTGTTCCTTTGTACAATCGACCCACCTCATCCTAGCAATCATAGAATGAGGAGAGAGAAGAAAACGAAAATGACTATGTTATAGTAGTTGTTTGTTTATCCTCTTTGACGAAGTTATAGCAAATATTCTTACGATAATTGGCTCGTATGTTTTACAGTAATTGTGTGTTTATCATCATTGATGAGGTTATAGAAAGTAAGAAGGGAAGGTTAGTGGAAGATTCATATGTGAATCACTGTAAGAATCTGTTGTGAGATGCGTATGTGAACCCATATGAATAATCTGTAACTTCACTTCACATATGCATCTTCAAATAGAAATTTTCGGATTTTTTTCATTGGATTCGCATATGAACCTTCTCTTTTTACCTTCTCACGATATTTAGCCTTCTTATTTAAACCAACTCCTATATATATAGAGTTGGGTTCCGGTGAGAAGTTGAGTTAACAAGAGAAGCGTGAGAAGTGATTATCAACCGTTGGATGCACCAGATCAATTCTTGTATCAAGCGCGATTCATGGGTGGACTTGAGATTAAAAGTGATCAAGGGTTCAGATCCACTTCCCACGCTTCTCACGTTAACTCAACTTGTCACAGGATCCTTCGCCTATATATGTATATATACAAGTTTTGATTGTATGCAGTCGGATTCTCAGAGAAGGATTCCTAAGAGCTTCTTTCATTTTTCAACTTCAAGAATTCTTTGCAGGTGAATTGGGAGAGACATATTCCTGTGTCTGGTTGTTTTGTTGACTTGTTGCTGCCAATCCAGAAGCTTGGTTTGGAGGAAAAAGTATATAATGGGGGGAGGCAATGAGCATATAGAACTTAAATTCAGAATATATGATGGAACAGATATAGGCCATAGCAACTATGCATCCTCAACTACTGTAGCTGCTCTTAAGCAAAAGCTTGTTTCTGAGTGGCCTCAAGGTTTCAGATTATCTTTTTCTCTTCTCCTTTCGTTATCTTATTTGGCTGTAAGTTCTTTGAATGTTTATACTATTTTTTCTTTTAATCCCTTTCAAAAAATGTATTATGTGTTGAAAAACTTGATGATGTGGCCTGTGATAAACGTAAAACGCAAGACAAGGGGAACCCAAGATATGTAAATTTTGTGGACCACTGGGAATATTGCATAACAGTGACTTACTAATATTCTCTAGACACCTACTAACATTTATTCTGTTTGGTCTGATGCCAAATTGATTCATTATGCTTGTGGATTTTATTGTACGTAATGAAATAGTTTGCATCTTCTACAAATTGTTTTCAGAATAGTGAAATACATTCTTTTTTGCTGCTTTAACTTTCTTTTTTATGATAACGTTTTGGGTTTTTCAAGATTGCTTATGATATAAATTTTATTCGATTTTTATCAAAAGTCACTAAAAGGTAAGAGAATGGATCACATCATCCAGCAGGTTTTCTTGTGCCGAACTACCTTTTGTCAGATCATCAACTCTAAGTTGTACTTTAAACTCCATGCTGACCAGTAGATTTGCAGTTAGTTCTGGGCATAACCTTTTTCTCATCTTGGATTATATAGTTATGAAAAATACCCCTCATTTATTTGGACTTAACTGAAAATTTTAACCGGCATTAGGAAGAGGGACCAAAACCAAAGTGAAATGACAAACGTGAGGGACCAAATCCGAGTTTCGTTAGTTTAGGGACGATATCCGTTAAAATTGACAAACGTTAGGGACCAATAGTGAAGTTTACTCTTTTCTTTGAAAACACATGATCCGGTTATCTGGGCGTAACTTTTTATCATCTTGGATTATCTAGTTATATTCCACCTTTATGTGCTAAAATCTCGTAGATTTATCAGTCATTTGAAGATGAAAAATGGGTACAAATCTTTTATATGCATTTATGCAGATCATACACATTTGCATGTGTATCTTGGTTTATTTCTTGATTCCTTTATTTACTTGTGACTCACTTGCTATTAATATTATCATTAACTCAGTTATTCCCTTTATTAATAGGTAAATCTGTAGTACCGAAGTCGGTGAATGATGTAAAGCTTATTCATTTAGGAAAAGTTTTGGAGAACAATAAGACACTATCGGAATCTGGAGTCCATAATGGTGCCTTTGCAGGGGGAGTAATCACGATGCATGTCGTGATTCAACCCGTTCTCGCTAAAAAGAAGACAGGTCAGTTTTATCACTGTTTTTTTATGTTATTTTTGGGAGAAAAAAAAAAGTCGTGAAAGTTCCAAAACAACAATTTCATATGCTGTTGAGCCTGACTAAGGGGCTGTTTGGCAGTTGCTAAATGGTTAGGTGCAAAATTAAAATATGGTTGTTTGTTAATTGTTAGGAATGAAAATAGGGCGCTGAAAGGTTAAGGGAGGCCTAAATTACAAAATCATTCAGAGGGTTTTAAAACCATTAAGAGGCAGAGTTCTTTTTGCCAAACAAGATTTACCTCTTAACGATTCAGAGGTTGCCTTTTAATGGAACTATTAAGAGGTAAACAAACAGCCTCTAAGAATACATGACCACATGCACCTTATTTTGTCAAATCCCATTTTTTCCGAATATTTATTCGTGATGCTTTAACTCTGTTTCAACTCACTGCACCGTGAGGGTGTGTTTGGTAGTGGGACAAACGAGAACAAAAATTTGTTTCCCATGTTTGGCGCCACCAGTGGCGGATCCATAAGGTCATGTGATCGGGGGCACACTTTGGGGGCGTTTGGTTTGCATAATGGAATTTGGTGGAATTGGAATCGATCAAAGGAATTTGACTTTGAAGGAATTGGAATAGAACTTGACCACACACTTTGATTGCGTTTGGTTGGATGGAATTTCTAAAAATAATTGGGGTTTAAAAAATAAATCAAACTTTAATGACTTTTGGTTATAAGGTGGATCCACCCATGGGCGCAACATTACACTGACCGAATCGGACAAAAATGCCTTTTTTTCCTCCCACCAAAATAGACGAAACAAAAATAAGGTAGATGTGTAAATTACGAAACTACCCTTATTAAACTAAAACCCCTAAAACCTTCTGTTATTATTCTCTCACTCACCTACCTCACTAATTACTAAACTACCCATGTCAAACCCCCGTCCGCCTACGGATATCAAAGGTTGCATTAGAAGATCACATAACTGCAGTATATTTATTTACGGTTTTTCTTATGAGAAGTGACGGGATAGAATCTAATGCGTGCTATTATAATCCATCTTTTATGCAATGCAGCCAAAAAACAAGATGAGAAGGGAAAGCTGAATTCGTGTGGATGCACGATCCTGTAACTGGGCTTCTTCGATACCTGATTTTCTGATCTTCGGTTGAAGTTTTATGTTCCAAAAATCCGATGTCGTATCTTTTGGACAATAATATGGCGTCGGGAATAATTGAGAGGTTCTTTGTAGTGCGTGTTGTATTCGGTTCTTCGTTTTCTTGTATATCAAAAATCCTTTCGAGAAGGTCATCTATGTGAGCGTGGACCATTTTTCGGCCACGGTTTGTTTTGGGAGATTATGTGACACCTTAAAATAGGGGTAAACAAAAACTTCCATAAAACGGAAGAGTGATAACATTATTATTACAAGAGCTCATAAACGGGAAAGTTACATAAGACTATTCACAATAAGATGTGTGAAATAGATGGCTAAATGACAACTAATTAAGTCCATCTCTATTATAGAGACGATATTACAAAAAGGTGTCATCTTTAATCCAAGTTCGATCCTTCTATTCTTGACACCACCCCAAAAGCATTCCCGCACTCACAAGATCCCAACTAAACCTTCTTAAAGGTAGTACCGCAACGATCTGTTACACACATTCACAAGTAGCAAGTGTTAGGCTTAAATCGCCTAGTGAGTTAAACATGTAACAATTATATATATATATATATATATAGGGGAGGTATCCGTTGCAAACCAGTCAGTTTGTGCAAACCCCATACAAACCAATCTACCAATCACGTAACTTTGTTTTTTTATCCATAAGGGTATTTTAGGGCTTTTAGCATATTGTTTCATCTCCACCAATCACGTAACTTATTTTTTTATATCCATAACTTCTTTTTTATATCCATAAGGGTATTTTAGGGCTCTATCGGAAAATATAGATTCATGAAGCCAAATTATATATTCATGAAACCAAATTTTATATTCATGAAGCCAAAATATAGATTCATGAAGCATCAACAAAAAAAAATTGCAGATTCATGATTGTAGATTGGTTTGTACGGGGTTTGCACAAACTGACTGGTTTGCAATTGATATTTCCCATATATATATATATATATATATATATATATATATATATATGTTTTTAAGAGATGTCAAGTTGGTCAATCACAAATTGAACTCCATGGGGAAGGCCCAAATCACCAACCCAAGTTACACCCGATTCGGATATGCTTCAACGTCTACCCCTCTGGTAACGCCTCAAGGCCCGGCACATTGGGACTACCTCAAATGGTATCACTCCAATTGCCACATCGGGACTACCTCAAATGGTATCACCCCAATTGCCACATCCTACTAATGCTTACTTAGGGGCTCCTCCAATTTGTGAGTACCAACCATTAATCACTTCATGAAATTCATATAGCACATAATATATCTCATGACGAGTGGTCTCACCGCTTCATTTACATATGATGAGTATATTCATGTATTCCAAACTTCCACATACATACAAGTATCACATGAGTATCATCATCATATAAACTCATGTATAAATGCATATTAAGCCAATTTCCTCATTAAGCCAAATTCCTCATTAAGACAATTTCATTCAATATAACATACAATGAATATTTCCAAGTAAGGTGAATATATATACATAACCTTTCTCTTACCCTCAAGCTCCTAATCCTCCTCTTAATGGAGATAAGAGCTTATTGGCTCAAATACACTTCAAGGTAAATTGTTAGAATAAATCACATGATAATAGAAATCACATAGTATGTATGATGTTAGGTTCAGATCCCTCACCTTAGAAGATTTGTGACAAAACCCAAAACCCTAGATGGAGTGGGTGGAGTTGATTCTTGAAGAGAGAGTAAAACCTTGCACTATGATGAGATTGATCACCTTTTTGGAAGAAGAAGCCGTCTGCCAAAATATCCTGATTTCATCCCCTGAGCTAGAAACCCGTAACTCTCATTTTATACCCAAAACAAGTCGGTGCGATTGTGACAGGGCGATAGTGACACTGTCACTATCGCCGGGGCACTCTCGCTCAAAGCCCCCAAATCTCTCGGTACACCACCAGCGATTATGACATCGTGATAGTGACACTGTCACTATCGCCGGGCATTATCGTCCAAACTCCCAAAACCCTCGGTACATCTTGAGCGATTGTGACCATGCGATAGTGACATGGGCACTCTCGCCGGTCACTATAGCCTAAAGGGTTTCCAAGTCTCATTTGGTCTCCTTTTCAGTCCTTGATCAGATTCTAACGAGGTACAAGTCATGCTATAACAAAATAGTACCTGAACATGCAAAATAATTACCTAAATAACTTATAACGAAATTCGGGGTGTTACAGATTACGTTTTGAGTTTGTGTTGTCGTGTTCGATTGCATATTAGTTTTGGTGGAAACGAGTTACAAGTAGCATCTGGGTTACGAGTAGAGCCCAACCTTCTTAGAGGATAAAAGGTTTAAGCCTTGTCTTTGTATAAATATTATATACTTGAAAGAACACTTATTTGGTTCTTGAATTCGTAACAAGTTGTAGTTACTAGGGGTGTTAATGAGTCGAGCTTATAACGAACAACTCAAGCTCGAGTTCAATAAATTTGAGTTCGAGTCAATGTGGAACACATACTAAAGGATTGTTTACCAAATTTTCTATGTATGGATAAATTTGTCTTTCTGGATAAAAATATGTTGTTGTTTACTTTTTTACCTGAATCAATGGTCTGAATGATGTAAATGACCAATATACCCCTCAAATAAAAATATGTTGTTTACTTTTTTTTTTTGACATGTTTCAGCTGATTTTTATTTACACCGGTTCAATCAAAATCAAACAAAATAGCTGCCATTAATCAAATTACTTTGAACATCAAAACATAGAAGCAAAAATACATCGAACATAAAAAATCAATATCCAATACAAAATCTATAGAACATGTCCCAACAGAAATCAATATCCAACACACAGTAGGTCGAAGAAATCGTTTTGATGTAGAAAAAAGAAATGAAAGGAGATGAAACCAACAGGAGAAACATCTGGGTCGCCGGAGGTGAAGCCAACAGGAGAAAACGATCTGGGTTACCGGAGATGAAACCAATAGGAGAAACAGAGATCTGGGTCGCCGGAGGTGAAGCCAACAGGAGAAATCGATCTGGGTCACCGGAGATGAAACCAACAGGAGAATGAGTCGAGCTTCATAACATCAATGTTCGACTCGACTTGCCCTACAAAACTCGATTAAGTTTTTCGAGCCGATTCGAGCATGCATTTTTTCGAGTTAAACATGTTTAAAGTTAAAAAATTATCAAGGTCGAGTCAATAAGCGAGCTAATGTGTCTCAAGTTCGAGCTTGTATACGACTATTGAGCTTAAGCTCGAACATTGAAAAAGTATTCGAGTTCGAGTCCTGCAGTGAGAAAGGTATTCGAGCTCGAGTCTACTATTTTTTGGAGTCGAGCTTGAATAACTTGCAACTTGACTTGATTTGGTCCGTTAACACCCCTAGTGGTCATGTTGCTTGTAGCCACTTATGTCCGACTTTTACCAAAATAGCACCCGGCCCACAAAAACTAGGCCTGCAACGCAAGTGCGGACCTATCTAAAAAAACAACAACAAGAGATATGATCGATTTTTCTAAAAAAAATGTATATCGCGGCTCTGAATCAAAAGAATTTACTTTTAAGAAAAATTGACCAGATTCGTATTTTATTTGTGTTTTTGAGAATTGCAGACCTAGTGATCTTTTGGTAAACATGGGAGAGATGTGGAAATTACTGTGTAAAATGACTTTCAATTAATTTTTTTTAATATTTGCCAAAATGCAGAAAAATCACCAAAGGAATTTGTTAGTGGTGATTTCCCTATTAGTGTGAGAAGTGAGACCCACCTTCTTACATAAACACTAAAGAGATTCATGCAAATCGCCAAATTGTACCAAAGGGTCTTTGGCCTAGCGGTATGGGAGTCTTTGTCCTCGTAGGAGGTCAGTGGTTCAAACCTCACCAAAAGTGAGGAGGGTGTGTGAGTTTAATTGTTGCATTTGCCGTATATGAATATCATATACTTCAAAAAAAAATCGCCAAATTGTCCTTTTGGCTCCTAAGAAAAATCTATTCACTTTATTTATGTATTATGGTTATTTTGGGAAATAACCATTTCGTTACACGTACATACATCTTACAGAGTAAAATCCGCTTAGAAATTTTCATTTTCGCCATCATGTAAGAATAAGTGAAAGTTTCTTTATATTTTGTTCAAGTTAAGTTAGATTATGTAAAGATTGCAAATTTTGCATTATCTTTAACAACGTGTTGTAAATGGTGAGGCATTTTCCCCGGCATATGGAAAATAGTTCCAGGATGACGCAAAAGACGAGTAAGGGACGGGGAGGGGGAGGCTCTGGAAACCAAACGAGACTCTAAGAAACATGGGAATTAGCACCAGGAATTGTAACATTCTAATTATCTTTAACTATAAGTTAATGAATATTATGATATTCACATGATATAATGATATATTCGTTAGTTTTGATGGCAAACTTTTACATGATATAGGGGTGTATTCACATGAGTGTGTCTAAAGGTTATACAAAACAATGGAATGGAGTAAAAAAGTGGAATATGAAGTTTATACAAAATCAAATATTATTTAAGGACGTCAATCAGGTTGTAGCGTAGTGGTTGATCGTCCTGGGTGATGTGGTGGAATATCCCATCTACTCAGGGTTCGATTCCAGGCGTCCTCAATATTGATAAGACATCTTTAAGTTTCAAAATTGTCAGGGATTAGTCCGGGTTGTGCCCGGGATACCCTTTCCAAAAAATATATTATTTAAGGACAAAATATTTATTTGGAAATTGGTTTTCAATGTGATTAGGTATGATACTAACAAAATGCACAATGAATAATTTCCCTATAAATCAATTAAATGCGTAGGGCTTTTTATTGTAACATTTCAGTCAATAGTATTGCCTAAACTAGAAGTCACATTTTCAAATATTGTTTCAATGTTGGGTGCATGCGTGTGTGCGTATATATATATACTTACACGTATATATAGGGTTGGGTACACATGAGACCATAAAATAACATTAAAATTTCACAATGTTTCTGTAAAAAAAACATCGAACTTTTATAGCTTTTTTACTTTCACAATGTTGTGAAGGATTAGTCCTATTTACATTGTCTTTGCATATTATATATATATAGGGTACAAATCAAATGCAAACCATGTATTTGTTGCATCCCTTACAAACCAATTTGCGTATATGCATAATCTGAGATGCATATATGCATTATCCATATGAATGTATGTCCATTATATGTATATTTTTGCACGTATGCATATGCACATTGTTGATATATGCACACTGGTTCTGCACATATGCATATTGTGGTTTGTAAGGTATGCAACAAATGCAAGGTTTGCATTTTACGGAGCCTATATATATATATATATATATATATATATATATATATATATATATATATATATATATATATATATATATATATATATATGGTTAAATTTAGGAAGAGATCGCAAAAAAAATTGAAAAACCAAGGAACCCCTTGATAAACTGTTCCTTTAGATAGCATATACATGTATATACAAATAATTGATGACATCTACATATACATAGCATACACACATGCATAAAACCTAAAAACCAGTTTAGTTGTATATTTTATATATATACGCATATATATACTAGGGTCAGGTTCATGAGAAAACTTTAAAAAAACGGGAAACTAAGGAACATCTTGATGACCATTTATCTGGACGGTATGCACTTATACATATAATTAATTTGTAAATATATAATGCAATTGTGCATTAAAAACAAAAAAAATACAACATATTCAGTTTTTTATTTTTATTTTAGCCCTAAACCTGCCGCTTATGTAATATATGTGTTGCCGCCAAATGTATGGCGTTTCTGTCAAACGCAGTGTTGGCGCTAACCCCATTGGATAAAAGGAACAGAAACCCCCAAAAAAACATCATACCCTAATAAATCTGCAAGCATCATCAATGGCGGACGACGAGACTGCATCACTTCAAAACAATCCTCACGATTTCGGAAAATTGCTTCACGGGTAATTCCATCTCTTACTTCATCCGCTTCGATTTCCGATGATTCTCAATCTAATTTTGTTGTTTTGTATGCATGTATGTATGTATCGTGATTCATACGACGACGTTTCTGGAATCGATAGGTGCATTCATTACCGTAGACGATGCAAAATTCGTGCTCCTTGTTGCAATCAGATATTTTTCTGCCGCCATTGTCACAACGAAACCACGGTTTTTCCTCTTTTCTCGACCTTTGTTTAACGAATTTTGAATAATACTTTAATTTAATTTGGGGGAAATTGTGGCTAATTGATGTTTTGTGTAATTTTGAGTTATGTATAGAGCGCATTGACAAACCCTAAGGAACGCCATGAAATTGTTCGACATGATGTTAAGCAAGTACTCTTTTTTCCCTTGTATGAAATCTTATGTTTATGTGCATCAATTTCTGTTTTTTCGAGTTGATATGATGAGGTAATTGATTCATTTGTTGGTGGTTTTAGGTTATTTGTGCAATTTGCAATACTGAACAGCAGGTTTGTGTTCAAATCATGAGCAAATCCATGGATAGTAATGATTTTGAATTTCAATGATTTTCTTATACGGCATGTTCTAGCTTATATAGTAATGATTTCTGTTGATATGATGATAGGTTGCTCAGGTGTGTACCAAATGTGGAGTGAAAATGGGGGAATACTTTTGCGAGATTTGCAAGTTTTATGACGATGATGTAAGCATTGCCTATGTTTTGTTCTATTTTTGTAGCAACTAGAATTAACAACTTCGTACTGAAATCGTAGAGAAGTTTGGAGTTTATGCTAACCTCTGTTGTGTTGTGATTCTGTGATTCAGATTTCAAAAGAACAGTTTCATTGCAATGACTGTGGAATATGTAGGTGAGTAAGTACGGAAAAGTGATGTCGTTTATGAAATTATACACACACAAGGTTGGATTATGGGGAAAACCACAAAAAGTGGAAAATCGAGGACCACCCTATTAACCATTCACTTGTGCGGTATGCACATGTGCATAGAAGCCAGGAAACAATTTCAATTACTTTTATGCACATGTGCATACTGGATGCTTATTAGGGTGTTCCTCAGTTTTTGTGGCTTTACTCTGAACCCAACCCTATATGTATATATATACCCTATATATATGGTTATTCTTTGACATAAGCTGATGCTACAATTTAAATTACTACAGAGTCGGTGGTGATACAAAGTTCTTCCATTGCCAAAAGTGTGGTAAGTGGTCATGCTTTCATGGTTTTTGCCTGCTATTTCGACCATTTCTATATTTTTGCTTCCGGAAGTCATGTACCAGAATCAGACTCTTTACAAAATGCAAGGTTAGTAAGGTTTAGTTCCTCAAACTTTGAAAAGGACCTTGGGGGGCGGGTAGCTCAACCAATAAGATCGTGGGTTTGGTCTCAAAGGTCACTAGTTCGAGTCCACTTAGTGCCACTGTTGAGGTTTGTTTTTTAACTTCAGGACCCCATAGGATTAGTCAGGTTGCACCGAAGGTGGCTGGACACCCACATTATTTTAACAAACTTTGAAAAGATGTGAAAAAAAATGTTAATAGGCGCATGTGTTGTTAATCACGACTTATGGTCTAATAATACATGTCCCAGTATAACACAGTTTTTTGTAGTCTATGTTTCGGGAAAACCTCAGCATGGATCCTTGACAATGAATTCGATGTAACAACACCAAAACCAAACCAAACCAAACCAACCCAGTATATGTTATGAACCAGTGAAAATTGAACAGGAACAATGGAATTTAAGGGCAAATGAGGCTGAAAACTTTGATTAACAGGGAAAGATGATAGAGGGGTAACTAGCCATTCGAGATGCTAGAGGATCTCCCAAATTGAAAACCAATTTCTGCATACCCCACTACAAACACGAATCCTTATTTATAGCTAGCATCCCACCCAACAACAAGAAATTACATAAAAAGCCCTCAGCTAACAGACTCGGCTAACCAACTCTCAACAAGAAGGGTGATACAATCTTGTAATTTGTAGTGGTCCCTGCCTTATTACGTCCCTTCCTCCTACTATATGTGAAACGTATAGGAGGGTTCATGACAGTATATTTCAGTCAGAAGTAGGGTCTTGGCACGTGACATTTTGACAACACCATAAAAATCAAATATTTATCGGTTGTTTCTTTCCTTTTTTTAGAATTTCACATTTATAATCCATTTTGTTTGGTAATAATTTGGTGCTTAGAAAGCTGTCCATTTTGTTTGGTATCGTGTATAATCTTGTTATCTTCGAAGCAATCATAACCGTTGTAGTTGGTCAAACTTGGTCAAACGTACGAAATGTCTATGTGGCTCTGCCATGTGGGCTCTAAGACACATAGACATTCGCAAGTCCACGTAGAAAAGGGCCCCAGACTCTCCACATAGGCTTTTCATAAGTAGCACTTTCTCAACCTGCGAAAAGTCTACTTTTTATGAATGTTATATTGATAAAAGTGGATTTCGCAAGTTGCGAAAGTGCTACTTACGAAGTCTTGGCTATTTCGATCAATTGGCTATAAAGTGAAGAAGGGAGGATTAAATGGTCATTTTGGACAATTTCCCGTTGGTTTGTTTTACAATCACAATTCACAAACGTAATGCACAGGATCTTGCTACGATGTAACGTTGCGTGATAATCATGCTTGTGTCGAGAACTCCATGAAAAACCACTGCCCGATATGTTATGAGGTAAGATATCGGCATTATAATTGTGTGTTATTCTATAAATTTTATCGATACCTGCTTTTGATAAAGACATGAATGCTTCTATGGTAGTTTCTTTTTGACTCGATTAAGGGAGCAACGATCATGAATTGTGGGCACACTATGCATATGGATTGCTACAAAGAGATGATCGGCCAAAATCAGTTAGTTCGTTATATTTTTTTACGTGTGATACTTTCTACTCCCTCCGTTCCAAAAATTAATGTCCACAATGAAATAGACACGGTTTTACAAATGTGTAATTAGAGTCCCCTTCTTTTACAAACCCAATAATTCGTACAAACTTAAAAAACCAGTTTTCATGTATATGAAACAACACATGTGAAAATGCTTATACAATGCTGTTTAATATGTAAAATCTTTAAAACCGTTTTTTTAAGTCTTCAATGTTTCACATATGAAACAATATTGTATAAAAACTGCATTTTCACATGTGTTGTTTTATATTTGAAACAACTCATGAAAATTGGTTTGTAAATTTGTATGATGTATTGGGTTTGTAAATGAATATATGTCTTGTGTAATTGGTACACTTTTTAATCAACTAAATGACAATTTTACCCTTAATAATAGAGGGAGTAATGAATTTCTTCATCACATAATTAAGGGTAGAATTGGAAAGTTGGCACTTATCTTTTAAAATGGACACTTATTTTGGGACAAACTAGACTAGAAATGTGAACACTTCTTTTGGGACAGAGGGAGTAAAAAAAATGATCCCTCCTTCTGGAACGGGTAATGGATTGTAGTTTTATGGATGATACTTTCGCGTATTTCAGATACCGTTGTCCCATTTGCTCGAAGTCGGTGTGCCAAATGTCTAGAACCTGGCAAAGATTAGAACATGAGGTATATAATTGCTAATGGCATACTTAGAAATTTTGATTTCAAAAACAATTGCGAATGTTTCTGAAACAACTTTGATCAATGACCACACCTCTTTGGAGGATTTGTTTCGTGATGCATATTTGGCTCGATAGTTAGGTTAAAAAACCGCTTGCAATCATGGATGATTCTTTCTGAATGACATTGTTACTATATAGATTATCGGTCCTATGGGCCCTTGGGCCCTCGGGGCTTAATTTGCAAAGGGGCGGAGCGACTTTGCTCAAATATACAACCGGTTCAAGCTTGCATCCTGCTGGAGACGGGCTTGACCCACCCACCCCCCCTTCGCCCCAGCGGGCCCACGTAGCATCAGTCGCTGAGTCGGCTCTGATATGCCTCCTCACGTGTGGTTCCTAGAGGGCGGGTTCCATGTGGGCTCGGTCGGGGTTGCCGGTAATCAACCTTTGCTCAAATTATGTCTATTGGTTATTTACATTTTGTAATTTGACAGATTGAAGCTACAACCATGCCTGAAGAATACCGGTATGAGGTAAAGTCTTTCAAAATTAACATGGCCACAATTCGGCATCTGTTATATTATTTGTCATCTGAAGCGTGTAAAGTTTATTGATTAGGGAAAAGGAACCTTGAATATTTTAGGAACCCAAAACCACCTATTTTAAAAATATTCATGATGAATAATAATTTATGATAACCACAAGGGTTGTGGCGTACTGGTTAAGGCCCTGGGGATGTGGTGGAATATCCCATCTGGCCAGGGTTCGAATCCAGGCGTACACAACATTTGTGGCCACTGAGGTTTAATCAGGGCTGATGTCTTACAGTCATAATTTGTCAAGGGATTAGTGTAGGCATAGCCTATGACATCCTTTCAAAATAATAATTTATGATGGATCTTATTCATCATGAATATCTGTCACGAAATAATACTCGCAAGAAGGAGGTGGTTTCTGGGTTTCTACTTAGATTTTTTGCAAAACCATGGAGTTGGGAGAAATATCTTTTTGGGTGCGTTTGGTACGCAGAACAATACAGTTGAAAAACCTATTGTCTCATGTTTGGCACTACATCAAATTGGGACAAGACAGGACCTGCGTGGGCCAAAAATTCATTTCAAATCTCCTGGCCCACCAAAATAGATGGAACAAAAATCATGAAGATTGGTAAATTACTAACAAATTCTAGCACTAATAATACACCAAAAATGTAACCACAACCCCACGAATTTTTTTAAAAAATCTCTTGAAAGCTTAAATGAGTAAATTTTTTAATAAAATTTATAGTATAAAGTCAATGTTTTTGTAAAGGGGTCATTTGACCCCCCCCCCCCCCCCAACACACACACACGACATTCATCTGCCCCTGCATCCCATCCTGTCTGCATACCAAACACCGAAAGGTCATGATAGCTTGTAGTATGATTTGCATTTTATGGATGATTCTGTCGTCGATCTAATCTCTATTGTTTTGGAATTAACGACTATAAGAACACTAATCGTTTTGAATATTATGCGTTTCAGATCCCGATTCTATGCAACGACTGTAACAATACCAGCAAAGCATCCTTTCACATCATCGGCCACAAATGCATCCACTGTAAGTCTTACAATACCCGAAGGATTGGAACGATAACAAACTCATTGGAGACACAGATTTAACGTAAACGGTATTCAAGACCTCCCAACAAATCCAAATAGATAGACAGGGATGAACTTACTAATACGGTTCCAGGCGCACGAGCTACTGCCCAATCGACTCGTTGCTATGCAAAAAAACAATATTAGATGCCTTGATGGAAGTTGATGTGTGGCCTATGTACATTTAACAAAAAGTTGTGTCATTATATCTGGTGATATTGGTTGCAAGTTCTAACATTTTGGAATATTAGTAGAAAAGATTGAGAAAAATCTACCTGGGTGTTACCAATTGTTTATTTTATTTAAAATTTTGCTAGGGTGTGTTTCATTTGCAAACCAAATCATTTGTACAAACTATCGGGACGGACGCAGAAATTTTTTCATACGGTGGCACCATATTTTTTCATACGGTTTTTATAGAAGTGTCTCGTCTTTTTACCAACGTTCAATATCGTTCGATGTGTTTTAACCAAATTCCGGCGTTTCGAGAGATTTTTAACGATTTTTGCTTGATTTCGTGGGATTTTTAAGTTTTTTTTATCGATTTCGAAAGATTTTTTCGGTATTTTTTTGTTGATTTCAAGAGATTTTTTTCGGTTTTTTGGTTGAATGGGTATAAGATTTGGGCCTTTTTTAGGTGCACCCTTTGTAGTTTCCAAAATATTACGGTAGCACCTTCTAAATCGATACGGTGACACCTTCACGAAAACGAAAATTTTTACCCTTCGTCGGATGCCCACCTGCAGGTCCGTCCATGCAAACTATACAAACCAATCTTAGCCGTTGATTAAGTCTAATAAATATATGATTTTATTATGTTTCCTAATCTAAAGTCATGATCATAATGAATGAATCTTATAATCTTTCATATATATCTTAATCATAATTAATGAATCTTAATGATTATCAATAAGTATATTTACTGTATCCTAATATAGTGGTTTGGTTTGTATAGTTTGTACAAATGGTTTGGTTTGCAAATGAAACGCACCCTATTTTGCTAATTATTTTGTGTGATACACTTTGCATAAAATGTTGCATGGTTTTGTTTGGTTTGCATGATTGGATCGAATTTAAAATGCGCACATTTAGAATTGATTTTTATTGTGATCTGGGTTTGAAATGCCAAAGATCGGTATTTTATATGATTTTCTTCGATTGTATGTAATAATGTTTTAGAATATATTAAAAACAGTTTTTATGTGATGATTTATTTTAATAAAAAGAATTTAATTATTTTATTTAGAACTATTTATATAGAATGGATTCAATTTTATTTTAAACCACACTCCAAATATTCCATATCATTCCAAATACGAGTTCTTCCGATCTCGCGGTAGTAGAGTAGTTGATCTGATCTCGTGCGCGGGCAGATCTATAGATGAGGTAGGCGAGGCGAGCTTGCCGACAAAAGGCGATTGTCTTTTGTTTGATGAGAACGAGAAGGGGCAATTGACTGCAGGCCTATTGGGTGGGGGCAACTGGAGGAAGACAGCACGGGGCAAAGTTCAAAACCATTCATCAAACCAAAATATGTTAAAATAGACTTGGGGAAAAGAAGACTTTATTCGAGTTTATACTAAATAAAATAACGACTATCTTCACGTGAATGTGAACGAAGTTAGTGTTTGGTAAAAAAAAAATCGTCATACAACGTTGGAATGCCATCCAAACAAAAATACCACAATCGCCGGCCGGTATTGTTTGGGTATATATTCATACGGATAACCATCTGCAAAATCGAATTTCAAATCGATCATTCGAAATCTTTTTTTTTTGAAGGTGACCTAGGCTATTCCTAGACTAATCCCTTGGCTAATTATGACTGTAAGACATGAGCCCTGATTAAACTCAGTGGCCACAATTGTTGACGCCAGGATTCGAACCGTAGGCAGATGGGATATTCCACAACATCCCCCAGGGCCTTAACCACTACGCCACAACCCTTGTGGTTATCATTCGAAATCTTTAGTTTATAAAGTTCCTCAACTAAATGGCGAAAATACTTACCGAGGGGAAAATATGCCATCCACAGTGCGTCGGCTTCCCAAATGGTTTTCCCAATATTCCATCACAAGGTCCAGAGGGTGCAAAAATTGATTGCTATCGGGCCAGTGATGTTGACGATGGTAAAACGGTGTATAAAGAAAGCAACGTCGTTAGCCACTTTTACAGTCATCCATCACAATGAACAAATGTGGTATTTGCTCCACGACATTACCGACAACCGTCTATGGCGCCCCTTCCGCCACGTCATCATCTACGACAATGGGTAGGGTATCCTTCGATCGAACCTGCATAAGAACAAATAATTTTTAGTAACGATTTTACTTGAAAACGATTCACTAACTAAACAGAAGGAAAAAAAAACGAAAACGGATTTACCTTGGTACGATGATCGGCCTCCAAGGCACGCTGAACTGTCTCGTGTAGGCGGGCCATGCTTTCTAAAATGGCACGCTGACCGGCTTGCGTGGCACGCTGACCGACTTCCAGGTCGCGTTGACCAACCTCCAGGGCACGTTGACCGGCCCGCAAGTCACGCACTGCTTGCTCTAACACTGCCACCCGCTGCTCTAAAGGGGTTGTGGCGGTCTCCAGAGATGATGCCCCGACCCTAGCAGAACTCGATAACGATTCTAAAGGGGTTGGGGCAGTCTGGGTGTTGGTGGCGGTCTCTGGAGATGATGCCCCGACCCTAGCAGAACTCAATAACGATGACGGTGGTGGTCGTGGCGGCCGTGGTGGCGAACAAGAACGAGGTCTCTTTGTTGGCGGCTGAAAATCATCAGCGACGCTGTCAAAAAAGCGTTGACTGTCACGCCACCAGTCCGTCTCCCTTTCGACGGCAGTAGATGTAACCGTAAGCGGCTGACGACCATCGTAATAATTAATAACACAAGTAGTTAATACGAATAACATAATTAAATACTCCGTCCTTCCCAAAATAAATATCCACAATGTAAAAGATACACAGTTTTATAAATGTATAATTATTACACTTTTCAATTAATAAAAGGACAATTTTACCCTTAATTAGAGAGAGTTTCTCCATCGCATAATTAAAGGTAAAATGGGAAAGTATACATTTTAAAAATGTGTAATTATTACACTTTTTAATTAATAAACGGACAAATTTACCCTTAATTAGAGAGAGAGAGAGAGAGAGAGAGAGAGAGAGAGAGAGAGAGTCTCCATCTCATAATTTAAGGGTAAAATGAAAAATTAGAGTTTTTCCATCTCATAATTAAGGGTAAAATGAGAAAGTAGACTTTTTAAAATTGTGTAATTATTACACCTTTTTAATTAATAGGACAATTCTACCTAGAGGGAGAGTTTCTACATCTCATAATTAAGGGTAAAATGGAAAAAGTAGACGTTTTAGAAATGGGTAGTTACTACATTTTTAATTAACAAAAGGACGATTTTACCCTTAATTAGAGAGAGTTTATCCATCTCATAATTAATGGTAAAATGGGATGGTAGACGTTTTAAAATTGTGTAATTATTACACTTTTTTTAATTAATAGGACAATTTTACCTTTAGAGAGAGAGAGAGAGTTTCTCCATCTCATAATTAAGGATAAAATGGGAAAGTAGACATTTATTTTTAATAGTAGGCACTTATTTTGGCACAAACTCAAATAGTAACGTAGACACTTCTTTTGTGTGACGGATGGAGTAACAAAAAATGAAAACGTCAAACATACATCATCGACATCAAGGAAGGTCAGACACGTATCCCACATGATCGTTTGGGTCCACTGCCACGCAATGGCTCTCGGGATCGCATCACTCCGTGAGGCAAACCTCCTTGAAACGGGAAGCGTCTCAAAGATCCATATCTATAAAGTCCCAAATTTAAACATTATCAACCACACGCAATTACAATTGAATTAACATGAAAACAAACAAGAGTAAATTACGTTTTTAGTCCCCATGGTTTGTTGAAGATTTCTATTTTCGTCCTTATGGTTTTGTAATTATGATTTTCATCACTATGGTTTATTGTTCATTACCTTTTTCGTCCTTATGATTTAATTTTTTTTTTGCTTTTTTCATCCCTACGGTTTAAAATTCATTTCTATTTTACTCCTTCATACTTAAAAGTACTGTTTTGGCCTCAAAGACGAAAATAGAAATTAATTGCAAATCATAGGGACGAAAAAAGAAATTTCTAAACGACAGGGACGAAATCTGCATTTTTTAACAAACCACAGGGACGAAAAACGTAATTTACTCAATAAACAATTAAACATACTAATCTCGAACCTTGAAGGCAAAAACGAATCCCGTAAGCGTGTACGCTATCCTATCGGCCCTAACGCCAACACAGTGTTGGCGTCTCGGCAACGCAGTCTTCAACTGTGGGTGGGTCAATGCCCATAAATATGAACCCCAAGGGTAACGATTCCATGCATCCAAATCCTCTACCAAACGTAGAAGAAATCCGGTAACCATTGAGTGTGGTTGGCGGCCACTGAACCCGACCTCCAACAACAACAACAGACAAATACGAACCGCATCAAGGTCCGGGATTCGGGCAAAGTCCCTACTTGTGAAAACCGACCAAAGGTCCGACCCTTTCACGTGTTGATGGGTCGGTATGTGAGGGAATACCCTATCCCTAAACGGGTTAGCGGGCCTCTCCTGTAACGCATCCATCGGGCCGAATCGAAGCCCGGTAATCAGACAAAACTCCTCTCGACCGAATCGGAGCTCATGACCTCGAATGCGAAACCACATCTCGTCGGCCCGAGCGCCCTCCGGAAAGAACTGAGTTTGCAAGATGAGATGGATCAACAACGGGTCTCCATTTGTTGACCGAATATCCAACCATGGACCGAAACATGTGTCCCTAAACAGAGCGAACCTCGTATCGGATTCTCTCAACTTGACAAAGATATCTTTGGCAATGGATATCCGAGCCTTGATCGTCAAAGTTGCCTCGTAGTAATCACCCTGATAAAACACATTATTTAGAAAATATAAATATCCTTTATAATCAGGCCTAGTTAGACCACTTCCTTACTACATGGAAAAGCTCATAAGATTCAATGACCTTAGAGGACATTCGGTTTGATGGAATGGTTTTGAGAGATTTAGATCTCCAGAAAGGATTTTGAATCTTTTGTGTGTTTGGTTTGTAGGATTTGGAGCGAAATTGAATTTCATTCTTTATAAATAAGTTATAAAAACTAGGGAAATTAACTAAAATGCCAAATTTCGGACCCACTCTCACTAAAATGCCCATTTTCTCCCTATTTTCATGAAAATACCCAATCTTTTCGTGAAAGGGTCCGTGATCACGAACTCCTCCATAAACAAACCCAGAAATTTGCATTTCGGTCCTGGATTCCGTGAAACCTGATAGGTCCCTAGAATCCGTGAAACTTACATTTTTGGTCCCGAGTCCGTTAAAAATATTAGGTTTCGTGAAAAATAACAGGTTTGGTCCATGAAAGCCATATGATTTTCATGTTTTATGAGTTTTTCACGTTTTTTTGCATGCATTTCACGAAATATACTGTTTTTTCCACAAGTTGTCTGATAATTGTACTGTTGTCATTCAATTTTGTGGTTGCAATTCATCTCGCTCATCCAGCTTTCATTTATAAAGATCTGTAAAATGTAAACCCTAATCGTTCATCACATCCATTGTTCTTGTTTTCTTTCTTCACCATTTGAATTTTTTCTTTCTAAGATTCTACTGAAAAAATGAGTTCATCTATTAAAAACGTTAAGCTATTTTTCTATTGCGATGGTGAATTGGTGCAAGAAAAAAAGAACTATATTGAGTACTCGTCGTGACTTACATTCTGCGGGATAAACGTCGATGTAGTGGCAAACGTCGCCGGTGCGATCTGCGTGTGTCCGAACCCAGACGGGATGTAGGACGAATGCAAACTCGATATCTAATACAAGTATAGAACGAAATATCAATACACAAAGTAAAACACGTGGGCGACAAATTAAGTTAAACACTAACCTGAACAGCGCGAAACTGTGAAGCGAGGTCCTCGAGAGATTTTAGGCGTTTCTCGTAATCCTCGTATACGCAATGCTTCAGCGCATCCAGCTCGGCCCACCTCGCTTGACATGGGTCGGGAGGCGACATATCATGATGGGAGGAGCAAGGGGGCGCCTCATATCGGTCAATAACCCCTTCAGAATGGTGAGGTCTCGCATCATCTTCGCCGGCTGACGAGGACCCCGTGGAAGAACTGGAGCCAGATGGGGAAGGAGAGGACCGCCGGGACCTGTTCGTCGGTCGCCTGCCCGCATCACGCTGAAAAAAGGCGATGCTCTCATGAAACCAACTCTGATTCATTTCGGCGATCGTAGGCTCAAGGCGCGCGCGCGGCCGAAACTTCGTCTAAATATATTGAAAAAACAAGTCACATTTAATATGTGGGACTAACTTAGTCAATATTGTTTAAGAATTCGAATTGGAAAGATAGTAAAATAACTTACACTTGTAACTGAGTTGAAGAAATTAAGGCAACTATTCTTATTCAGTGATACACCCCGGTCCCAACGGGTTCCCCTAATAAACCTGTCGTCGCGCATAGTGAAATTCTGTTGGGAGATGGGAAACATCTCCAAGATCCATATCTGGAATTACACAACAAAAACAAGTACGTAAAAAAGGAAACCAACCTCAAACGAGTTATTATTTATCTTTTACTACTTATCTAACCTTGAAAGCGTATACAAACCCAGACATCGTCATCTTGCCATGCTTGTCGACGCGTCTGTCGATGGCACGGTGCAGTTGTTTGTATGTATGTTCCCAGATGTGGCTACCCCACGGATAAACGTTAAATACATTTAAGTCCTCGACGGCCCTAAGGACTGTGTCGGAAACAACCTGACTCATCTCACGACCCATAAACATAATCTCCACCATCACCAATAAACACACACGAACACCATCCTCGTCGGATAGCGCCTCCAGGCCTTCCTTCATCCGTTGAACCACCATTTTCTCCTTCAACTCCTCCGGTGGACAGCCGGGCCAAACCCTACTAACGAAGCCCTTATCTGCTAGGGGAGGAAGGGAGGGTGTTGGTCCGAAACGAAGTCCTGTCAAAAGACAGAACTCCTGTCGCCCAAAGCGCATGTGATGCCCATAAACATCATAATATAGCTCCTCTGGTTCCGGGTTTTCGGGCTGGACCTCCTTCTGTAAAAACATGTGAACTAGCTGGGGGTCGCCACCAGGCATGGTAACGTCTAGCCATGGACCGAAAGGTGTTCGTCTAAAGACTAAGAGTAATTCCCGTTCAGGTAAATCCAATTTCAACTTAATCTCGTTTGCTAAGCTAAGGCGACACTTGAGCGTCAAGTCCGCGTAGTAAAAATGCTCCTACAAATTGTAATTATGCAAAGTTAAGGGACCTAAGTTGTAATTATGCAAAGTTCGGGGACCTAAGTTGTAAGTAAGCAAAGTTAAGGAACCTAAGTTGTAATCATGCAACAGGTTGTAGCGCAGTGGTTGATCGCCCTGGGTGATGTGGTGGAATATCCCATCTACCCAGGGTTCGATTCCAGGCGTTCTCAACATTGATAAGACATCTTTAAGTTTCAAAATTGTCAGGGATTAGTCCGGGCTGTGCCTGGGATACCCTTTCCAAAAAAAAAGTTGTAATTATGCAAAGTTAAGGGACCTAAGTTGTAAATATGGAATGTTAAGGGACCTAAGTTGTAAATATGGAAAGTTTGAGGACCTAAGTTGTAATTATGGAAAGTTAACGGACCTAAGTTGTAATTATGCAAAGTTAAGGGACCTAAGTTGTAATTTTGCAAAGTTAAGGGATCTAAGTTGTAGTTATGCAAAGTTAAGGGACCTAAGTTGTAATTATGCAAAGTTTAAGGACCTAAGTTGTAATTATGCAAAGTTAAGGGACCTAAGTTGTAGTTATGCAAAGTTAAGGGACATAAGTTGTAATTATGGAAAGTTAAGGAACCTAAATTGTAATTATGCAAATTTAAGGGACCTAAGTTATAATTATGCAAAGTTAAGGGACCTAAGTTGTAATTATGCAAAGTTAAGGGACTAAGTTGTAATTATGCAAAGTTCGGGGACCTAAGTTGTAATTATACAAAGTTAAGGGGCCTAAGTTGTAATTATGCAAAGTTAAGGGACCTAAGTTGTAATTATGGAATGTTAGGGGGCCTAAATGATATTATTTTTTTATGTAATTATTATTTGTAAAAATCTATCTTCTTTAAAATTGACAAAAAAAACTGATATTGCGTATTTTTTAGACAACTTTCTACTCCATCAAAATTTTTAAACATTTCTTTAAAATGAAGACGAGATAAGTAAATGTGTAAAATTATTTGAATTTTTAAATTTTAAGGAACTCTTCAAAACTTTATTACCAACATGCAAAACATAATTTCAGTCTTTTAAAATAACCCGCCATCATATAACAACATGTATTTTTTTAAATATAAAACAGCAACGGGGTTATGAAAACTTACCTTACGAGCCACCACCGCCATGTTGTCTGACGTAGAAAAACACTCACGAACCTCGTCGAGATTTTAAAGTGCGTAGATTGCGCGATAAAAGGAAGAGTGGAGAGGAAGTTTAAAGAGGGATGGGGTTTGGTGGGTTTTTATAGCATCCGTGAAAGGGGGGGGGGTTGATCACGGGTGATAAATGCTCGTCCGGGGGATTCTCGTCCTTTCTGTCATGCTTCTCGTAACGTCTAATTACTTCCTGTGTGAATAAATTCATAATAAACAACCAACGATATTCACCTTACTAGTATAATTCATGATTTCACACACTTAGCATTTATCCCCTCTGTCCCAAAATAAAATGTCCATAATGAAAATAACACACAGTTTTAGGAATGTGTAATGATTACACTTTTTAAATAACCAAATTACACTTTTAACCTTAACAATAGTGAGAAAAACTTTCTCCACCTTATAATTAAGGGTAGAATGAGAAAATGAAAATTTACTTCTGAAAGTGGACACTTATTTTGGGACAAACTACATTAGAAATGTGGACACTTATTTTGAGACAAACTACATTAGAAATGTGGACACTTAATTTGGGACGGAGGGAGTATCTAAGCATAACACAAATAGCCTCATTTAAATTACGTTCTTGGCCTAGTAAACTCTTTAAATCTATAACCGATTGTTACGTTACTCGCATTGTTCCCTAATCCACGTCTACAAAATTTTCAGTTTATCTTCATCAAAGTAACATAAATCTAAAAAGACAATATCCACTCCCCCCCCCCTTCTCTTAATTTACATCTTAAAATGTGAATTAGTAATAATTAATTAACCAACTAATTATATGCATAAAATCAATCACCAAACTTAGAGATTGTTTATTAATAACTTAATGGGAATAATAACATGTATGGCTTATTCTCTAAGCCAACCATGCATGTCAGTTATGGGTTGTTTACTTGTGGCTTAACGGGCTAAATGACTTAATTGGCTTATTCGCACAGCTATAGTGATGTGTTTACTTAGGGCTTAATGGGAAAAACAACAGCTTATTGCACAGCTCAATAGGTACTCTTGTCCCCATACAGACACAAACTTTACCTCTCTACCCTTAGAATAAAAAAAGAAAAAAGCCTTTGTAGTTAAAAAAAAACTTGCAGGTTTCTTCCTTCCAACGAGCTCCTGCATCTTCTTCCTCCCCAACGAGCTCAACATCTTCTTCCAGAGATCGAAACTGAAGATACATCTCCTTCAACAGCTCGAAACGTGCATCTCCTTCCTGATCGAAATCCAGCATCTTCTTCGTAAATTGTTGCTTCTCTCTCTGCATCTTTCTCGATTTCGACGCATCACCAAGAAAAAAACCCAAAATCAAACTTGCATCTCTTTCCTCATCTCTACCCAAAATCATTGCTTCTCTCATCTCTATCGACAGCGACGCATCACCAAGAATAAAAACCCAAAAATCGAAACCCTAATCTCCAAAATTGATTTCCCTGTTTGAACTCCCCTCCCCACCAAGATCGACTTGAAGTTTCTTCAAACTGGGGGAGTTCTTCGATGAAGTTTCTTCAAACTTGGGGACCTGATGAAGGGAACACCCGATGAAGGGAACACCCTCATGTGGGTGTTTTTGGTTTTTCTTCGATGACGTGTATCATTTTGTAATCTGGATCATCTAGTGTTTGAGTTTTATTCAATTTTTAATAAATTTGCTAATTTGATTATTTTTTGTACTAATGGGCAAAAAGGTAATTTTTATCATTCAGATAGTTGATTTAGAAAGAAAAAAAGTAAACAACAGCCTATCTTTATCGAGACAGACAAAGTTATCCGGTAAGACCACTTTACCCATACAGAGCTTAATATAAAATTTGGTAAACAGCCCCTTAGAAGCTTATCGGTTTAGTCCATTGCTTATTCGCTAAGCTTTCTTAATCTCTTGTATCCATTCATCACATACCTCCCTAAAATACCCTTTCCCCTCACTTCAGACTGCACAGACAATAAAAGAAAGACCCATCAATCTCTCTCTACTCCTTTGTCCTTACTTTTTCCCCAAAATTTCATTTCCAAGGGGGTTGTGGAAAATTATTGCTTAAACATTGAATGGTGGAAATTTTGTGATGGTGGGACATTGTTCCAGGATTTCATGGAAGTACTGAAGCATCAATAGTGGAATTTTGTTTTTGACCAAATTGGTTTTGAATAAAAACCTATCAACCAGAAGCTAATGTAACAGAAGGCTTGATGATTCAATAAAACAAAAAACAAAAAACAAAAAACAAATAGAAGTGCAAAATAGTCACTTTTATGATTCACACATTTTATTCAGCTCGACAAACAAACAACATATACAGACAACTTTATCCATACAGTAAACTTTATCCATATTTACTTAATGAAAAAACAAACCAAACAGCCACTTAGCTAAACAACCTAATTCATTGAATCAATTCAGCTACTTTGGTCCACAATTTAACCAACCATACTGTATATCACAGTCAAGAAACCATCGCAGAACCTACAAACATCTAGTAAATGGAATTGTTTTCTTCTTCTTCCCTCAACAACACCCACTGCCAGCATCATCACTGGCGGAGCTACATAGTGACCAGAAGCTGCATGTGCTCCCTCTCAAAATTTCAATTCTTTTTGTTTAATATAATCCCAATATATTTATCCATTTGACTCCTACATGGTTCCCTCATCTACCTGAAGTCCCCCCTACTTTTTAATTTCCACCTTCTGTTTTCTTTATATTTGGGATCCCCATCCACTACCAATAAAATTCCTCTTTCAAATTATTACACCATTTTTAGTATTATAGTTGTTTATGATAAGTTATTTAAAATTTAGATACTTAGGCCGTTTATCAAACACTTACCACTTACCCGGTAAGCGCTTACCGGTAAGATTCGAAACTATAACTTACTTTATCGAGTAAAACTGTAGTCCATATAAAGGAATCGTATCAAAAATTCACCCGGTAGGCGCTTACCGGGTAAGACTCTCCATCCTTATCATCACCCTCACTTACCGGGTAAGATTCTCGTCCATTGTCATGTTTATCCGGTAAGGTAAATGATCACGTAAGCGTTAAGTAAACGGCCCCTTAGAAATTAGGTGTTAAAACTGGTTGTTACTTGTTTGTTTTAAAGTTAGTTAACTTTAATTTCTTTGAACTTCTCTGTTTGCGTAATTGTTTGGATGTGGGTAAAATTGAAACCAGTCTGACTTCGATCTTTGAACTTGGGTGAAGCTTCTACGCTTGATTTAGTTATCGCTCTCAAGTAATTTTGCGATTGTACCGGTGTTTATCTAAAAAAGTACCCTTCCAAGGCCCCAACCCAACTAACAACGTTATTTTCTATGGTCAATTAGTGCTCCCCCTAAATCCTAATTCTGGCTCCCCCTGAGCATCATGGAAACTACGAAGCTTCAATTTACGAAGATATAGCTCTAATACTTTGCAGATTTTAAATTCTAACAACTTACGAAGCAAATCCTCACCGATTTTAGAAGATTAATCGAATTAAACTACTCCATTGAAGGTCTGAACTCTGAACTACATCCTCCATTGTAATTTCCAACTTTTATTTCTTACAACAACATCACTGAATTGTTTTAAACATACCAAACCGGAGCCGCCGTACACGGCGGCGTTCATCGCTGATGAACAGTTGCAGGAATTTGCCATTGCAGATTGCATAACCATAAAATCGACTCGAAATACATTCATTTACATACATATATACAACAAAAATGAAATTCATCGTGTAGATATTACCTTAATCGACGATTCATCATCCTCCTTGATTTGCTTGATGTAATAATCATTCGAGCATCGATCGAAGACTGTAGCGCACTCACTTAGGTTTTTTTTTTCTTTAGCTTTGTTTTTCAAAGATGAGGGAGATTGACAAGCCCCATTGTTAAAAATGGTGAGTTTAGACAATTGGTAAAAGTGCCCCTTTGACTATTCTTTTGTTACACTTTTAATCCAATTTTAAAAAAATGTTTTCATATGTGAATTGGTAAAAGTGCCCCTTTGATAATTTTTGGAACAAATAATAAGGTGTTTGTTTACCTCTTAATAGTTCCATTAAGAGGCAACCTCTGAATCGTTAAGAGGTGAATCTTGTTTGGCGAATAAAAAGTTTGTCTCTTAATGGTTCTATATTGGATCTCCTTAACCATTAAGCACCATAATTCCAATCTGAACAATTACCATGCAATCATATTTTTATTTTGCACTATATCGCAAGAGCACCTTAATCGTTCTGACCACTTAATCATTTTGCACCAAACAATTCAGCAACCGCCAAACAGCCCCTGAGTCTTTGAACATTTCAAAAGTTGTTAAATAAATCATTGGATTTTTTAAAATCTGTTAAATACGTCTTTATAACTTAAATATATAACTTACAACCTACATAGCAAATAAATTACAAATTAAAAATTAAAACATAAAAATGTCATCTATTTTATCTGCCTACAAGTTAAAAATAAGAAAATAAACAAAAGTATCCAATTTCATCAACCAAATTCATTTTTAGCCACTTTGACTATATTAAAGTAAACAATATTAAAAGTAACCTCAATATTACAAAATGCAAGGTTAGTACTTAGTAAGATTTAGTTCCTCAAACTTTGAAAAGTAACCTGGTGGAGGAGGGAGGGGGGGGGGTGTTAGCTCAACCAATAAGATTGTGGGTTTACCCTCAAAGGTCACTAGTTCGAATCCACTCAGTGCCACCGGAAGGTTTGTTTTCTAACTTCAGGACCCTATAGGATTAGTCGGGTTGCACCAAAGGTGGCTGGACACCCACATTATTAAAACAAAACTTAAAAAGATTTGGAATAAAAATGTTATGCGCAACTGTTGTTAATCACGACTTATGGTCTAATTATACATGTCCCAATATTACACAGTTTTTTGTAGTCTATGTTTCGGGTAAACCTCAACGTGGATCCTTGACAATGAATTTGATGTAACAACACCAAAACCAAACCCAGTATATTTTATTCAGAAGTAGGGTCTTGGCACGTGACAACACCATAAAAATCAAATTTTTATAAGTTGTTTCTTTCCGTTTTTTAGAATTTCACATTTATAATCCATTTTGTTTGGTAATAATTTGGTGCTTAGAAAGCTGTCCATGCTAGATATTGGTATCGTGTATAATCTTGTTATCTTCGAAGCAATCATAACCGTTGTAGTTGCACAAACTTGGTCAAATGTGTGAAATGTCTATGTGGCTCTGCCATGTGGGCTCTAAGACACATGCATTCGCAAGTCCACGTAGAAAAGGGGCCCAGACTCTCCATGTAGGCTTTTCGCAAGTAGGTTTTTCTCAACATGCAAAAAGTCTACTTTTTATGAATATTATATTGACAAAAGTGGATTTCGCAAGTTGCGAAAGTGCTATTTGCGAAATCTTGGCTATTTCCATCAATTGGTTGAAAAGGTGGCTATAAAGTGAAGAGGGGAGGCTTAATGGCCATTTTGGTCATTTTCCCGTTGGTTTGTTTTACAATCACAATTCACAAACGTAATGCGCAGGATCATGCTACGATATAACGTTGCGTGATAATCATGCTTGTGTAGAGAACTCTATGAAAAAACACTGCCCAATATGTTATGAGGTACGATATCGGCATTATAATTTGTGTGTTATTCTATATATTTTATCGATGTCTGCTTTTGATAAAGACATTAATGCTTCTATGGTAGTTTCTTTTTGACTCGATTAAGGGCGCAACGATCATGAATTATGGGCACACTATGCATATGGATTGCTACAAAGAGATGATCGGCTAAAATCAGTTAGTTTGTTATATTTTTTTACGTGTGATACTTCCTACTTCTTCCGTTCCAAATATTAATGTCCACAATTAAATAGACACGGTTTTAGAAATGTGTGATTAGAGCCCCCTTCTTTTACAAACCCAATAGTTCGTACAAACTTACAAACCAATTTTCATGTATATGAAACAACACATGTGAAAATGCAGTGTTTATACAATGTTGTTTAATATGTAAAAAATTTAAAACCTTTTTTTTTGTCTTGAATGTTTCACATATGAAACAATATTGTATAAAACCTGAGTTTTTACATGTGTTGTTTCATAAACAACACATGAAAATTGGTTTGTAAATGAATATATGTCTTGTGTTATTGGTACACATTTTAACCAATTAAATGACAGTTTTACCCTTGATAATAATGGGAGTACTGAATTTCTTTATCTCATAATTAAGGGTAGAATTGGAAAGCAGACACTTATCTTTTAAAATGGACACTTATTTTGGGCCGGATGGAGTAAAAAATGATCCCTCATTTTGAACCGATAATGGATTGTAGTTTTGTAGTTGTATGGATGACACTTTCTCGTATTTCAGATACCGTTGTCCGTAGTTGTATGGATGACACTTTCTCGTATTTCAGATACCGTTGTCCCATTTGATCGAAGTCAGTGTGCCAAATGTCTAGAATCTGGCAAAGATTAGAACATGAGGTATATAATTGCTTATGGCATACTTGGAAGTTTTGATTTCAAAAGCAATTGCAAATGTTTCTGAAACAACTTTGACCAATCACCACACCTCTTTGGAGGATATATTTCGTGATGCATATTTGGCTCGATAGTTAGGTTAAAAAACCGCTTGCAATCATGGACGATTCTTTCTGAACGACATTGTTACTACCCCCCCCCCCCCCCCCCGCGCGTAGCATTAGTAGTTGAGTCGGCTCTGAAATGGCTCCTTACATGTGGTTCCCAGAGGGCTTTCCATGTGGGACTGGTCAGTGTTGCCGGTAATCAACCTTTGCTCAAATTATGCATATTGGTTAATTCAAATTTTGTAATTTGACCGATTGAAGCTACGGCCACGCCTGAAGAATACCGGTATGAGGTAAGCCTTTCAAAATTATCATGGCCACAATTTGGCATACGTTATATTTTTGGTCTCCGAAGGGTGTACGTTTTATTGATTATGGAATAGGGACTTAGGGGGCAAGTGGATTTAGGAACCTTAGAACATTTTAGGAACCCAAGAACAACCTATTTTGTGAATATTCATGATGGATATTAATATATGTCACGACATAATACTGGCAAAAAAGGGTGGTTCCTGGGTTTCTATTTAGATTTTTTTGCAAAACCATAGAGTTGGGAGAAATATCCTTTTGGGTGCGTTTTGTTAGTCCCATATGGCTTACAAGAACAAGAACAAGTATTGTAGAATGGGAGGTTGAATACAATACACAATTTTTTCACTTTAATTAATTCTTTTATTGAAAATATTCAAATCAAGAATTACACATAGAACAATTAGATTGTTGCGGAAAGAACAGATAAAATCTATTCTAACAATCTTCACAAAGTAATACTGAAAACTAAACAACTTCTAAAACACAAAGATTGAAAGTTATAAAGTTCAAAGAGAGAAAGGAACAGAGTGTCTTGAGCACAAAGTGATCTTCAAGTATATCCAGAGTTTTTTTTTTTTGAGATCTTCTGCATGGAGAGGTCTTCATCTTTATATAGTGCCAAGAGTATGTGATGCATGAGACACTTGTCACTTTGTCATTTGAAGGTCAGGTTTGACTCTCAAAAGTTGATGTGTCATTTCCTACAATACTAGAAAGGTTTGATGGAGACAATATCTAAGAATGGGAAAAAGGACAAATGAACCTTTTTCTTCCATACCCAGAAATTCCTTCTTTGATGATAAAACCTTTTAGCATGGACACAAGGGAGGATCCTCCTATTTGAGAATCCCACCGATTTGTCATGGACAAAATAGGTGGGAGTCTTCTTAGGAAGGATGTTATGAGGGGATCCTTCAATTTTGAGGATCCCACCGATTTTCATGGGAACAATCGGTGGGATAGCCAAAGTTACTTCTCATGATGAAGATCTTCTTGGCAAGGAGATAAGGGAGGATTCTCTAGGCATAGGAATGAGACCCGTCCCAATAGGAACCCGGTGTACCCACCCCGACGGGGATGGGGATTCCCCGCAAAATCGGGGAACGGGGATGGGGACGGGGATCCTCGAAAGTTAAAAACCGGGGATGGGGACGGGGCCGGGTAACGTGGTCCCCTCCCCGCCCCGCCCCGTCCCCGAATATTAAATATATTCTATATGTTTATTATTAATTATATTATTTATACATAATTGGATTCAATATCTTTTAGATTTAGAAATATTATTTTGACATTTCTTTTTGTATACATTTTTTTTATTTGTTTTACCTTTTTAGAGAAAAGAACGTTGAAAGCCATATGTATAACTTAACGTTGATTAAACGGTTACGTATAATCTTGTTACTTTGTCCACATATGATTATTTGATACTCTATAAAAGCAAATTTTTAAAAATACGTGAGATGTAAACATGAACCATTTATCGATCGAGTGTGGTATTTAACATATTTGATTTAAAACATCTTATATTAACGGGGGGAAAATCCCCGATTCCCCGTTGGGGATCCCCGTTCCCCGTCGGAGATGGGGATGGGGATGTGATCATTTTCCCCGGTGGGGATGGGGACGGGGACGGGGATGGAGATTAGAACGGGGACGGGGATAGGGATTGAGGTCCCCGCCCCATTCCCATGCCTAGGATTCTCCTGTTTATGATCTCACCGATTTTCATGGTGACAATCGGTGAGACAGCTTAGTTTGGGTTGAGAAGTCCATCTTCAATCCGCATTGGTAGATTTACTTCTTCTTGATTTCGGTTGATCTTTGACTTCACTGAACTTTGACAATATGACTAAGCCATTACAAAGAACCATCTAAAATTTCTCTAAGTATGAAAATGTTTTCAAAGTATGTAAGGAGATCATGAGGTCATCTTCAAATCTTTGATGACCCAACAATCTCCCCCTATTTGATGATGACACCCATACTTAGAAAAACATGAGTAAGACAATGAATAATACAAGTTGACCATGTTTTACTCTTTTGGGTTCTTTTTCACACAGACCATTTTTTTATTTTTGTGTGTATGTGTATATATGATATTTACATATGAATGAAATGAATGAAAGAATAAAGAATAAACAATAGAATGTACTTCCATCATAGAGGAAACATATATGCCCAGATCCAACTTGGTGATAATCTTTGAAGGAGGTTTGAGTTTGAGTGAATTAGCCTCAGGATGCCTTTGCCCATATCTTGCATCTTCTTTCTTTCTCATAGCATCTCCAGCTTCCTTATCGGCAGTCATCACCCTTCTTCCTTTGTCTTGGTTGTCCTCCCCCATTAGTTACATTTGCTAGACAGGTCTGCTCCCCCTTGGTTGGTTCGCCGATTCCCATATGTTTGACCAAAATTTGAGTTGGATGTTGACTATGAGTACTGAGGGTTGGTGTTGATCGAGTTGGACGTTGATAATGCTCCTCCTCGGATGGTTTCTCCCTCAGATAGTTGTTCCCCCTCATATGATTTCTCCCCCTCAGATGGATTCTCCCCCTCATATGATTTCTCCCCCTCAGATGGATTCTCCCCCTCATATGATTTCTCCCCTCAGATGGATTCTCCTCTTCAGCGTCCGACGAAAAAGAAACACCACGAACAATTGGAAACATTGGCAAAAAAAAATTTGGTTTCCACCGATTTTTTGGAGCCTCCCACCGACAATTCGAGGGTATGGTCGGTGGGGGGGTCGGTAGATTTTTTTTTTTGGTATCCACCGATTTTTTGGAGCTTCCCACCGATGTGATTCGGAAAGGAAAGTACTATTTGTGTTGGACATAAGTCGTGTTGGGGAAGTAATCTAGAATTTCATGTTATACGATGAGGGAACTCTTGACTGTGGGTTTATTGGAATATTCAAGGTTGGCCTTGTGCCAAGTTGGCGAGTTGAGTGGTTACATTTGGTAAAGGATTCACGTTATTGTGGCATGGAATTCAGCAAAGTTCCTTCCTTTAAGGAAGTGGAGTTGTTCGAGAAAATCTTGATTAGACGCGTTTTAAAACCGTGAGTCTAGGTGTGTGGACAAAGTGGACAATATCCGGTACGGTTGGTCTGGGATGTTACAGATGGGATATACAGACTTTGGAAGATATGTTGCGTGCTTGTGTGATTGACTTTAAAGGCTCTTGGGAATCCCATTTGCCGTTGATTGAGTTTTCGTATAACAACAGTTATCACGTCAGTCTTCAAGCAGCACCTTATGAGGCATTGCATGGGCGTAAGTGTAGAACGTCGTTATGTCGAAATGAGGTGGGGAAGAGGCAGTTGGCGGGGCCGGAAATCGTGCAGTTGACCGCTGATAAGATCAGTATGATTAGGGAGAAGTTGAGGGTGGTTCAGAACGCCAAAAGATGTATGCGAACGGAAGAAGGAAACCGATTGAATTCCTAGTGGGTGATAAAGTAATGCTTACGGTGTCGTCGTAGAAGGCGTCGTGCGTTTTGGAAAGAAAGGGAAGCTAGGGCATAGGTATGTCGGGTCGTTTGCTATCACCGAACATGTGGGTGAAGTGGCGTATAGGTCGGAGTTGCCCGAGGAACTTTGGGGAGTCCATTCGACCTTTTATGTGTCGAATTTAAGGAAGTGCTTGGTCGAGGAAAGTATGGTAGTTCCCTTAGAAGACATTCGTGTGGACGAAAAGTCGAATTATGTTGAGGAGTCATTGGCAATCGTGGATCGCAAGATCAGGAAGTTGAGAACTAAAGAGATACCTTTGGTGAAGGTTCAGTGGCGCTTCCATAAGGGTCAGGAGGCGACTTGGGAAGTGGAGTCGGACATGAGGTCTCGTTACCCTCAATTGTTCGAAGATGGAATTCCGAGGACAAAATTATTTTGAGGGGGGGGGATGTTGTAATAACCGGGTTCTGTAATAACCAGGGTCTAAATTTAATGGAGTAAGAGCTTTATGGAGAAAAGTGAAGTTAAAGAACTTCAGGGCAATTTTGAAAATATTGGAGAGAGAGTATAAAACCCTCAAGAATTGGCACAAAACCCTAGGTCTTGCCTAGTGATGGAAACGGGGCGGGTATTAGGCGGGGAATACACCCACCGTCCCCGACCCCAACCCCGTTTTATATCCTCCGTCCCCGACCCCGCCCCGTCTAATCCCCGACGGGTTTCGGGGGGGAAATCCCCGACGGGTACGGGGAACCCGTTGGGTACCCGTTTGGAAAAAAAAATTAAATTACTTTTAATGAAAAGAAAAGGCGAGTTTTTTTTTAATTTTAAAATAAATAAATAAACCTCAAGTTTCAAAAACATATAATGATATAATCAACCACGTGTAATCGTACTTCATGACAAATTTTAAAGTATAAAACTATTAAGCAACAAAAAAAGAAACTAACTAAATAATATATAAAAATATATATCGGGTATTATTAGGGGCGGGTAATACCATCCCCGACCCCGAACCCGCTTCGGGTATGAAAAACAATACTCATCCCCCCCCCGTTACCCGATTAGTCGGGGAATCCCCGCCCCGTTAGGAGCGGGTACCCACGAATACTCGACCCGACGGGTAAAATTTCCATCACTAATCTTGCCATTTCATTTGAGCGACTGTGTGTGTTGGAGCAGGGAAGAGAAATCAAGCTGCTACCTGCAATTTGGAAAAGGAATAGTGGAATTTGGAGAGGGAGATTCATCATCAAGCAATTCAAGGTAACCTTTAACTATATTCCTTCTTATTTTGTTGGATTGGGAATTTATACTTGAAGTTTTAAAGTTGTTGCTGGAAATAAGTAGTTCTCGAGGGAGAGTAATCAAATCAATGGTTTAAGTGTGGGTGAGAAAGAGTTCTATTTGATTCATCGTCTTTAATGCTAGTTTATGCTCACTTGGAGATTTGGGAGTCTCATTTAATCGGGAAATGTCTTTTTAAATGAATCTTTTGTATCGATGGCTCGTTCGGCAAAACTCTGTGTATCCGGAAGTTCGTCCAGTCCGGTTTCCGGAAATGTTGTCCGATAAAAGATCTGTCTAGTAAAGATTTGTCCGAATGAGTGAGTACCGGGAGAGTTGTCCGGTAAAAGGGAGTCCAAATGAGTGAAATCCCGGAAGAGTTGTCCGATATAGGGGTTTTTCGGACGGGGAGTTTTCAGGTAGAGGTTCCGGACAGTGATGTCCGGATTTGATCATCCGAAAATGAGTAGTACGGGTATATCCATCCGGAAATCAGTGTGTTGGACCATGTAAACCGGGTGCCAGCAGAGATGCATATAAGGTGTTGATTAGGGGTAACCGTGAGGGTTAACCGGGTGACTGATCACTCTCGTATCCGTTTAAATCGTAGGTGTTCGATTTAGGCATCTGAGGCAAAAGTAGGAAGAATTACGCAAGGACGCTATGTGAGTCTTTCTAACTGAAAGTGTGTTGATCTATATGCTATTTTAATCACATGAGATGATATAGAACTGCATGTTTTATCTTTTATATGAAACTGCATGTTTTGTTATGTTCGAGAAGTTTGAGATATTATGTATGCATACATTTGGAAATGGGTATGCTATGGCTAAGTCGGGGGGTGGCCCGTCATTGCTCATACCGGGGGTGTCCCGTTTATGCCATGGAATGTGTGTTCCAGTTAAGGCAGTGTGAGAGTGACACATTGTCACAGGTGGACGTGACTTCAATGTGCCATTTACATGCGTAGTTATTGCGTTTGAAAGTTTAATGTTTTAAAGTTGACAATTGTTTATAAATGCTTATAAACTGTTTAAAATGTTTTATGTGGCGCAGATGTTTGTTTCTAGAGGGAACTCACTGGATCTCATGGTCTAAGAGCATCCACAACAAGGATTTCATTAGGATTTCATTTGGATTGCAAAAGTGCCATGTAGGATTGCTAAATTAGAAATTGTAGTGGTTGTGAGTATGATTGCTAAATTAGAATTGGTTTTGGTAATTTGCAAATGTCAAATCAGTACTTTTTGCTGATGTGGTAGTGAATAGTATAAAAAATTGTAGGGAATAATTTCTAAATTAGAAATTGCTTTATGTCAAATCATGTTTTGTGATGTTTTGTAGAGAATGTTTATGAAAAAATGTATGAATAATTTTATTTGTTAATAAAAATACTATTTTTTTAAAGGCAAATATTAAAAAATGCAAAATATAATTTATATTAAAGTACAATAAAATAAATTACATATCAAAAAAATAATAATACAAACTTAACACATAAAAATACATCATTGTTCTTTTAGAAGTTCTTCAAGTTGATGTTCGTACAATCTCCGTTGTGGTTCGCTCATTGTTGTGGGATCCATTTTCATCAACTTCATGATCATTTTCCGATTTTTCCGTTTGTTCTTACGTTTTTCTGTTTCCACAAATGATGTGTGAAATTCTCTCATCACCTGAATTTTTTCTTTTTCAATATTCAGGCATTCTAACATTGTCACTTGTTCGTTTTCGGTAGAACTTGATGAAAATGACTTTTTTACCTTTATCCTTCGAGGTTTTCTTTCCCAACGCGCGGGAAGAAGGAGTTGACACCTCCCCAGGAATTAACGTATTCGCATTTGAAGATGATGAAGTGTAATGACCATCTTCTGGCATGCATTTTTTGGTATTCCGGGTACCTTAAATGATATCAACGTGTTAGACCAATCCCCAAAACATCGTGAAGTCAATTCCATTACCCCAATCCCCAAAACATCGACTATTTGCAAAGAAACAAGAGACTGCTAGGAAAGATGTTGAGAGAGCGTTTGGGGTACTCAAATCACATTTCGCTATTATATGTGGGCCATCTCGTATGTGGTGCAAAGAGATAATTGGAGAAATAATGAGAGCATGTATAATCATGCACAACATGATCGTCGAAGATGAACGTCATATTTATATTCGTCAATTTGATGATATAAACGATGATGTTAATTTTACTATAACTACGCCTCAAATCTCTCGTAGCATACTTCCCGAGTACGAAAACTATCTCCAAAATCACATACAAGTACGTAATCGGTTAACGAATCATTGTTTACAATCAGATTTGATTGAAGAGATTTGACAAAGATTTAGAGAAGAAGAAAATGACGATTAATGTAATATTTTTACTTTGTATTTTAATTTAATGTTTTATAAATTAAATATTTTATTTAATTAATTAATTTTATTTTATTTTATTATAGTTATTTAATTAAAAAAACATTTCATATTAAATTATAGTAAATAGTATTTAATTGTAGTTTTGTTGTTATTTGATTAAAATATAGTTTTTTATGATGAGATGTCACTTTAGAAAGTGGGTGAAATTTCATTGTTGTGGGGGATAATTTCAAGATAATTGCAAAGCTGATGTGGTGTTGATGTGGCTTATTTGCAATTGGGATGAAATTTTATTGTTGTGGATGCTCTAACCCTCGTTTTCTTTCAAAAACTAAACCATTTTCAGGTAAGCGCTTAGTAGAAGGCACTAGTAAGGTCAAGGACAAGGTGTGAGCGTGAAGCTTTGGTCTAGAAGGAAGTCATTATATTTAGTATGTCAAGCTTAGTATTCTAGAAATCTCAGCTGTGTAATAGGTTGTTTCCGCAAACCCTGTTATGTATTCGTTTGTTTTGATAGTATTTTGGAGCCGTTTGGCGAGTTGTTTAATTCTTGTTGATTAAGCTTTATTTTCGAGTTGGGTTGTTACATCGCCCTTACATTACTAGGCTCTTTCACATGTTTTATCATATGTGATAAAAGTATTCTTGATATAATACTATAATCCTTCATATGTGATATTAAATTATATATACATACGACCTTTGGTGCGACTGAAGTCGCAAGGTACGTGGTCTGCACACCAACGGGTTCCTCACGTGTATTATCACATGTGATAAGGGTATTCTCGTTTGAACTTCCACTTATATATATATATATATATATATATAGAGGCCCGCTATTTTGTAAACTTTTTTTTCGTGTAAACTTTGAATTTCATAGATTTTTTTGATGAAATTGTTTCATGAAATTGTTTATTTTGATGAAATTGTTTAATATCATTCATTTCTTGATGAAATTGTTTCATATATTTGTGTTTTTATGTAGTTTCATATATTTTTTTCATTCCTATGAAACTGTTTCATATATTATCTCAGTTTGATGAAACTTTGTCGTTTTTACATAAAAAACACAAATATATGAAACAGTTTCATCATGAAACGAATGATATGAAACACTTTCATCAAAATAAACAATTTCATCAAGAAAACCTATGAAATCCAAAGTTTACACACATTTAGTGGTTTACAATTTATTATCCCCCTCTCTCTCTCTCTCTCTCTCTCTCTCTATATATATATATATATATATATATATATATATATATATATATCTTATTTCCACTTTCAATAGTCCTACAATATAAGAGCATCAATGCCTACTTACAATAGTCACCTCGTCGGCTCCTCTATTAAAACTAACACTATCCATGTTCATGTCATATTTATTTGGCTTATAGTTTTTTTTCGCAGAAAGTTTATTCTTTTCAATAAGAAGGAAGCAATAAGTGAATCTTGGAACAAACATTATTAGTAAAATATAGAATACAAATGATAAATCAAAATGCAAGACATACATATACTATTACATGTTTACTTGATCGATCATCGATAGTTTTGAAACATGTAACGTTATTGAACAACAAAGAACTTGATAACAATCAAACATTTGCAAGGAGGAGGTGGAACAACATTTGTGTTTGTTAAACGCATCGCGACATGAAGAATTGAAACTCATATACTCATAGCATCCACGAACAAAGATTTGATATGACCTTTCAGTTCTTCTCCCACGTACGTGAAATGATCTTTCCCTTTATACAAAACATCTATCACCCGCGTCAAGTTGATCACACAAGTTATTAGGGGCATTGGAACATCTTTACATATGAGGGATTCCCACACAATATTTTTCCATACATCTTCGATTTTCTCGTACAACAAATCATGAGCATGCTCCTCTGTAACATCATATTGCTTCATGTAGATTTCGACACTAGATGCAACATGCTTTCTTTCTTGCTCTTCCTGCATTTTATTAACAAAAATCATTTGTCTTTTGGAACCAGAAAGTTAGAAAAATCAACTAGGAATTTCGATCATAAAAGAGGTTAGGATATGAATATATTGGATTTACCTTGTGGGTCACAATATCATCCATGAGTCTAGAAATTGCACATGCATCGTTACAAAGAGGCGGTATTGTGCAAACCCATTTGAACGATTCATCTGTGACGATATCACCCATGCCAATAAAACTTGTTGCGGTAAGCATGATATATCCGCTACTCACAAATGCAATGGACTCGTGCTCTTCCAATGTTGGTACATACCCTTCATGTGCCCATTTCGCTTCCATCATGTAGCTGTTAATATAGTCTTTCATCTGTACGTGACAAAAGGTATATATAGATCATCTCATTCATCCCAAATATCTTAATTATGATTTTTTTTATAAAAAAGGTGTTGAAACTTACAAACTCTATGGCATACTTAACATGGTGTGCTTTTCCTTCTTTTGCTATGATATCTTCCATTTCTTGGTACATATCTAGGAGTCCTTCGTATATTGGTTTCATGTATTCTGGAAGCATATCTAAGCATGTAATCGACCACCTATAATTAACAAGCGAGTTGCTTTGCTTTGTTAGTTTGAATATGAGATTTTGTTTTAAGGACATGAATTGAAGTATATGTGCTCATTAGTCTAGGTTCGTGTTTGAGTATGTAGATACAGTGTGTGTTACCTTTGAGTTGGTTCGGTAAAAATCTTAAGTTCCTCATAAGTACCATAAGCATCATAGGTGTCATCAAGAATCGTTGCAATCACAATAACTTTTGCAATAAAAATTCTGGTACGGGAATATTGAGGCTCAAAGTATACAGCTAGTGCCCAAAAATAGCTTTCAACCGCTCTATCTCTTGCATATGATAACTTGTTCGGGATATCGAAAGTTTTCTGCCACCTATGTTAGTTTAATGTAAATATAATAGTCTATGAAGAAATAATTCATATCATGAATAATAAAAAGAGAAAGAATAATGGAGTTAGTTTTGATTCAATATTGATTAATGAAAAATAAAAAGGGGCTTATATATATTTTCATACTTGAAAACTTGGCTAAGCTCCTCTTTGTGCAACGATTGCAGCAGGTTGAACCCTAACTTGGCAAGTTTAAGTAGAGACTCGTTATGAGAAGGTTGTTGTTGGTAGAAAGGAATGTAACGTAATGCCTCTAGTCATGGCAGCCTCTTTTGTATAGGTTGTTTTAGAGCCTTTTGTATATGGGTAGAAAGAGTAGAGTTGCTTCGAAGAGGATCCTTTGCTATGTTGGCAAGATGAGATCTTGTGAAAAAAAGAGCATCGTCTAGTACAACTTCGCCTTGCACCCTCATATATGTTGCCTCATACAACTCAAGCATGCCTTGAACATCATCGTTGGTTAAAGATTCGTTAAAATCTCCGTTCTTGTCTTTGTAATTATTGAAAATATCTGTTACAAGTCATATAGAAGACCATTTAGCTTCTTTTAACTCGTTAACATATTGAAAATTTATGCATACTGACCACATGAAACATAGAAGCCTTGTTGTCGCAAGAGTCTAAACCAAATGGAAGGGCTACCACCATTCCATTCGTCACCATATGTATCGTAAATAAGTTGTAAGGCTTTCTCAATCTCGTCTTCAAAATAATAGGCTATGCCAAGGCATTGGATTGCGTCAATCAATTTTAACATATTCGTATGCCTTGTTGGAACATCCAAAGCTGCCAATATATCTTTCCTCACTTCTTCTTTTAGATCCTTGACTATTTGTTCAATCACGACTTCTTCCTCTGATTTCTACATTCGTTCATGATGAATCAACATCAAAATTGTTGTAAACATGCACAAGAAACAGTCAAGAACGTTATACATAATTAAATTCTAATAACTTACATACCTTCTCATAGATCGCAAATTGATCTCCCCACACACATGGAGGAATTTTGCGAAGGGGGCGAATAACTTCCTCTTGTTCAAGTGACATATTCTATATATAACAAGTTGAGATCTATGTATTACAAATGAGACACTATTAGCAGAAAGGAAAGTATAGGACTATTTATAGAAGATCAATAGGATATTTTTGTGTTAGCATACATATTAATTGGTCAAACGATTTCACTAACAACCTTTATGAACATTTTACTTTTTTTTTTCTTTTTTTTTGAAATAAACATTTTACTTTTAGAAAATACGATAGTGGTTTTTATTTTTTTTCTTCTACTTATATCAATTTTGAAAAAGCCAACAATATTCATAGAATTATAATCAGATGAATTATAATCAGATTCATCAAGGGGAAAGATTAGTGGTGATGTTTCTATAAATAATTACATGGAGACGACTTCTTTAGAGAGAGAATCCAGTTCATACTAGATAAGTACCTAAATAAGAAAATGGTCAATTAATATGTGATTTTGAACTAAAATCACATCTAATTCACGGGATTTTGGCCACAACATGAGGTCGCTGGCCAATTCGCCCACACACTCCTTTGTTGATCGTTAATGTAAAATCACATGCGATTTCCATATAATTTGATTGTTTTCTTATTTTCCTATTTATTTAGTTCTCGTTTCAAACTACCTCTCTCTCTCTCTCTATATATATATAATATATATATATTTATTCGTTTTTAACAGGATTTTTTTCATCCATATAAATCATGCGTGTGAAAATCACATTTGAACTTTTATTTGAAATACGGAGCTTCATGGCTACATATACAGGAAATCACATGTTGTAGTGTCAAAACAACCAAAACTTGGGTTGGGCACACTGTTAAGTTTTAGGGGATGTAGTGGAATATTTTGTTTATCGTGGGATTAAATCTAGACGTTGCTAAAACCCTTGTGGCTGTAGAGGTTCACTTGCGATAACTCCATGCTTTCATGGTTGCCCGGAGATTAATTGGTGTGCATAAGTTGACCCGAAAACCCATAGTTATCAATAGAAAACCAAAACCGAATAACTCATCCAACTTGAATGTGTTTTAGTTATTCGGTTTACGAATAAAACTGTATGGTTAACCTAATAAAATCTAATTATTTGGTTCGATTTTCGTTAATTTTTTACTATTTTAATTAATCCAAATAATATATACATAAACATTATTATTTCATTTTCGTATATCATTGAATATATAATATGTAGAAAACCAATTGGATTGTAGTGCACCGGTAAAGTCTTAGGGGGTGTAGTGGAAAATCTCATATATCACAGGTTCAAATCCAAGCGCTACCAAAGCCCTTGTGGCCATGGAGGTTCACCTGCGATGACTCCAACCATTCACGATCGTCCGAGGAATTAATCGGTGCGCGGAAGCTGATCCGGAAAACTAGGGTTGCTCGAAAAAACAAATAATAGTATGTAAATTATGCGTTTTACATTATAGCAGCCTCTTATTTTATTATATATATAATCAAATAATATGTGGATTGTGCTTTTTGGTTTTTATTAATTCATGTTTTGTTTAGAAATCTCTCAGCTGTGTATAGGTTGTTTCTGTAAACCTAATTTGTAGTGGTCGATTACAGTTGAAATTTTGGGGCCGTTTTGGCTGGTTAATTTAGAATCGAATGTTTATGTTATATTTCTGGATCTGGGTTGTTACATAAAATATGATCAACTTTGCTGATATTTTGTTATGAATATTATTTAGAGTAAATTACAAATTTGGTCCTGTGGTATGTCGATTTTTATGGATTTCGTCCCTAAACTTCAATAAATACGGAAATGGTACCAGTGGTTTGCAGTTTCCCGCTTTTTTGGTCCCTAAACTTCAATAGCCCTGACGGCCGTCCAACAAATCCGTTAAGTCTAAGGGTATTTCGGTCATTTAACTTTTTAACCATTATTTTTAATCACTTTTTGTGTTTTGTCCTTTTCTATATTTATTATATTATATTATATTCAAATTTTAATATTATATTTAAAATATATATATATATATATAAATACACACATACAATATATATACACACTCTTATATATATACACAATATATATACACACCCTTATATATATATATATGTATATGAGTTAAATCATGTGAGAACCAAAAAAAACTTGAGAACAAAAATAGTTCAGCTTTCACCCCAAATCCACTGAATCTGAAACAAATAGGTACAAGTATCATTTACCATATAGAACACATAAGACTTACTAAAGCTAAAGGCTCTAGATAACTCTATCCCCAAATGTTACCCCCAAACCCGAACTTAAGTCGAGTCCACAGTATATTCAATCCTCATTCTTTCCCTATCCAAGAGTCAACAACACACAGGCTACTAGATACTCAAAAGTATCTGAATTCTCAAAAATGACCAAACAGCTCAAAGTTTCCGGACAACCCAAACTATCCGGACAACACAACTTTCTGGACAGCTCATACAATCCGAATAGCATAACTTTCCGGACAACATGAATAATCCGGATAGCACCCGGACACCAAAGCAATCCGGACGTCATCCGGTATCTCATTTTAACCGGAAACTTAAGGGAAAGTAACTTACCCGGACACTTCGACTACCGGATACCTGCAAGGAAAACTACCGGACACCATCAACAAAACTACCCGGACACATTCATATTGTGTCCGTAAACTGCTGTCGGTTTGCTTACTTTTAACCCAGAATCGACAGATTTAATACCAAACATGAAACCAGTGATTCTAATCCGATAGGAACCATCTAATAGCAATTACAAACATAAATTACAAAGCAACATACCTTAAATTCACTTCCAAATGCACCAATTTGAAGTCCTAGCCACTAACCCTTCATTCTTCTTCTTCTTGCCTCAAAACACACACACACACACACACACACACACACACTTTATGGATAATTCTCTGCTGAATGAAATATCCGATTTCCCTAAAGAGATATTATCAACCAATTTTACTAATATAGTCCTTGAACTAAACACCAATGACCAAAACACCCTTCAATTATAAATTAACCCAAACTTACCCTAAACATTAATTATATAGTTAAATAATTTTAACGGAACTAGAATTTAACTAACGAATTTACCCGGGGTATTACAAAAGATAAATATTAAGTTTTATGAAAATACATTTAAACACTATTTCTTTTAAACAACTAAAATGCTTTAATGATTTTTCTATTAAAATTAGGATAACCGAACAACTCGATAACAAAACGGAAACATTATAATTGTTTTTCATAATTATTTTAGGATTTGAATTGTTGATGGTGTAATTCATTCTTAAATTTCCCTTTTTTCTAACTGTATGATTTGAATCCAACATTCTCACTTCTAATGAGGAAGTGATAAAACAAGTGCTTACAACGAAATATGGACGACAATAGAATAATATATCTTATTTTAATTAGATTAAGTGTATTGTTTGTTTTTATTAGTTTATTAGTCGATATGTGGGTGATATGTTTATTCAACTTTGTCCAAGATTTCCAAACAATAAATCATCACGACCGCGCAACGCGCGGTAGCAAACACTAGTTGTAATAAAAGCTTACATTTTAATGCATTGCATGGATAAATCACAATACTAAAATAGCGATACTGCCTTAAATAAATGAAATTCCCTTTTAAACCTATGCACCATGATCTATTTCTCATACCATGATTTTAATTACTATTGATCATGTCTATTTAGTGTAGCTTAGGCTGTTGAAAAGGTTGCACACACTTTTGGAAATTTTGAGCTTAAAAACCATATATATGTTGTACTATTCAAGTCTCTTTATTACAGTATAGACCATTCAAGTACCTTGCACATATTGTTGGAAATTATGAGTTTTGAGAACCACGTGTTTATGGAGAATTCATGTTATTTGATTATTGTCAACCTAAGGATGCGTTTAATATGTAGACAAGAATGGACTAGAAATAGGATTAGACAAGTTATCTTATTGGTGTTTGATACGACTAGGACAAGATTTAAGAAGTTGTTTGTATAGTGTTTGTAGGTTGAACAAAACATATAAATTATCAAAATGACATATAGCATTATACTTTTATTTTTCCTTCATACAACAATATACTTTGAAATTATGTTCTATTAAGGCATCATACTTCATTATAATAATGAGTAACTTTTTGATTTGAATTAAGATGACATTACACATGTTAGGAGGTTTTCATGTCATGTTATTGTCCATGTGGATGTCCACATGTTACATATTGCTGACATGTCATTTCTTATTACAACATTGTATTTTAAAAATATTGATTTTACATATTATTTAAATATATTATTTTAATTAGAAATTCTAAATTAATCATCATTATAACAAAATCAAAAAGACTTGTGCATTACACTATATCGTGCGAACATTTTAAAAAAGGGAAAATTGTATCAAAATGGAACCAACTTTCAACTGATTCCTATTTTGGGAAACCAGCTTTCAAAATCATCATTCAAGGGCGTGGACCAAATTTTTGTTTATTTAAGGGTCTGGTTAACCAGGTAACCGGTAAATTAACATGACATGACAAGTAGTAACTAAAAGAGAAAATTGCGTCGAAATGGAACCAACTTTCACCAGATTCTTATTTTTGGTAACCAACTTTCAAAATTGTCATTGAAAGGTCTGGACCAAACTTTTTGTTTATTTTGGGGAATCAACTTTCATAAAACATATGCACAGACTTGACCGAAAAATCCAATTGATAGGTCAAGAAAACACCATACACAAGAGAAAGATTTGGGTTAATGGAAGGCTTTCAAGAGGAAGGGGTTCAAAAGGTAGGGGTTCAAGAGTGAAGTTTTTTTTTTTGTGAACTTTGAAATTGATATGGATTGATTGGTTAAATTTAATTTGATATTTGTTTGGCAAACCATAATTTTTCACCATCCTAAAAGTCGCACAAGAGATATGATGTAATAAGAAACAAATTTTTATCGTCAAAGTTAAAAAGTATTATTGTATTAATAAGAAACAAATTTATTGAAATAAAAAGGATCAAACGACATGCGTGAATAAAAAATAAAAAGTAGAGTGATGCCATCATTAGCAGGTCAACAAGTTGACCAGACCCTTGAATAGAAAAAAATCTGGTGCTTACCATTGAATGGCGATTTTGAAAGTTGGTTTCTTAAAATAGGAATCGGGTGAAAGTTGGTTCTTCAAAATAAGAATCGGGTGAAAGTTTTTTAACAAAGAAAATAAGAATTGTTACACTTTTTACAAACAAATATTTATCTTAAAAGATACTATATTTACTTTTTATTTTTTTTATTGACTTGACAAATCATTTAATAAATATATTAAATTAAATAGAAGTTTTTTAAATTGTTCATTAATATAACAATATTAAGAACAATTAGACCATTCACAACAGCAATCTGAAGCAATCAGATTGTATATAAGACAAAAACATTTTTAAAAAAATAAATAAAAAGGAAAACCAAACACTACAATCTGAAGCAATCTCATCGCCCAGCGAACCAAGTTCGAGACTTTTATTTTTTTTAAAAATTGACACATGTCAATTTCTTATTGGTTGGTTTTAGATTTTTAAGATAAAACTTATCTAATTAAAAATCAGATTTTTACAAATAAATTAAAAAATAAAAAATATACCAAAACTCATGGTTTTCAATTCCCTACAAATAGAGACCAATCTTGACATATTTTCACCACACCAATTGCAGAAGCACAAGTTGTTTGCTCAAGTTCAAGAGGCATGTAGAAAAGATGTTGAACGAACATTTGGAGTTTTACAAGTTCGTTTTGCATTTATTCGACGACCATGTCTTGTTTGGTACAGACGTGTAATGGGACGAATTATGATTGCTTGTATCATCATGCACAATATGATAGTTGAAGATGAACGAGGTACATACCAAAATTATTATGATCCTACTGAGTTTATTAACGACATGCCCACAAATCGACAACAAAGAAGCTCTACAGAAGATGATGGTCAATACACTGAGTTTTCTACTGAACGGATTGCAAACCTATCCCGTTATATGGCTAACAGGGAACAACTTCGCAATAGGGAAGCTCATACCGCCCTAAAAATGATTTGATTGAGCATATATCGCAAAAAATCGGTCAAAATAATTAACTACGGTTATTTATGTATTTCAGATATCTAATTTCGTACTTATTTTTATGACTTGTTTTATTTAATTTCAGTTGTATGGTATGTTTTTTTATAATTATAATTATGTTTCAAAATATGTAATTGTTCGTTCGTTTAATCTATATTTTATACTTATAATTAAAAAAAATTATATGTATAAAAAATAAAATATATAATTTTTGTAAAATAATATTGTAGATTAGATTGGATTGTAGGGGATTGTGGTTGGAGTATGAAAATTTTGAGATTGGATTAGAGTTGAATATTATGTAAGTGGATGAGAGAGAAAGTAATATTTTAATTGAGATTGGATTGGTTGAGATTGTTGTTGTGGATAGTGTTGGGTCTTCACAGATTTGAAATTGACTCACTTAAATCCTCTTAGGTACTTAGAATATTTTTGGATTCTTTTGTGTAACTTGTACTGTCATATCAATTGTTCGGTGAAGTCGAAGATCAACCGAAACCAAATGCGAAGACTATCTCATTGCGGAAGTGAGAAAATCGGCAGCAACTTTCTACAATTTACACCACCACCGATATGCTTGTGCTATCGGTGGACAAGCATCACCGAATTAAAGAAATTCGGTGAGAAGCTCAAGAAGACTTCCACCGATATGTTTTCAGAAATCGGTGGGAGTTCAAGAAGATTTCCACCGATATGTGTTCAGAGATCGGTGGGAGTTTAAGAAGACTGCACCGAAATATTCTACACTTCGGTGAAGGATCTCTCTTCTCTAAAGAAGTGAGATTTCAAATTGGTGCAGTTTCCAATACAGGAGGTCGGTAGCCTTATTCTCTGAAGACAAAAGAAAAGATCATTTATTATGAGACAATATCCTATTGTCAGATAAAAGTGGCAGTTTGTCATTTTATCTATTCTCAGATAAGGTCTTTTTCTGGTTCGACTGTCCTCCTGGTTCTTTGGATAAGTTAAAAAGGAGATATCAGCTTTTCAGAAGTCAACCTCTACAATGAATGGAAGAGTGACAAGTGCCCCAAGCATTAAATGATGCATGGACTATAAATAGAGGTGAAGACTCTCCATGCAAATCACTGCTTCTGAAGATTACTAAGTGCAAGCTCCTTTCTCACTGAAATTGCATCTTGTGTCTAAGTGTCCAATTTGTTCTAAGTGTTTTTCAGTTTACTCTGTGTTAGATTGTTAGAATAGTTTAACTGTTCTTTTCCGCAACAATCTTTTGTTTTCTATGTGTAATTCGTGTTGAAAGATTTTCAATATATTGAATTAAAACTTGTGAAAAATCTGAGTATTGTATTCAACCCCCCCTTCTACAATACTTGTTGAGCCATTTTGGGACCAACAAGTGGTATCAGAGCGGAAAGTTTAATTCATAAACTTGATCCGCAATGGCTGCCTCTTCTTCATCCCCAACTGTTGAAAACACTGGTCAAAACTACTTTGCTGAAAATGGTTCCATTTCAAAACCTCCCAAGTTTAATCCTAACAACTTTTCTCTATGGAAGAGCCGTATGATGCTATTCATGGAAGGAATGGATACTAGATATCCAATCATTCTCAAGGAGGGACCTATCATCCCGAGAGTTTGGGCTCGCTATGAAAAGCAGAGGCCTGGTAAGGAACCAGTTGATAAGTCAAGTGACTCTGATGAATCTGAACCTTTCGACATAGAGAAAGCAAAGGCTACTGGTCGTTACATTCTAAAAAACCCAAGGAAATATATTGATGAAGAAAAACGATTAGTGTCTCTGGACTCTAGGCTTAGAGCAATCATTGCTCTCTCACTTCCTGATGAAGTCTATCACTCTCTTGTTAATTTCGGTACTGCTAAAGAGATGTGGACTACTTTGTGTGTACTTTATGAGGGTACATAGGAAGTGAAGAAAAGCAAAAAGATTGGCCTCATTCGAAAATATGAGCTCTTTGCCTATGAAAAGGGAGAATCTCTTCCAAGCTTTTATAACCGGTTTAACTCTCTGTTAAATGATTTAAAGTTACTAGGTAGAGTTTATGACAATGAGGAAGTTCTATGCAAGTTTATGGATTGCCTTCCTGACTTTTGGGAAAACATTTGCACTTGCATTAAGACTACCAAGGATTTGGAATACATGCCTTTAACTGTTTTGTATGGAACTCTGTTCAACTTTGAACAAACCAAGCTTCATAGAAAAACCATCTTCAAAGAGATAAAAAGTTCTTCAATAGCCCTCATTTGTGAAAATTCCAAGAAAAGTCAAAATGTTCCTTGTATCACATATCCCTCATCAGACTCTGACACCGAAAATCAGAACAACCCTTCTCACCAAACGGAGGCATATCTGAGTGATGCCGATGATGAAGGTGATGAAATTTCGGTAGACCGAATGACTGATGAAATGGCTATGATGGCTGGTTTTAAAAATAAATCTCGAAATTTCAACAAATCCAGAAGTTTCAGAAAACCATCCTTTTCAAAAATGTCTTCCTCTGACAAAACAAATGAGGAATGTTTCGATTGTGGTAAGAAAGGACACTTTGCAGCTGAGTGTAGAAGCAAGCGTGTGTCAAAAGTTAATTCTACGTCCTCTGACAAATATCCTTCCAAATTTGAGAAATCCAAAGATAAATCCTATTTAAAGAAAGATTCTCAATCCTCCTCACTCTCACATCAGGAACGTGCTGAAAAGTACAAAGCTAAGTACAAGAAGGAAAAAGAAAGAAATGAAGGATCCCAAAGAAAAGGAAAAGGATTGATGGCAGAGGCTCATGATTGGGAAGAGGAAGAAACCACCGACAGTGATTCTCCAAATATGTGCTTTGTGGCCATATCAGAAGAGGTGGAAGAAGAAAATGCAAAATCTCCAATGGCATTAGTTTCAACTGAATGCTCATCTTCATACTTTAAGGTACATCCCTTCAATGACATGACTGACATTGAAAAGATAAATGCTTATGAATCCTTAACTCAAGACTTTTACACTGTCAAAGATAGCAAGAAAAGAAAATCTGCTCAAGTTAAAATTCTCACATCTCAACTTGAATCTTGCATGTCTAAACTCGAAAAGTTTGAGGAAATAAAAGCTGAGCTTGAAAATCTAAAAGTCATAAATCATGTAATTGAAAAGGAGAAAAATAAAATGTTCAAGAAGTTAAAGAAAGAACAGGAAGTTGTCAGAAAATAGACAAACTCTTCAAGGAATCTTGAACAAATCTTTCAAGATCAAATCCATGGTGGTAACAAGTCTGGGTTAGGATATGAAAAATCCATGCTCGAAAAATCTTCCCATGCACTTGTTCCCATCACCGATACTTGGGAAGATGGGTCTGAGACAAACTCTTGTGATTCCATTTCTTTAAACTCTATTGATCTTGGTGAAGCCTTGAAATATGGAATGTTTATAAAAGCCAAAGAATCTTCATCAGATCAAACCCACAAAGTGCAAGATGTTGTTAAACCCATTTATGATGTGTTCAAAGATCTAACCATTGATAATAACTCTTCAAAATCACAAGCTTTCAAAGAAAACCACACCACCGAAAAATCCATCGCCGATTCTGTCCAAAAGGGAAAGACCAAAGTTTTCTCAAGAGAGACCCCTGACCATGCTTCAACCTCAAGAACCGAACTTTTTAGAGGTCCTCGCAATCCCCTTCTCGGTCCAAAGATTAAAATTGATATAATTGGAAAGGGAAAAGGAAAGGAACAAAAACCCAAAAGAACTTTCATCTACCGAAAATGTTATAATTGTGGGGATACCTTTCATATTGCTAAAGACTGTCCAAAGGAAAGAATTGACAGATCTAAACCCATGGTCTCTCACACTTCTAACCCAAAAGGACCCATTACCAAATGGGTACCTAAGAACTGATTTGATGTTGTTTGCAGGTTTTTGAGCACCAACAAGTTTGGTATTTAGATAACGGGTGCTCACGTCACATGACTGGAAACAAACATCTTCTTGTAAACTATGTGTCAGAAAAGGGTCCTTCTGTAACCTTTGGGGACAACTCCAGAGGTCACACTAAAGGATATGGAACTCTCACAAACGGAACCCTCACCTTCAATAAAGTGGCTTTTGTTGAAGGTCTCATGCATAATCTCCTAAGTATTAGCCAACTGTGTGATCTTGGATACAAAGTTATCTTTGAACTACGTATATGTACTGTTGTTGACAAGAATATGAAGGCTGTTCTCTCTGGAAGAAGGCTGGATAATGTGTATATCATTGATATGAGTCAAAACAACTCCTCAAATGTCTGCTTTGTGTCTGACGATACAGTCAAGAGAAACTGGTTGTGGCATAAACGTTTGTCTCATCTTAACTTCAAAACCCTTCATAAAATATCAAACAAAGAGCTTGTGACTGGCATGCCTAAGTTAAACTTCGTCAAAGAAAAGCTGTGTGATGCATGTGAAAAAAGGGAAGCTCACCAAATCCTCTTTCAAAACCAAGCAATGCTCTTCCATCAATCTTCCACTTCAGATGCTGCATATGGATCTATGTGGACCAGTCAGCACTCCCAGTCTAGGAGGAAGAAGGTACATTCTTGTTATTGTTGATGAATTCTCTAGATATACTTGGGTGTCTTTTCTCAGGTACAAAAGTGATGCAACTGAAGAAATCATCAACTTTGTCAAAAAGAATGAAGTTCTGAATGGTCAGCTTGTCAGATCTGTAAGAAGTGATAACGGCACCGAATTCAGAAACAGTGGTTTGGAAGACTTTTTCAATGAAAAAGGAATCTCTCAAAATTTCTCTGCTATCAGAACTCCACAACAAAATGGTGTCGTGGAAAGAAGAAATCGGACTCTATGTGAAGCAGTAAGATCTATGCTGAGTGAAGCAAATCTGCCAACCTATTTTTGGGCTGAAGCTGTCAACACTGCCTGTTTCACTCAAAACAGGTCGCTGATAACAAAAAGACATGAGAAAACCCCGTATGAAGTATTTCATGGAAGAAAGCCAAACATTGGTTTCCTTCATGTCTTTGACTGTGTATGCTTTATCCTAAATGACAGGGAAAATCTTGGGAAATTTGATCCTAAGGCAGATGAAGGAATCTTTGTGGGGTATTCCTTAACCTCCAAAGCATATCGAGTTTACAATCTTCGGAGAGAATGCATTGATGAATCTATCCATGTAAAGTGTGATGATTCAAGATCATCTTCTATGACAAATGATGATGAAGAATTACATAGATGGATATCATCATGCATTGGGGAATCTCCCATTTCGACCTCCACCGATCCACCTTATATTCCAAATATTTCCTCTGTCCCAAGCAATCAAGTTGGGTCATCCTCTTTATCACCTGAAACCCCCTCTGCCGAAATCGCCTCCACCAAACAACATCCATCATCCACCGATCTTCACACCATCACCGAATCTCTTCCTGCCGATAATCCTTCTGACGACCCACCTTCATCACATCCCACCAACGCTCCAGCCTCGAACTTTCCTTCCACTTCAGCCATTCCTCCACCGATGCCCCCTGCTCTTAAATGGACCAAAGATCATCCCATTGATCAAATCATCGGTGATCAGCAAGCTGGTGTTCAAACAAGAAGAGGCACCAGTAACATCTGTCTCTATGTGAATTTCCTCTCTCTTGTTGAACCTAAAAAGATTGAAGAAGCCCTAAGTGACCCATGTTGGGTTTCGGCCATGCAAGAAGAACTCTCCCAATTTCAAAGAAACAAAGTCTGGAGACTTGTGCCTAGACCTTCTAGGAAAACAATCATCGGCACAAAATGGGTCTTCAGAAACAAAATGGATGAAGATGGTATTGTTATCAGAAACAAAGCCAGACTTGTAGCTCAAGGCTACCGACAGGAAGAGGGTATTGACTATGATGAAACATTTGCCCCCGTTGCCGGACTTGAAGCTATCAGGATCTTTCTAGCTCATGCTGCTCACAAGAACTTCAGGGTATTTCAAATGGATGTGAAAAGTGTTTTTCTGAATGGAGAACTAGCTGAGGAAGTCTATGTGAAGCAACCTCCAGGTTTTGAAGATTCTACACACCCAGACTATGTGTACCGACTTGACAAAGCTCTGTATGGGCTCAAGCAGGCTCCTCGAGCCTGGTATGATACTCTTGCCATCTTTCTGCTCAAGCATGGTTATACTAGAGGTACAATCGATAACACTCTCTTCCATAAGCAAACTTCAGGTAATCTCATTCTTGTTCAAATCTATGTGGATGACATTATTTTCGGTGCCACCGATGAGTCTCTGTGTGATGATTTTGCTTCTCTCATGAAAAGTGAATATGAGATGAGCATGATGGGGGAGCTAACTTTTTTCTTAGGTCTTCAAGTAAAACAAATTTCAGAAGGAATTTTCATAAACCAAAGCAAGTACATTAAAGACCTTCTGAAGAAATTTGGCTTTGAAAACTCCTCCCCCATGAAAACTCTCATGGCACCACCTTTGAAACTTGATGCTGATTTAAATGGTGAATCTGTGGATGTTACTCATTATAGGGGTATGATTGGTTCTTTGCTTTATTTAACTGCTAGCAGACCAGATATCATGTTTGCTACTTGACTATGTGCCCGTTATCAAGCAAATCCAAAGAAATCTCATTTGGATGCTGTGAAACGGATTTTCAGGTATCTAAAGGGTACCATGCATCTGGATCTTTGGTATCCCAAAGACTCAGGTTTTGAACTCATGGGGTATTCAGATTCTGACTTTGCAGGTTCTAAAATTGATAGAAAAAGCACAACAGGCAGTTGTCAACTTCTTGGTGGGAAATTGGTGAGCTGGTCCAGCAAAAAGCAAAATTCGGTCTCAACATCCACTGCCGAGGCTTAATATGTTGCTGCAGGAAGTTGTTGTGCACAGATTCTATGGATGAAAAACAGTTGAGAGATTACAATCAATTCTACTCCAAGATACCCATCCTATGTGATAATTCAAGTGCCATTGCAATTGCAAACAATCCTGTTCTTCACTCAAGGTCCAAACACATCGATATCTGATATCATTTCATCAGGGACCATATCTCCAAAGGTGACATTGAGCTGCATTTTATTCCAACAGATCTTCAACTTGCAGACTTGTTTACTAAACCTCTGGATGAGGCCAGATTCACCTTTCTCATCGGTGAACTTGGCATGTTGTATTTAGAATAAAAAAAACAAAAACAAAAAAAAAAAAATTCGGTCTGATAACTTTCGGTGGATTCATCCTTTCGGTGATTCATCTTTCGGTGATTCATCTCTCGGTGCTTCTTCTTTTCGGTGAGTCATACTAAGTGATCTTTTCGGTGATTCATCCTTTCGGTGATTCATCTCTCAGTGCTTCATCCTTTCGGTGAGTCATCCCAAGTGATCTTTTCGGTGATTCTTCTCTCGGCCTTTCTCGGTGTCTCAACGCCTCGGTGGATCCTCACCGACTACCGATACTTTTGTGTGTTTCCCACCGATATCCATCGATTGTCCCCTCACTTTCCTCACCGATGTCCACCGAATTTCAAACCTATCCACACGTCACCCCTATAACCCTAGCCTGTCAGACCCCTTCACCTTCCCGTTTTCTGAAACGTTTTTCTGACCACACTTCCCAACGTGCTCATGATTGCTATTTTATTTTTATTTTTTTCTTTAAACCTTTCCCCCCATTTTTTGAAACCCTATATATACTCGATCCTCCACTCTCATTTTTCCTTTACGTTTTCTAATTCTCCTTCGTGCTTCCTCCATAACCTGCAACCACATCCTCTTCGTGCTCTATCTTGATCATCAATGGCGTCCTCGAAGAACATCTCCCCTACGTGTTTTGCTAATCTCAAGTTCAACCCATGCAATCACGTTGCCAGATTTGAACCCGATCCCTCCCATCCTGAATTTACCCATGTGATCAAGTTCCTCACTCGATCTCCCCTTCTTCATGCCTTCACTTGCAATCTCAAAATGAGCAAAATGCTCGTTGGGAAATTTTGGCTCTCCTGTGTGTATGACCCCTCCAATGATGCGATTCATGCATCCATACTTTCTGAAGACGAGAATGATCACGACCTCACTTTTGGGGTCGATGATGTTCGCCCTGCCCTGAAAATCGATGCTTTCGCTTCCTATGACGATTGGTATTCCGATACTGTTCTCGAAGATGTTCTCGGTGCCACAGGATACGTGGTCGACGACAACTCCAAAAGCTCCAAAGGTCCTAGAACTCTTCTTAGGAGTCACATGGGTGGTATATGGAACTTTTTCTTTGCTCATGTGATCCACTGCCTCTCCCGAAAGACGAGCGGCCATGATCAATCCCCCTCATACATCACCAAACTTGCCCATGCCCTCATCTTTCAACGCCGAGTTGATTTCGCCCAGTACTTCTTCACCGAATTAGTGGAAGTGATCTCCCATCCAAGGAAGTGCCACGTTGCCTATCCCCGATTCATCTCCATGATCATCCATCACAAACTTGGAAAGCCCCTGGACGAAGATCGCAAGTCCCGCACTCCCCGATTCTCTTATGACTGGGCTCCACCGATCGTCGGCAGCAAAACTCTCAACGTCGGTGTTCTAGACACCGATCGTCCTTTACGCCGAGGTATGATCACTTTAGCCATCTCTCCAGAGCTTCAATGGGGTGATTCTGAAATTCCAGGGTTTCACCACCCCGATATCCCCGAAGTCCTTCCTGCTGTTGTGACCTCTTCCCCACGTTCCAGAGTAAAGTCGGTCGGCGCGAAGAAGAAATCGGCCGCCGACACCTCCGCCACTGCTTCCAGGACCATGACACCGATTAACCCATCGGTGGCTTCCCCGGTCCAAAAACCTTCTAAGCGGTGGCACTCTTCGTCCCCCCCGAAAAGTCGTTTAAAACGATCTCGGGGCCCTGTCCGTGAGTCATCCCCTTCCGAATCCTTTCTGTTCACCACCGACCATTTGGTTATCCCTAAGGCATCCCTAAATGTACCTCTTTCAACTCATTCTCTGAGTGAACATGCTGCTTCTCCCACCGAATCTCCAGACTCTCCCTCCGACAGTCTGGACCTTGCACTGCACGCCCTTTCACCCGGTCATTTCTTGATCGATGATGATGCACAACCCGATCAGGGTTCCCCCCATTAGATCCCCCCCATGACTTCTTTGCAGGTCTCTTTGACGACACTGGTTCTCCCCGAACCTCCCCGTCTGACGGAGCGATCCTCATTAAGCCCGCTTCCCCCTCACCGAAGAAGTCTCCTGTGAACCAAACTTCTCCCCGAAGTCCCCCCCGGGTTCACTCTCCCCGAAGATCGCCTACGCCACGCCGATCACCCTCCCCGGTTCAGGAATCTCCCTGACGATCTCCCACTCCGCCACCGAGAGCACTATTCCCCGATGAAATGTTATATCCCAGCAACATTCCCATTTCGGCGGAGGATCCCCTTCGCATCCGCTACATCGTTCCTGGGGATATCGGGGTCAAACAACTGTTCAAGAATCCTCTCTCATTGAAGACTTACAGGAAAGTACTCGCCAGTGTCGGCTTGTCGGCACCCAATTTGAATCCTTCAAACAGGCCACTCTTGCAATGATCGCCATGACGAGCTCCCGAATGACCACCATCGAGTCTCGGCTGCCACAGATTATTTCAGATGCTATTACCGATGCTATAAGGCCTCTTACCACCGACATCTCCACTTTGGTTCCAAAAGTGGACTCTTTGTCCCGATCTCATGGGGACCTTGCCTTCTCCTTCGGTACTTTCAAGGCGGCCTCCACTGTCAAGGATTCTGAACTTCAGCGCTTGCTTCAAGAAGCTAAGTCTCATCAAGACTTCAGCCAGGCCACTGCCGACTCTCTTCGTGATATCAATACCAAACTTCAGGAATTCGGTCAACTGGAGATGGATCTCGGTGACTTCACCATGGTCTCTGATGAGGTACCGACTCGTCTTTCCTTCCTTCATGACAAATTCGACTACATTTTCCGACAGATGGGTTTGAAGATTATGGCTGGGGCTGAGGGGGAGAAAAAGACAACCCATCCCAAGTTGCCATCCCTTAAACAATCGGTCATCCCCAAGCCTCCATCTTCCACCGATGACATCCATGTAACCACCGAAACCCACGCTGAAACCGCCGATATTAAGGGGGAGAAACTCTCTAAAGAAAAAGAGTTGAAAGACAAATCAACTACTGAGGGGGAGAAGCTTTCTGCGACCGAAACTGACAAGGGAAAGAAACGACTTACTGCCGATCAATTGGCCGAACAAGAAAGACTAGAGAAAGAAAAGATGAAGTATGGGATTCGTCCCACCGATGCAGACAAACTCAAGCTCAAACCTCCTCCATCGCATCCGCAGGAACCCAATCTTGGTCTGACTCCTCAAGAAATTGAGGAAGCCAGATTAGCCCAAAAAGCCCTTGATGATACCAAGGCCCTCTCTCTAAAGGTTGCAGAGGAAGAAGCCAAGAAAGCCAAGTCCACCGATGCCGTGTCGGCACAACAATCGGTGCTGAGTGAATTTGAACAAGAGAAAAATGAAGAAGTTAGATGGTACAAGTTGAAGATGCACCACCGATCCGACAGAACCCTGATCTCAGGTGTCAAGATCGCAACCTCCAGATCCAATCCAAAAGACATCAGACTTATCATTGATCGGGAAGATGGCTCCTTAAAAAGTGTGAGAGACTACCAACTCAGAACCTACGGTCTCCCCGAATGGTACGAAATATCTCGACACTTGGCCAAAAATCCAAACCCAAAGAAGGACATCTTTGTCAAATACATTGATGATCTAATGGCAAAGATGAAGGAGATCAAAAAGAAGTATAGCATCGTGCTTACCACCGATGAAAGATCGAAACTGCAATCCTTGAAGGAAGAAGTGTGCCTTCCTAAAGTTCAGAACCCCCCCGACACTGTCTTCAAGGATATGGCAAAGGAAGGAAAGATACCGAATGTAAGTAACTTAAGTCTTTCCCTTCCCTCTTCGGCGTTATATCCCACGACAACTCTGGGTCTTTCACCGATTCCTGAACTATACTTCAACGATGGTTTCGGCAAACGATCCTTCTTCAGATTCTCTCAAATTCCTGTTGCCGACACCATGTTTCTTGAAGGCCTCCACAACTTGTTCCCTCACATCCCCGAAGCTCAACCCTACTACCGAATCTTAATGGATGAGATCAAACGCCGACAATCGTCAAAGAAGTAGGTCTTTTCTTTTTACCTTTCAGCAGTTTTGATAATCTGTTGTTTACCGATGTATGAGAATGACTTATGAAATTTAAAGTGCTTCTCTTGTTTATATTTTGCTGTACATACCTTTTATTTCCCTGCTTTATATATACTGTATAGATATACTCAAAGAAACATAGATAAAAAAAACAAAACAAAAAGAAAGGTCTATGTGAAAAAGAACCCAAAAGAGTAAAAAGGGTCAAAATGCATTTCTTTTCATTTACTCTTTAATATTCTAAGGATAGAGATCAAATTCAAATAGGGGGAGATTGTTGGGTCTTCACAGATTTGAAATTGACTCACTTAAATCCTCTTAGGTACTTAGAATATTTTTGGATTCTTTTGTGTAACTTGTACTGTCATATCAATTGTTCGGTGAAGTCGAAGATCAACCGAAACCAAATGCGAAGACTATCTCATTGCGGAAGTGAGAAAATCGGCAGCAACTTTCTACAAGTTACACCACCACCGATATGCTTGTGCTATCGGTGGACAAGCATCACCGAATTAAAGAAATTCGGTGAGAAGCTCAAGAAGACTTCCACCGATATGTTTTCAGAAATCGGTGGGAGTTCAAGAAGATTTCCACCGATATGTGTTCAGAGATCGGTGGGAGTTTAAGAAGACTGCACCGAAATATTCTACACTTCGGTGAAGGATCTCTCTTCTCTAAAGAAGTGAGATTTCAAATTGGTGCAGTTTCCAATACAGGAGGTCGGTAGCCTTATTCTCTGAAGACAAAAGAAAAGATCATTTATTATGAGACAATATCCTATTGTCAGATAAAAGTGGCAGTTTGTCATTTTATCTATTCTCAGATAAGGTCTTTTTCTGGTTCGACTGTCCTCCTGGTTCTTTGGATAAGTTAAAAAGGAGATATCAGCTTTTCAGAAGTCAACCTCTACAATGAATGGAAGAGTGACAAGTGCCCCAAGCATTAAATGATGCATGGACTATAAATAGAGGTGAAGACTCTCCATGCAAATCACTGCTTCTGAAGATTACTAAGTGCAAGCTCCTTTCTCACTGAAATTGCATCTTGTGTCTAAGTGTCCAATTTGTTCTAAGTGTTTTTCAGTTTACTCTGTGTTAGATTGTTAGAATAGTTTAACTGTTCTTTTCCGCAACAATCTTTTGTTTTCTATGTGTAATTCGTGTTGAAAGATTTTCAATATATTGAATTAAAACTTGTGAAAAATCTGAGTATTGTATTCAACCCCCCTTCTACAATACTTGTTGAGCCATTTTGGGACCAACAGATAGTCTTATAGATCACAATCTATCCTGCTAACTCATAAAAGATATCAAAAAAATATGTTTTTTTTGAACTTTGAAACAAAAAGTATTACATTTTTAAACAAAATATTTAATTAAAAAAACATATCATATTTGTTTAAAAAAAGTTGACTTTGACATATTATTTAATAAACGTCTTAAATTAATTAGGGCACCCACACACGGCTTTCAATTGCAATTGCTAATCATCCATGTCATCAACCACCAAAGCCACGTCAGCTTTCAATTGCAAATGTTGCAATTCAACTTGCAATGCCACCTCATCCAATGTGGGTCCCATGTGGGGTTAAAATTTCACTTTATATTATTATATCATATATTTATTAACAAAAAATAATTAGAATATATATAATAATTTATAAAGTAATTAATAAATGTTGTAGTGGGGCCAATTGAAAGTGTAAATGAATTGCAGGGATGTGGATGGTAATTGCAAAAGCTGATGTGATGTGGCACAATTGAAAGTGTAAATAAATTGCAGGTGTGTGGATGGTCTAAGTGCTTAGGGCATCCCCACACACGGATTTCATATACAATTGCAATTGAAAGTGGGTCCCACAAATACAATTGCAATTGAAAGTGGGTCCCACAAATAGTCAGAAATTGCAAGCCACGTACGAAAGCAATTGCATATATTGCAATTGTCTTTGCAATGTGGGGTCTCTCTCTCACTTTATATTATTATATATATATTTATTAATTAAAAAATAATTAGAATATATATAATAATTTATAAAGTAATTAATAAATGTTGTAGTGGGGACCAAATGAAAGTGTAAATGAATTGCAGGTGTGTGGATGTTAATTGCAAAAGCTGATGTGGCACAATTGAAAGTGTAAATGAATTGCACGTGTGTGGATGGTCTTAGAGAGTTTTAGATTATTTATTAATATAATAATTTTAAGAAGATTTGTAAAATACAATTTATTGTAACAGCCCAACCAGAAATAGCCAAACATGGTTTCATCAAAAAAAATCATAACTGCCAAAACTTGGCCCACACCAATATTTAACAAAATTCAACATATGGGTTTGCGAAAAAACAACCCTAATTACAATTGAGAATTGTACGTCTAAATAATAATAAAGGAAATGGGGTCTTCTAATCCTCTAGACGTACGTTTCGGCTCACATCTTCCATTTCCCTTTAGAAGTATTTTCTATAATCTGCTTACCTGAAAGGTTTTTGATTGAAAAACGAGGGTTAGACCATAAGGTCTAGTGAGTTCCCTCAAGTAAATTCCCATGCAAAATTAATAAGTTTTAACAATGTATATACAGGAAATCATACGTCACCCTTTCAAAAATAAACACACCCACCCTTGGCGCATGCCGATGGCCCACGCTTTGGTCACACACACCCGTGACAGCGTGTTAGGGCACACACCCTCCCTTATAGATTTATATGAAACGAATTCATATATATATATATATATATATATATATATCCATATCACACATTATGGGACACACCCCCCATATTCACACCATAAGCCATCGTATGTCCACCTTGTGTAAATCACACATTAATAAATTACACTTTTATAAATCACACTATTGACGTATTCAATAACATCAAGTAAAACATACAGTTTTAAACAAGGATAAACATACAAGCACACTTGATAAAAGTTGTTGGTTAAGAGTACTCACCTGATGTCCAAGCTAGCTACTCTCACTTGAACCTGTTATGTTCTACCCGTACCTACATTTCACTTGGAACACACGAGAGTAAAATACTCATTCTACTACACACGCAGTACACCAAACTTCCTCTCGAGGTACCCTCAAAATATAAAGGTTCGGACACAGGAGTTGAGATTCCGGATCTACTTCCGGTCTCTTCTCCCGGATACCGACTCTCGCAATGTTCCAGACTCCTCTCCCGGATCTGGTACCATTCTTCTGGACTCTCCTACCGGGATCCGGTTCTACGCTTCCAGACTCCCCTACCGGGATCCGGTATCACTCTTCCGGACTCCCCTTGCGGGATCCGGTATCACGCTTTCGGACTCCTCTACCGGGATCCGGTATCACTCTTCCGGACTCCCCTTGCGGGATCCGGTACTTCGCTTCCGGAAGAGTAGCCTGGCGATTTCCCCATAGGGTTTTATCGGCCCTCACACGAACCTCGATTTCTCAACCAAAATCCTCTTAGCTACTTAACCAATCAGGTTTAAACATAGATTCACACAACCTAAATGTACAAGGGAATACAATACGAATGAGGATGATTACCTTAAATGTTGAGATCCTTGAAAATTCCTGCAACTCCAACCCTTTGCACTTGCTCCAATTTCACCTTCAGCCGCACACAGTAATATGAATCCCATCAATGCTATTAGGGTTTCTTCCTTATTTATATCCATCACCCTTTTACACTAAGCTTTGCCTTTTCATACTTTGGCCACTGAACTTTATTTAATTTATTTTCATAACTTGTAAACTGGGTTATTACAACATCCCTCCCTCAAAAGAATTTCGTCCCCAGAATTCCATCTTCAAACAAATGAGGGAAACGGTTCCGCATATCCGACTCCACCTCCCACGTCGCCTCCTGACCCTTATGGAAGCGCCATTGAACCTTCACCAAGATGATCTCTTTGCTCCTCAACTTTTTGACCTTGCGATCTACTATCGCCAATGGTTCCTCGGTATAATTTAACTTCTCGTCTACACAAATGTATTCTAACGGTACCGCCATGCTCTCTTCGGCTAGGCACTTCTTTAAATTTGACATATGAAAGGTCGAATGAACTCCCCGCAACCCCTCGGACAACTCCAACTTATACGCTGCCTCACCCACACACTCGGTAATGCCGAACGGTCCAACATACCTAGGTTTTAGCTTCCCTCTCTTTCCAAATCGGACGACTCCTTTCCACGGCGATACCTTGAGCATCACTTTATCCCATACCATGAACTCAATATGTTTCCTTCTTTTGTTCGCATAAGCCTTTTGGCGGTCCTGAGCCACCTTTAACTTCTCTCTTATCACACAAATCTTGTCAGCAGTTAACTGTACGATTTCTGGCCCTGCCAACTGTTTCTCTCCCACCTCATTCCAACACAATGGCGTCCTGCAATTACGCCCATACAATGCTTCGAATGGTGCTGCTTGAAGACTGGCGTGATAACTATTGTTACATGAGAATTCGATCAACGGCAGATGAGATTCCCACGAGCCTTTGAAGTATATCACACAAGCACGCAACATGTCTTCCAAGGTCTGTATAGTTCTCTCGCTCTGACCATCTGTTTGAGGGTGATAGGCAGTACTCATCAAAAGTTGCGTACCTAACTCCCGTTGAAGACTCCTCCAAAAAGACGACGTGAAACGACCATCCCAATCTGAGACTATGGACGACGGCACTCCATGCCTCATCACTATTTCATTGACATACAACCTCTCTAACTTTTCTAGCGAATCGTTCTCCCGAATAGGTAGAAAGTGAGCCGACTTGGTGAGACGGTCAACGATCACCCATATGGCATCATTCCCTCTCGGGGTCCTTGGTAGCTTCGTGACAAAGTCCATAGTGATACAGTCCCACTTCCACACATGTATCTCTAAGGGTTGTATCTCCCCGTAAGGTCTTTGATGTTCTGCCTTGACTTTCAAGCAGGTCATACACAGCTCAACAAAATAAGCCACATCCTTTTTCAACCCCGGCCACCAATACATTTGCCTCAGATCTCGTTACATTTTATTGGTCCTTGGGTGTATAAAATACCGCAATTTATACGCCTCCTCCAAAATATGTTCCCGCAAACCTCCCAACTTAGGAACCCACACTCGGTTCTCCAAACATTTAACACCACGCCCATCACGCTCCAAAGATGCCACATACCCGACGATCCTCTCACTTTTCCATTTTTCTTCTACGAGAGCTTCATCTTGTGTAGGAGATCCCAGATTCAAGTTGTCTCATATAAATAGCATACACACAGATAGCGGAAGCAAAATATAAAGCTATTAATACGAGTGATTGTGTAAACGATAATGTACAAGTGAGAGTATCAATAATAATAATGAACAGTAAGATGATAATAAGATCTGAATAAATAAGTTGCTCGTATATTGATATTTGAATAACACCAAGAACACGTTCAAGTGTGTGTATTCTCAGATCTCTCAGGGAACAAATCGTACAGTGGTAGTGGGAAGGATTGTTGCAATAAGTGCTCACACAATTGGCAAATAAACAATCCTCCTCAAAAGCTTACAAATGTGCGCTCCACTACCCTTCTATTTATAGCCTAATAAAGTGCAAGACAGTGTACTTATCGAACCCTGGGATGACACGTGGAAAGTATGTCTCCATCCTTTTAGGGCTGATGTGGAAAATGCGAACACTTGTCTGACACTTGGAGATTTCTACGAGACTTAAGCTTCATAGAGGTCTTCATTCACCAGAGCTCTTACGCCAGAGCTCTGATGGTCTTCTGGTGTGAACAGTTCTTCTGGTGGAACAGAAGAAGTCTTCTACTAGAGCTCTGATGAGATCTGCTGGTGGTCTTCTGGCTGATTTTCTTCTAAGTCTTCTGCTGGATCTCTGGTGGTCTTCTGACTTGTAATGTTTTCAATACTTTTACATACGATATACTTGGGGCTAACAATCTCCCCCTAAGTATTGAAAATACAAATAAAGCTAATTACATAGATGTAAACAAAAGACAAAGAGGAGAAAGTCATCCTCTGTGAAACTTGATACTTTTCTTTTTAAGATGATTACATTACATTACAAAAGAAACAGTATACTAAGCATAATAGTTTCCTCTTAGAATTCTGTCGAATCTTCTGATCAGTTCTCTGAATTCTAACATGAGGTCTATCTGGTTGATGTAGCGCTTTAAAGCTTCTTCTGGGCACTTTTCTCTTGGAAGATCCAAGATGATTCTTCTGAGATACTGCAGCGATTCACTTGAGTACTTGTGGGCTTCTTCTGATCTTATTGCTTTCTTGATGCCCTTCTGTCGGCAGGTGAGTATTGTTGGATGTCCAACAACAGTTCCTGTTCTGTGATGATCAAGACCCTCAAGACTCTCATTAGGAGGACTAATCGACAGTTTCTCAACTTCAAATTCCATGCCAAGCTGAAAGTCAGTTTGCGTTCTGAGATTGACGTGCTCTTGCATAGCAAGCTGAATTTCTCTCATGGCAGTTCCTGTGCCTGTGTATCTGTCAATGTAGTTGACACAGTAGGAATGAAGAGTTATTAAGTCATAGGGATTCAGAAGCACAAGATCGTTGTCTTTGAAACTTTATATCTTATTGTTATCTGATTCCACTGTGTAGACATGGTACAAAACTTTGTCATGGGAAAACTTCCTAGTTTCTATCTTCAGAATTCTGTTGATTGAGAAGGATGAGTTTATGGCTTTGTTCAGATGAGATTTGGTTGAGATGAACCTTCGCCGTTGATCTGTAAGTTTATTGGCTCTGATCGGGTTTAGGTATGGGTTGATGGGTACGACACTCACTGGAATGATATCTCTGTCAGCATAGAGATATGAGAAAACCTTTTCAATTGCAGGTTTCTCAGAGTGTCGAGCTTCAAGGTTCTGCTCTGTTAGATTTTGAGGCGGGTTCTGATCATCGTGAGTGTCGGCCATTAGGAAATTAGTTAGGCTTTCAGGTTCTTGTGCGGTTTGGGTTTGGCTTTGGTGTATTTGTTCGTCAGCAGAGAATGGTTCTGTTCTCTCTGGTTCAGTCCTTGGGGATTGGGGAGGAGTGTCAAGAATGATGACCACTGGTGGTTGAGATGTCGACGCTTCTGGTGCTTCGATTGTTCTGTCTTTGAATATGTAGTCGAATTCCTCAAACTCAACCATCCCTGTCTCTATTGGAGTTTCCTCTGTCTCCATCTCCCCTTGTGTTTCTTTTTCTTTTTCTTTTTCAGCCTCTATCTTGGCCTCTATTCCTGTCTCCTCTGCCTCTTTCTCTTTCTCTTGCTCTTTCTCCTTCTCCTTTTCTTTCTTTGTCTCCCCCTTTTGTTGCTCTGAGGACTCTCCTGTTTGGCGATCTGAAGGCCCTGGGGCATCATTCTGGTTGTCATCATTGTCATTATGATCATCACCGTCATCAGAATGTGCCACAGTATGTTTGGGAGAGTCTTGAGCAACAAACTTTCCCTTCTTCCTTGAAGGTTCTCCTTCTGGGGTCTCTTCTACTGGCCTTTTTCTTGAACCAGCTTGGACGATGGCATCTGTGAAGATAGTAACAGCTTTCTTCAGTGCATCTTCCACTTCTGTCGCAACAGTTCTTATTTCATCAACTTGACTCTCAAAGTTGAATTTGTGAGAGTCAAGAGATGATTGGACGTGTCTTTCTGTCGCTTGAGCTTTCATGACAAATTTGGAAGAAACGGTCATCATTCGGCTCAAGATAGATTTGTTGAATCCGCTCATGTAAGCTATGTCGATAGGCTGGTTGTTTGGAAATGGTACGGTTGCCTCTGGTGCAGTGGCCTCTTTGATAGCATTCTTGACAGAGGTATTGATCGTCTCTGTCAAGGATCTGATGTTGTTCTCTGATAGGATGATGGAAGGCATGGGCAGAGTTCTGTTCATCGTTGCGGTATGGTTTTCTGCCATGTTCCTCTTTAGATCAGAGAGCTCTGTTGTTAGTTTTTGTGCCTCTTCTGCTCTGACCCGTTCCAAATCAACAAATTTCTGTGAAGTCTCTGCATATTTTCTGGTGACCTCTTGCAGCTCAGACTTCAAAGTAGCATTCTCCTGACGGATCAGCTCCTCTTTCTTCTCATTGATAAGTTTATACTCATTCAAGGAGTTGCTAATACTATCACAAAAGATTTGGAGCTCTGCTCTGGTGACAGTTTCAGCGGGGGTAACCTTGGTTCCAACAGATGGATCCAAGTCAGCCTCGAGCTCAGAGGTGCCTCCATCAAGAGTTATTTTTGTGTTGGCTCTTGGAGGACTTCTACCCGATCCTTGATGTTCCTTTTCAGGGGATACATCTCTGGGTGTTCTGATCAGATATTCCTCTTCCATCTCAAGTTCTGGAGAAGGAAATCTGATGTGTTGAGAAGATCTGTGATCAAGACAGGTCTTCCCTTATGCGACTAGGTCAAACCAATGTCCCTGAGTTGGACATTTCCTACATGAGATTCTAAAGATCTCAGGGCTAGTTTGTGTCAAATCTATGCAAGCCACAGAGGCTTCAGCGTGTGTAGGTGACCTATTGATGTTCTGGGGCGATGGAACATCAGTACCAAAAATGGATTCCCCGGTTTCGTGCATACCAGAGGCATGAAGAGTCGCCTCTGGTGGTTCAGTCTGGTTTGGGTTCGAGGTGTGCACCTTTGTTTCAATATCCCTCTGTCTTGTTCACCAGGTATAGGTAGTGTGGTAGCACTGGGAGTTGGTTTAGGGAAACGCACATGTGTGTTCACTCGAACATCTTTTTCTATGCTCTCATTTCCCTCGGCTCCTAGGGATGTAGAAGACTCAGATGTCTCTCCCTCAATCTCCTCCTCCTCACTACTGCCAGAGGAGGACGAACTTTCTGCCACCTCCTCTGCAGTTTCCTCTACTTCCTCTTGGACAGCCTCCATAGAGGATGCTCTGTCCATTACTTCCTCCTCCTCAACATTAGCAGAGGAAGGCCCCACTTTGGGTACTCTTACCTCTGGTCTGTTTACTTCTGCTTCTTCTCTTATTTCACTCACTGACTCAAGAGAAGGCTCAGGACCTAAGTATGCTGGGGATCTCACCTCAGGTTCTTGAGGTTGAGCAACATGTCTATAGTTTTGGAGAGAGATGTGGGTTGGGTCTATCAGAGAGAGCATGGTCTGTAGGATCCTTCTGGTGTTAGGATACTCACCTGTGGTTGTAGGGCTGAATCGAGACATGACCCAAACAGGAGTTGGGTTGCCCTGCTGAACTAGTTGCAGTGCTGGGAAGGCTTCTCTGATGACAAGACTGGTAAACCTTGGAAATCTGTTGTGTTTCAGATTCCTGTGTGTTCCCACAATACCTCCTTTTGCCAGAGTTGTCGTCTTGCTGTTCACAGCAGACAGAAGGTCTTTGTAGAGGATCTTGGCATAATCGAAATGCCTGTGGAAGTATAGGCCGTACATAATCTGAAGGATTTCAGTGCTAGCTTGGTCTTGGCTACCACTTTTGCAGGTTAGGGTTCTGTTGAGTGTGGAAAACATGAAATTCCACACAGGAGGTAGATTTCCTCTTCTGAAGTCACCAATCTTGTAGCCCAAAAAGCCAACAAAGTCAAGAAGGACAGCGACCTTTGGGGGTTTTCATATGCAGGAATCCCCAACTGTCGAGTGGTCTGCATCCCGAAAATTCTTCTGAGAGTCTTGTCACGAATGCGTACTGTTCCTGCTCCTCCTTGTCTTCCTGAATCTACGTTTCCTATTATCCCCTTTCTTTTTGGAATAAACTAACATGTAGTCCACCATTGTTGGACATAAAGCTCTATAAGGTCATCGTCAAACATTGTGAGAGCTCGGAAGATTTCAGAGTTTCTGAAAAACTCTACAAACACATGATAAACAGGCAAATAGTTGGCTGGATTGGCGTCGAAACGATAGTTGTTATCTACAAAATTGTAAGGTTCGATCACGATTTGATCTACAGGTACTATTTGGCTCGATTCTGCTGAGTTTGCTTGTTCTGCCATTGTTGCAGGTTTTATGGTTTTGAAGAATAAGAGGGTATTTGAACAAAGAATGAAAGAACTTGAAGGTTTGAATATTCTGAGAGCGTAAGAAATGAAATGGGTCGATTGGAATGGGTATTTATACTAGAAACATGTGGCTGGATACTCATCGTAGGTACTGTAGGTACTCGAGTTTCAGATAGTGGAATGACAACTACAGTAGAACGTGCAAACAACTAACGGTTGGTTTCTCAATCAGAGAGTCCCACGTGGATTTTGGTCTGACAATTTTCTGGCTATGGAACCGTCACGGTTAGAGATATGTGGGTGACATGTGGTTGACGCTCAAAGAATAACCCGCACCTCTGATGACAGTACTTCTGATGATGTGGCAGAAAATTGGCAGAGCTCTGGTGGAACTTAGCACAATTTTCCCTCTGTTGAGTGACCTTTTTCATTCTTTCACCAACTTGATCCTGACATTGAAAGAACTTTTAAACAACGAAGAAGAATTCAAAGAGCTAATCGAGTCTTAAATTCTTTAGAGATGTCTGAAAGTGATTCTTCGTCAGACCATGAGGACGGTCTGCTGTTTGGACCTGATGATGGGCGGCCTAATAATATTGATGATGAACAAAACATTTTTCGGTTAGCTAATTCAAAGGATGGTGGTATTATGTCATACGCTGTTCCTGTTTTAACTCAGTTACATTCAGGAATTTTAAAACCAACTTTACAAGCCCGCCACTTTGATTTAAAACCAATAATGTTTCATATGCTTCAAACTAACGGCCAGTACGCTGGTTTGGCATCTGAAGATCCTCATTCTCATTTAAGGTCTTTCATGGAAATTACAGATTCTTTTAAGCTTCCTAGTGTAGAAGACGATGCACTAAAATTAAAACTTTTTCCATATTCTTTAAGAGATAGTGCAAGGTCTTGGTACAACTCAATGAAGCCAGATTCTATAGTTACATGGGCCCAAATGGCAGAAAAATTTCTAAAAAAATATTTTCCACCCACGAGGAATGCTAAGTCCAGAAACGCAATTTGCACTTTTAAACAAATGGACGATGAGGCAGTTCCTGATGCATGGGATAGATACAAGGAGCTTTTGAGAAAATGCCCTCACCATGGCATTCCGTACTGCATTCAGTTAGAGACGTTTTACAGTGGTTTAAATATTACTGCAAAACAAATGCTCGACGCTACTGCAAACGGAGCTTTCACTTCTTGTACCTATAATGAGGGATATGATATTCTTGAAAGAATTTCTAACAACAATGGTCAGTGGGCTGATCCACGTGCGTTACCACTTAGAAAAACAACAGTAGGAGCACAAGATCCCGATGCTTATGCTTTAATATCTACACAGCTGAATGACATGGCATATTTGATTAAAAACCTCAATGTCGTGTCAGTCAACCCTGTCATGCCTCCCGCTACTGTTCAGTCTATCCAGTGCACGTACTGTGGTGATGGTCACAACTTTGAACATTGTCCCGGAAATCCTGAGCATATCAACTATGTAGGTAATAACAATAAAAACAATAATTATAATAATAACAATAACAATAACAAAGGAGGACCCTTTTTCCAGACTTACAACCATGAGTAGAGGAACCATCCTAATTTTTCATGGCATAGTCCAGCATTAAATCCACCGCCACCTAAATTGCAAGGTCAAACCCAACAATTCTATCAAAGACCTCAAAACAACCAGCACACGAATTCTCAAAATAATCAACATGCTTATCAACAAAAGTCAAACCACCATGTTGAATCATCTACTTCCTTGGAAGCAATGATGAAGGGATTTATGTCTCAAACTCAAGCATCAATTAAAAATCTAGAGACCCAAGTGGGTCAAATAGCTTTAGAAATGAGAAAACGTCCTTCCGGTTCTCTACCTAGCGATACATAAATACCCCCGAGAATTGGAAAAGAGCATGTTAAAGCTGTAACTTTGAGGAGTGGTAGGGATTTACCAGAAAACAAACAAAAAGATTTAATAAAACCAACTCAAGCAGAGCCAGAAAAGAAAAACACGGTTTTAGACTCTGTTAAGACCAATGGAATTATTGGGCCAGAAAACACTGTTGGGCCCAATAACACCATTCCCATTCCAACAATTCCACTTTTAATTCTTGAAGAACCCAAGAAAGATCAAACAACCATAGACAAGCCTGTTGTGGATGTGTCACAATCTGGTGACAGTCCCAAAATTCCTGGTGAAATTAAGATAGACAAGACCTCACCACCAGTTTCAGCACCAACTATTCAAAAGACTACACCTCCTACTACAGTTCCTCTTTATATTCCTTATCCCCAAAGGATGCGGAATGAGAGAGATGAACTGCAATTCAAAAAGTTTTTAGATGTTTTTAAACAGCTGCATATCAACATACCTTTGGTTGAAGCCATTGAACAAATGCCAAGTTATGCAAAGTTTTTAAAAGATATTTTAAACAAAAAGAAGAAATTGAATGAGTATGAGACTGTAGCCCTGACTGAATGTTGTAGTGCCATGTTCTCAAATAAGATTCCTAAAAAAGATGAAAGATCCTGGAAGTTTTACCATCCCATGTTCCATAGGAGGTAAAGAAGTAGGACATGCTTTATGTGACTTAGGTGCTAGTGTAAACCTTATGCCTTTATATGTATTCAATACCTTAGGAATAGGTGAAGCTAGACCAACAACTGTATCTCTCTTATTAGCTGACAAGTCCATAGCTTGGCCTAAAGGTAAAATTGAGGATGTCCTAGTTCAGGTTGATAAGTTTTTTTTTCCCTGCAAATTTTATCATCTTAGACTTTGAAGCTGACAAGGATATTCCCATCATTTTAGGAAGACCTTTCCTAGCCACTGGAAGAACTCTGATAGATGTCCAAAAGGGTGAACTCACAATGCAAGTTCAAGACCAACAAGTTACCTTTAATGTGTTGGACTCCCTTAAATATCCTGAGGAGAGAGAGGAATGTTCTACCTTAAGTTTGATTAAATCTTGGTGTCTAGACCAAAATTTTGGGGAGGGAATGGAAATGGAAGAATCTGATAGTGAAGAAGATAAAGCAGAGTTTGATGACTTGGAAGACATACAGGTCACCTCTGCTATTGAAGTTTTAGAAAATAAGGACAGGAAAACTCTTGTGCCTTCCTTAGAATGTGCTCCAGACTTAGAATTAAAGCAACTTCCCTCACATTTGAAATATGCATTTTTAGGAGAACCAGGGAAATTACTAGTCATAATTTCATCATCCTTAGAATCTGACCAGGAGGAAAAATTGGTGAACATGTTGAAACAACACACCAAGGCCATAGGATGGACCATTGCTGATCTGAAGGGCATAAGCCCTACTATTTGTCAACATAAAATCATTTTAGAAAACAAAGATTTCACCTAAGTTGAGCCTCAAAGGAGACTCAATCCTATGATGAAAGAGGTTGTTAAAAAGGAAATTTTAAAATGGTTGGATGTTGGCATAATCTATCCTATTGCCATTAGTACTTGTGTCAGTCATGTGCAGTGTGTACCCAAAAAGGGTGGAGTTACTGTGGTAACTAATGAGAAGAATGAACTTATACCTACTAGAGTAGTGTCAGGATGGAGAATCTGTATGGACTATAGTAAGTTTAATCAGGCTACCCAGAAGGACCATTTTCCATTACCTTTCATTGACCAGATGTTAGACAGACTAGCAGGTAAGGAGTTTTATTGTTTCTTAGATGGTTACTCCGGTTACAATCAAATTGCCATTGCACCGGAAGATCATGAGAAAACAACTTTCACTTGCCCTTATGGTACTTTTGCCTTTAGAAGAATGCCTTTTGGACTTTGTAATGCACCTGCCACTTTCCAAAGATGTATGATGTCTATTTTCTCAGATATTTTCGAACAATCCATGTAAATCTTCATGGATGATTTTTCAGTTTATGGGACATCATATGATCTGTGTTTGCAAAACCTTGAAAAAAGTCTTAAAAGATGTGAAGAAACAAATTTGGTTTTAAACTGGGAAAAATGCCACTTTATGGTTAAAGAAGGCATCGTGTTAGGTCATCTCATTTCCAATAGAGGTATTGAGGTTGATAAAGCTAAATTAGAGGTAATTACAAAATTACCTGAACCAACCACTGTTAAAGATATCAGAAGTTTCTTAGGACATGCAGGTTTTTACAGGAGGTTTATCAAAGATTTTTCTAAAATATCCAAACCTCTGTGCTCCTTATTACAGCATGACCATGCTTTTAATTTTGATGAAGATTGTAAAAAATATTTTAAAATATTGAAAGAAGCATTGGCCACTGCTCCTGTAATAGTGACTCCTGATTGGTCTTTACCGTTTGAAATAATGAGTGATACTAGTGACTGGGCTGTTGGAGCCGTTCTAGGTCAAAGAAAAAATAAAGTGTTTCACTCAATTTACTATGCTAGTAAAACTCTCAATGAAGCTCAAATCAATTACACCAATATTGAAAATGAATTATTAGCAGTTGTTTTTGCTTTTGAAAAATTCAGGTCATATTTGATGGGTGCCAAAGTGATTGTGCATACTGATCATGCTGCCATCAAATATCTTATTTCTAAAAAAGATGCAAAACCTAGGCTAATAAGGCGGGTCTTGTTACTACAAGAAGTTGATTTGAAAATCGTTGACAGAAAGGGTGTAAACAATCAAGTGGCTGACCACTTGTCAAGACTGGAAAAACAAGAACACACTGAACACACTAATGATATAAGTGATGTTTTTCCAGATGAAAGGATCTTAGTTGTACAACATACTGCAATACCTTGGTTTGCAGATATTGTTAACTACTTAGCTTGTGGGATCATTCCCAAGGAATTAAATAAACATCAAAGAAAGAAACTTATATTTGATTCCAAAAAGTTTCTTTGGGATGATCCATTTTTATTTAAGATTTGTGCAGATCAGGTGATCAGAAGGTGCATCCCTAAAGAGGAAGTGGCTTCGATCTTATATCACTGTCATACAGGACCATGTGGAGGACATTTTAGAGGAAGCAGAACAACTGCAAAGGTATTACAAACAGGTTTGTATTGGCCTACCCTAAATAATGATGCCTACAACTTTGCAAAAAGTTGTAATGAGTGTCAAAGAAGCTGAAATATTTCTCGGCGAAATGAAATGCCTTTAAATGGGATTCTGGAAGTAGAATTATTTGACGTTTGGGGTATTGACTTTATGGGACCATTTCCACTGTCAAACAATTGTGCCTACATCCTGGTAGTTGTTGACTATGTATCTAAATGGGTAGAGGCTATGGCTTGTCACTCTAATGATGCTAAGACAGTCATCAAATTCCTCCAAAAGAACATCTTCACTAGATTCGGCACACCCCGTGCCTTGATTAGTGATGAGGGCACCCATTTCATCAACAACCTATTAGAGGAAGTTCTGGACAAGTACAATATTCAGCACAGGGTGGCTACTGCTTATCACCCTCAAACCAACGGTTTGGCTGAGTTGTCCAAGTCAATATAATATTGACTGGGTGAGGGATTTTTATAGTGAAATGTCCGTAACGGATGGCGTAAAAATCCTTGTTAGACAAACCGAGGTTGATTTTTCGGCCACGGCCATTAATAACCTTTTGGGTATTGTCCCGCCTAAACATTCCGAGATGGAACGGTTGATCAAAAATATCTTGATAACATTTTGGAAACCATTGCCCATAAGGGATCCGAATGGGAATTTCAAGGAAATTCACGTATTATTCGCACGCATTGTTTAAAACCTGAGGCAAATGCCTGGTTTTTCTTTTTGAGACATAGTCTCGCTCCAACCACTCACGATACTAGTCTTTGCATGGTTCGTATTTTGATTTTATATTGCATCCTTAAGGGACACCGATTCGATATTGGCCGTCTAATCTCCAACAATATACGTGGAGGTGAAGACCGGTGCAATGCTCTAATGGGGCATCCGTCCATTATCCATGCACTTATGAAAAACGCTAATGTTACCATCCTACCCACCGATACGTTTTCAAAAGAAAAGCTTGTTATGGAAAAACATAATGTGGATAGACTGATGCGTAACAATATATGTGTGCATTCGGATTCAGACAGATCTGATAGTGACGGAATTGCTTCTTTGGAAGCAAAGTTTCAGTCACTTAAGATTGAGATGCGGACAACACTTAAAGAACACCAAGTGTTGATTTCCAAACAAATCGACCAGCAGGAAAGTGAGAGGAGCAATAAGAACAATGAGATTGAGGCGAGATTGAAAAGAATAGATGGCATGATAGTAAGTTGGCTGAAGTTTGAGAAGGCGAAGGATGACGTGACGAGAGGAGTGATGATGAAGGAGCACCCGGAGATCGCAAGGACATTACCACCGTTTCCCATCCACCTTTTATGGGAACCCGTTGAGGGTACTCCTACTCATCATGAGTAAGACAGGTTCAATTTCACGACTCTATCCACTTTTATTTTTCGCACTTTAATAAATTGCATTTACATTTCATAGTATACATTTGGGATTTTGAATTGGGAATTTGGAGTAATTTTTGCTTGATTTTATCACGTGTTGATGTCATTTTTTGAGGATTGTTAGACGCATGTTTATTTGATAGTCTGCGTAAAACGGAAAGTTTTCTCACCTGCACATTTCATGTCACTAGAACTAGCCACCGGATTTTTGTTTCAAATTTTTGTTAAAATTATTTTTGCAACCACATCACCCAAAATAAAAAGCCAATTTTTTCGCTTGATCGATGGTTGTCCAATGAGGACATTGAACCCTTCTAAATTTTGGGGAGGGGAAATGATATGGTAACTCATATAAAAATTCGACACCATATCATTTTAAAGTGCACACCCCTTCGCAAAATGTGACGCACTCATAAAAAGAAAAGAGGATTTAACAATGCAAAAAGAAGCAAAGCTTCGCATTTGTTTTTCCTTAACTCAAGAAAGTGTCAAAGACACCGAAGGGACCAATGTGTCTCATCTCAAAAATCACCAAAAGAAAAGGCGGAAAAATTGTGCCAAATTCGAAAATTTTGAAAAATTGGTAAAAATCGCCATTTTTACCAAAACACTCACCCCCGATACCGGTTGCATTATGATTTTAATTAAACAGGAATTTTGCGGCTAGCCTATGGATTAACCTGTAACACCCTCCAATTTTGGAACGAGCAACTAAATAAAGTCTCAATAAAATACCCAACAAGGTAAGAATCATTTCTACAATCCATTCCTTAAAATACCTCAGAATTTAAAATATTATAATTCCTTCAATAAAATAACTTAAACGGTGTTACTTAACACAACACAAGTTGCTAATTCCAAATACGTGCGGAAGACTTCACTAAATCAAATCACCTCGCGAGCACTCTACTAGCACACGACCTTTCACACGTGTCACTAGAACTACTCCCCAACCTGAGACCTGTTGCACATGCCGACAAATAAAAAGGGTTAGGCTAACGCCTAGTGAGTTCAAGCATTTTATCATGACTATATAAAATCATAAATCAAAAGGAGTGTAGTTTTTAGTCATGACTTCAAAAGAGTTTACTTCAAATACAAATCACCCATTTTCCAACTCACACAATTCCCATGTTAAAATCTTTATTATAACATGATTTCTCAAAATAGACATATTCACAAAGTCAACGAAAAGGTGAGATAGCATTTGACCCTCAAAACGATTAAGCTTATAATTATTCGTCATTATCCCAAAACATAGATGATATATAATCCACAACTCATATGGCGTGGAAATGCAAATCTCATAAATATTATACGTTACCGAAAACATGGATAGACACAATTACCCAAAACATCACAAAATAATGAGATATAAATCACAACTCACGTGCCATGGAAAATAACCCATATAATTATAACACGTCACCGAAAACATGAGTAATAACGAATACCCAAAGTACCACCTTTCGGTGACGGGGGAGACCCGTATACATCGCACGTGACGGAACACTAAAGTGGGTCACTTACTATGTAATAAAACACCCACGTGGATTACTCTCGTAAAACTGAGCTCAATCACTCCAGGTCTAATGCCCACGAGACTAGGGTGCCCCAACTTCAACCACTCTAGGTCTATACGCTGAGTCACCAAATCCACAACAACACATTAGGGATTACACCTTACCGCCCATGAGACGACGCCCGACCAACCAGGTCCACGCCTTACCTATCATGGATCCCGATGCCTATCCCGTGCTAAGCACATGTATGGAATTACACCTTACTGCCCATGAGACGACGCCCGACCAACCAGGTCCACGCCTTATCTATCGTGGGACTCGATGCCTATTTCGTGCTACAAAAGAAACTAATGTCTCGTAAACCGAGCTCAATCAATCCCGACCTCTTGCTCGTGAGACCAAGGGGAAACTCAACTGCCTATGGATCCATGGCTAATAAGGTCTAAATATTACACGACCCCAAATGAATAAACGTAATGCATTCAAAACATGCAAATCTCCAATAACTCAATTCATGACCAAAACTCAACTTTGAGCTATCAAACTGGACAAATGTCCCCAAGACTTAATATAAATCAATACCGAGCCACAAGCTCAACTCACTCAAAAGATAGATTATGAAAAGTCACGAAATGACACCAAATATAACAACACACACCATTTGCCGGTTGATACCTCAATTCTATGAAAACCCGAAATAAACCTTGGATCGGGATAACCCTCATTTCCAAAGAGGACTCACACCCTTAATATTCTCAAAATGACCCATTACACTAAAAGTGCATTTCCCAAATGGTTTATTAAAATCATTTACACATATATGATTTAAACCCTCAAATAGACATCATTTTGACCAATTAATCTTTTAAAGACAAATTATGGTTTTTAACCATCCAATTATCCAAAGCCCCAAATATGGGTGTTTTATACATTTATGAAGATAAATACTTCAAAAGAGTTAAACTAACTAAATAACTCAAACATAGATCTTTTCAAGTAAAACACACAAATATTTGGAAAATACTCATTTTGGCATGTACAAAGTTTTCGCAAAGTAACTTGAACTCACCTTGCTAGATTTAAGCTAAATCTAGAGTTTTTCCAACGTAAGCTCCTTTGATGAAGTTTGCATCCTCAAGCCAAAACTTCCAAAACCTAGATTTATGAATTTCCAACCATCAATATCACAATCCAACCATGTAGAATCATTCCCTAAACACTTAGAATCATTTCTCCCAACATATTACACCCAAAATCACTAATAGATCGAAACCCTAATTTCCAAAATGAAGAGAAGAGAAGATTACCTCCACCATCAAGTGAATCCACCAACCAAATACTTCTATTGTTACCAAAGTGAACCTCAATCTTCATTTCATCTAAAGAAAGGAAAAGGTTTAGGTGAGGGTTGGGTAAAACCCTAGAAAGTGTAGAAATTTTACCAAAACGAAGGTGAGAAGAAGGGTTCTAACCTCCATCCATAATTCCTTGTTAAAAATGAAAGAAAAGCTTGGGTTTGCAAGATTTATGGCTTCAAGAGCTCCAAAAACGATTTAGAGGGTTAGGGTTCGGTTTGGGAGAGTAAGGGATGAAATGGGAGAAGTGGGGAGTGAAATGGGGCTGAAAATCGCATTTTTAAGGGTCCTGGTACCCCGGTTGATAGTGACATGCGATAGTGACAGTGTCACAATCGTGGGCACAATAGCACGTATTGTACCAAGAGTTTTGGCTTCCGGCGATTGTCACATGCGATTGTGACAGTGTCACAATCGCCGGGCACTATAGCTCAACGCGTACCGAAACTTGTTTTGGCCATAACTTCTTCGTTTTAGCTCCGTTTTCGCTCCGGAAAGAACCGTTGGACTCGTATTCGAATTCCCCATCCAACAAGACCATAAAATCTAGGATTTAACTCAAAATCCTATTTTTCATATCTTTCTTAAAAGATCGGTTCCACACTGATTCGAAGTTGTACTTATCCGAAAATTACGGGTGTTACATAACCCTGTTTTAGCCATGTTTCATATTAATTTTGAGCTAAAATCCCGCATTTATCGCTTTATTTATAGTCTTTATTAGTCAAATGCAACAAAAATAAATATTAGATACATTTCGTATTTAATTGCAAAAAATACAGCGCAAAAACACAAAAATAAGTACATTTTAAATCTATTTTGTAGGTACAAAAGACGGTCGCATTCAAAGTCTAGATTGAGGATCTTGTTGGACGGATCACGGGCTTAAAGAAAAGACTTTGATATTTTGGGCCGACAGTTGGTGACGTGTTTTGAACTCTTTGGAAAACCACCAATCTTTTTTAGCTCAATGTAAATGTCTGTATGGACCGATAAACAAACAAACTTGAATCGATTTTTGTAATCGCTACTTCGGCCGAGAGTCTAAAACTCTCGGTTGGGCCTAACTCTCGTATAGGGGCCGTTTGTTTTGTGGACCGATCAGTATCTCCATGTGGGTCGAAGAGTAAACTACAAATCGCATGGGCCGGTTCCTAATTTCCATATGGGCCGTAAGCTACAAACGGCATGGGCCAAAGGTGTTGATGATCCATGGGTCGGATCTATGACCCATGGATGCTCCATTTTGCAAAACTTGGTCACCAAGAATAGTTATTAGTATAAATAGAAGTATTAGGCTATTAGTTTTAGTGTGCTTCAAGGTCTTAGTACTTTGTATGCCAATTGCTTGGTTACGTTTGTTACTTAGTTGGCACCATGGCTCGTTATTGAACAATTCCGACATCGTTAGTTAATCTGAAGCTCTCGACATTTTGTGACTTAAAAAGACTTGGTTTGCAACTTTAATCCTAATCTTAATCTTAATTGCATGTTAACGTTACTTAAACTTTAGTGTTAAAACTCTTTTCCCTAAACTCTTTTAAACTCGCTTTCTAAATCTCTTAAACTCGATTTCTCAAACTCTTAAACTTTTAGATTAATTTTCTCAAACTCTTAACTCAACTTTTAATCTTTAAACTCGTCAAACTCTCAAACTCATCTTAGTTAACTTTAATCGCTTTCTAAAGCCACGCTTTTAATTAATCTCGCAAACAACGTACGATTCTCTTCCCTTACTCTCATTCTCGACTTTTTGATAAAACTTGGTTCTCGCATAATTTTACCTACAATATAAGCCGGAAGTCCGAATTAATCTCTTTGGATTCCCAAGTAAAATTGGTTCACGGTTTGGTAAGTGATTTTATAAAAGTTCCACTTTTTCCCGTTTCAAGGTCACGCTTAATTTTAGTCCCCTTAATTAATACAACAACAGTTCAACAGCTTTCTCGAAATTAACTTTCCGTAATTAATCTTTGGGCTTTGTAAGTAACCAAATCCATAGCTTAACGATTGGAATTTTATTCCAATCGTAACCGGTGGTGGTTTACTTTAAGGTTCCATTTTAGAAATTTGTCACTATAATTCCACATTTAAAACAAGATTTTCCACGTAGTTAATAATCTCATTTTCCTGAACTTTAGTTTTAAAAATCACTCTTAACTTTCTCGTCAACTTTGTAGTAATTAATGTTAAATGCTTTAAAACTCACTCTTTAATTGTCTTAAGTAATTTCTCTTAATAAACTTGGTAACTTGCACAACAAGTCACGACGTTCCACACAAGTAAGTTTCATTTAATTAACGCATTGTCCATTTCCATTATTTGTTTTAAGTCTCGTAAATCTTTTATAATTGGAATATGAACGATGATGGGCTAATCGCCTTAGTTCGGGGTATAAAGAGAAATTGGGACCAAGACTAATAAAAAGATAAAAAAGTGTATCATATGGTATAATTGTCTGATATTATTTAAATCAAATGTTATATTTTGTGGTGGAGCACAATTGACCAACTGACAACTGGTACGTTGTATCATGAAATATTCGACACTTGAGATAACTAAAGAATACTGTCTCATCTCGATATCTAATTATTAATCTAATCCTAATGAACCTTTATACCCCGTACTTCCTTTTATAATTGTTAATTCTCATTAGATGTTAACAACAAACTCCCAACAAAAGATTTCCTTCTCATTCGCCATCTGAAACCTGCTTTTAAATAATTGGACCTTTAAAGAGAAACTTTTCTACGCTTCCCTGTGGGATCGATATTCGGTACTTTTGTACCATTATTACTTGTTATAAGACGATAATAGACTGAGATGTATACTTGCGTCATGGTTTATTTCTGATAGTACACTCTGGTTTGATATTACTCTCTTGCAATTCTAATAATATTCCATCATTCTTTTTTTAGCAGGGGGTAGCATCAAAGAGTCAACACATGGCTTCAATCCAGTTTGGGTCTTCCAGGGCTTCAGAGATCTTCTTCGGCTAAATCATACTTAGAAAATTTACAAAGAAATCCTCATTGATTGTTGTTGATCTTGTCTTTACATCATCTTCAGCAGCACCTATAATCTGATGATGAGGGTGATCCTTTGACCATCTTGTCATTGGAGCATGGACAACAGGTGGAGTCTGTGCTTCTGATGGGAAAAGATGTATTTCAGCATCAGAGCTCTGAGGATTGGTACCAGGACTCTGAGGTACACAACTCTGGAGAGTGGCTTCATTGCTCTGTGATGTACCAACAGGGCTCTGAGAGGGTGAGCTTTCATACATGGAACATCTTCCAATATGAGTCAGAGGGGGTGATGATGGCTCTTGTTCTGGTTCTCTTTCATTTGATTGTAGTTCCTCATTTCTCTGAATTACACCTGTAGACAAAGAAGTAGATGGTGAAGAATTAGAAGGACCTGTTAGAGATGTACCTGATAAGTTCTGTTCAGCAGAGTTCTGAGCTTGATTGCCTCTGGTGATGTTGACAGCGGAATCATCATCATCGAAGAAATCATTGAATATCAGATTGATGTCTTCTTCCCTCGACTTTGAAGAACTTGGCTTCTCTTTTGTCTGTGTCCCCTCTGGTGATTTGTAAATAGAGGAACTTGATGTATTTTCATCAAAGGACACATTTATGCTTTCTTGAATGACTCTTGTTCTTGTGTTGTGGACTCTGTAGGCTTTAGAGGTTAAGGAATAACCAATAAAGATTCCTTCGTCAGCCTTCTTGTCAAACTTGCCAAGCTGGTCTCTGTCATTCAAGATGTAGCATTTGCAGCCAAAAACGTGAAAGTATTTCACATTTGGTCGTCGGTTGTTGATGAGTTCATAGGGAGTCTTTTTGAATCTCTTTACTATTACAGCTCTGTTCTGGGTAAAAGGGTAAAACATGCTGTTGAGACGGCCTTTGCCCAGAAGATGATTGGAAGGATAGAACCTCCCAACATAGTTCTGGCGGCTTCTACCAGAGTTCTGTTCTTTCTCTCCACAACACCATTCTGTTGGGGAGTTTTGGCAACTGAGAAGTTTTGGGAGATTCCTTCCTCTGATAGGTAGGCATCAATTCTGGCGTTCTTAAACTCTGTCCCATTATCACTTCTCAACTTTTGGATTTTCAGACCTAACAGAACCTGTATCCTTTTCAACAAACTTATTAGAATTTCTGGGACATCAAATTTTACTCTGATGAACTCAATCCAAGTATATCTAGAAAATTCATCTATAAGCACAAGAATATACTTTTTACCAGATAGACTTTGCACAGAAATTGGACCACAAAGATCCATATGAAGCATATGCAAAGGTCTAGGGCAACTGTGTTCACTTTTGGTTCTGTGTGAAGCTCTTTTCAGCTTTCCTATTTCACAAGCAGAACAAAGATGGTCTTTGTCAAATTTAAGTGAAGGCAGACCTTTCACTAAGTTCAACTTTACGAGCTTGTCAAGGTTTGAGAAATTTAAGTGTGCAAATCTTTATGCCAGAGTCAGGCATCTTCCTTTTTCAAAGAGACTAAACAGAGTTTTCTGTTATAGAATTTTGGTTAGGATTAAAATTCATTTTGTACATATTGCCTTTTCTGTCGGCTCTTAAAAGCTCTTGACCAGACTCTGAAAGTAACAAAGAACAATATATTTTCTTAAAGTTGACATCGAATCCATGATCACATAGTTGACTTATGCTGAGTAGATTATGGTTTAAACCTACAACATAAGCAACCTTAGAAACTGAAACACCACCATTATTTAGAATACCATAACCTTTAATCTGTCCTTGTCCATCGCCTCTAAAGGTTACTGTTGGTGCAAGTGTACCACATCTCTATATATTTTATATATTTATTTTGATGATTACAAACACACCGCATTATTGTTTATCTAACAATCCAATCCAAGTGTACAGTTCTTGAAGAACACGAAGATTTTATCTGAAGAGTTCAAGACGGAAGATTTACGTTGTCATTAGTGTTTATAATTTATAATGATAAACACCCTAAAATAATATACCACTTGGATATTTCTAAAAACCCAATAAATAATTTATTTAAATAAAGTTTTTTTTTAGAAGATCCAGCAAGATTTTGCTTTTTCTGACGCAGGTATACCGCGAAGGTTCAGGAGGTATACCGCGGCAGGCGTGGTGTACCTCTCTGATTGGTTAGAAGTTCTTTTTCTGACGCAGGTATACCGCGAAGGTTCAGGAGGTATACCGCGGGTACATATTCTGACGCAGGTATACCGCGGTGTTCAGCCGGTATACCGCGGGTACTGTTTCCGTTGGTTTTTGCAGAGTTGACTTTCTGATCTTGATGTGCTTTTTCCTCTGCACGGTATACCGCGGGGGATAGCCGGTATACCGCCAACTCACAATGCCGTTGGAGCTTCCTTGGTATAAATGATGCATGCTGGTGGTGATGGAAGTAACAGAATAACAACAACAATAAGCATCAACAACACCATTCTCTCAGCTCTCTCTTTTAATATATATTTATATATTTTATAAAATATTTTTTAAATATCCAAGTGTGAGATATTATACAAGAGTGATTACCCATTGTGAGTTATACTCCTCTTGTAAGTATTTGAATAACGGGTGTGTGATCCTGTTTATCTCATAGCAGAGGCTTGAGAAACTATTACAAATTCCTTTGTATTTGGTTTGTGTTCTACCGTAAAGAATACATTTATTGGATCGTGTCGAGAAGTGTCTCGGCTGCTGGTTTATCACAGTTGGTGGTAAATCAGTAAATCTCCGTGTCAAGTATCTCTAACCTTTATCTCTTTATTTATTCCGCTGTGCATTTTTAATTATATCTGTTTATATAATTGTTGTATATTTATTATTTGTATACTCTGATTTATTTATACTGTTTCTGTACTGTATTTTTTTTAAAAGGATTTTTGAAAGTAAAAGATTTATATACAACCTTACCCCCCCTAGGTTGTCTAACATTTGGTATCAGAGCAGGGCTTTCAAAAATCGTCTATTTAATTTTTTTAAATCCGTTTTTGTTATGGCTCAACAAAATGCTTGGTTTTCTAAATCTCTTCTTATTGATTTCGAAAATTTTGATCTTTGGGCAAATTCTTTTGAACGTTATGTTCGTGGGATAAATCAAAAAATTTGGGATATTATTATTAAAGGAAATTTCAAACCCACAAAATTTCAAAACAACAAAGTTGTTGAAAAACCTAGCTCGGAATGGTCCGACGAAGATGAGGCTAATTATTGTTTAAATTATGAAGCCAAAAATTTTCTCTTTTCGGTTCTTACTAACGATGATATTGAGCGTGTTTATCTCTTTGAAACTGCTCGTGATATTTGGGAGAACTTGAACATCACCTATGGTGAAAACTCAAAAGAAAAGAGAGACGAAACCCGAGATCAAAGAAATGAAGAAGCTAGCTCATCCGATGACGAACCCGAAAATCTTGACGATTTAGTCAAGTTGGTAAGAAAACTTTCTAAACTTTTATCTAACAAAAAGTTTGCCAAAAATGATAGGTTTCAAGAAAATGGAGACTACCGTCGTGGTGGTAAAAACCAAAGTCGCAACGTCCACAAACGTGAAGACAAATATGACGAATCTAGCGACGATGAAAAAGCCAATAAAAAGAAAGGCGTTTGCTATGTGTGTGGTGACAAGGATCACTATGCAAGTGTGTGTCCGAAACGAGCAAAACAAATCAACACACCAAAAGCTTTAGTTGGAGGCGCGTGTAGCGCAAGCATAAATGAGGCCCAAAATTTTTGTCTCATGGCCGACCATGATAATGAGGTATCTTCATCATATTCTTCTAAAAATAATTGTGATAGTAATTATAGTGATAATTATTATAGTGACAATGAAAATAATCTTGACGAATTATATAAATCATTTCATGATATGGCTGCTCTCGCAAATAAATATAAAGATGAAATTTCTAATTTAAAAGAAACCGTATCTATATATAAAAAGGAAATAGATGACGGTAAACAAAAATCTGCTCATGATTTAGATGTTATCACTAAATTAGAAAATAAATTAAGTGAAAAAGATATTTGTAAATCTTGTGTTATTTTAAATGATAAAATTGCATGTTTAGAGAAAAGAACATGTGAAAATATTTTATGTACAAAATGCGATATACTTGAAAATGATAATGCATGTTTAAAAGCTAAATGCGATTTATATGAAAAAGATAATCTGTTAGCTAATGCATTTCAAAATAGCAATGATAAAGTGTTAAAAATGCTAAATATGTCTAATCGCATTAATTGTAGAAAAGGCATTGGTTCTAATACATGTATTGATACGTGCTCGTGTATTCAAATTAAAAGGTGTTTTGAACCACCTAAAGTTAAAACGAGAAAACCTTATGTGCAAAAACCTCCGTATGTATCCAAAATGAATAATGTGAATTATATGCCGAGGAAACCGTATGCTTGCATGTATAATAGCAAATTTTCTAGACCAAAGAATAATGTAAATTTGCATGCTTCATTTTACGTCTATGATAAATACGATCGTAAAATAAAAATGGTTAGAAAATGGATTCCGAAAGGAATGTTTAATGTTGACAATCCCGGTGGGATGCGTTTGTGGTTTTAAACCATTTTTATGGTTTTATATGTTGTCGTATTTTGTTTTATGTCGACAACATATTTTTTGCAGTTTATGTTTTATACTAACTGTTAAAAGGACCCATAAGAAAAGGGTACCACGAAAAAAATTTCTTTGCCTTTTGTACGTGTTTCCTGACGAGGATATAATACGTGTTTCCTGGCGAGGTTATAATACGTGGTTACCTGCCGAGGTTATAATACGTGGTTACCTGCCGAGGTTATAATACGTGGTTACCTGCCGAGGTTATAATACGTGGTTACCTGCCGAGGTTATAATACGTGGTTACCTGCCGAGGTTATAATACGTGGTTACCTGCCGAGGTTATAATACGTGGTTACCTGCCGAGGTTATAATACGTGGTTACCTGCCGAGGTTATAATACGTGGTTACCTGACGAGGTCATAATACGTGGTGATTTTTTTTATCACATAAAATTAACCGAAAATCGAAGCCTTAAGATCCGTTTTGGTGCAAGTGTTTCTTTTTGGTTATTTTGTTTCATGTCATTTATTATGCTTATTTTATCCCTCAAATTTTATAAAATCTTCAATTTAATATCGTTATTAATTTGAGGGGGAGTTTTTTATCTTTACCCATGAGTTTATGCTACCTCAATTATATGCATATTTTGAGGGGGAGCATCTCTCGAGGGGAAGCATACCGTCTTTCTTGACCCTTTTTGTTTCGACAAACGGGGGAGAGAAACCGCACATGCTCTTGCTTAGCGGTTGTGTTTGTCATCATCAAAAAGGGGGAGATTGTTGGTGCAAGTGTACCACATCTCTATATATTTTATATATTTATTTTGATGATTACAAACACACCGCATTATTGTTTATCTAACAATCCAATCCAAGTGTACAGTTCTTGAAGAACACGAAGATTTTATCTGAAGAGTTCAAGACGGAAGATTTACGTTGTCATTAGTGTTTATAATTTATAATGATAAACACCCTAAAATAATATACCACTTGGATATTTCTAAAAACCCAATAAATAATTTATTTAAATAAAGTTTTTTTTTAGAAGATCCAGCAAGATTTTGCTTTTTCTGACGCAGGTATACCGCGAAGGTTCAGGAGGTATACCGCGGCAGGCGTGGTGTACCTCTCTGATTGGTTAGAAGTTCTTTTTCTGACGCAGGTATACCGCGAAGGTTCGGGAGGTATACCGCGGGTACATATTCTGACGCAGGTATACCGCGGTGTTCAGCCGGTATACCGCGGGTACTGTTTCCGTTGGTTTTTGCAGAGTTGACTTTCTGATCTTGATGTGCTTTTTCCTCTGCACGGTATACCGCGGGGGATAGCCGGTATACCGCCAACTCACAATGCCGTTGGAGCTTCCTTGGTATAAATGATGCATGCTGGTGGTGATGGAAGTAACAGAATAACAACAACAATAAGCATCAACAACACCATTCTCTCAGCTCTCTCTTTTAATATATATTTATATATTTTATAAAATATTTTTTAAATATCCAAGTGTGAGATATTATACAAGAGTGATTACCCATTGTGAGTTATACTCCTCTTGTAAGTATTTGAATAACGGGTGTGTGATCCTGTTTATCTCATAGCAGAGGCTTGAGAAACTATTACAAATTCCTTTGTATTTGGTTTGTGTTCTACCGTAAAGAATACATTTATTGGATCGTGTCGAGAAGTGTCTCGGCTGCTGGTTTATCACAGTTGGTGGTAAATCAGTAAATCTCCGTGTCAAGTATCTCTAACCTTTATCTCTTTATTTATTCCGCTGTGCATTTTTAATTATATCTGTTTATATAATTGTTGTATATTTATTATTTGTATACTCTGATTTATTTATACTGTTTCTGTACTGTATTTTTTTTAAAAGGATTTTTGAAAGTAAAAGATTTATATACAACCTTACCCCCCCTAGGTTGTCTAACATTTGGTATCAGAGCAGGGCTTTCAAAAATCGTCTATTTAATTTTTTAAAATCCGTTTTTGTTATGGCTCAACAAAATGCTTGGTTTTCTAAATCTCTTCTTATTGATTTCGAAAATTTTGATCTTTGGGCAAATTCTTTTGAACGTTATGTTCGTGGGATAAATCAAAAAATTTGGGATATTATTATTAAAGGAAATTTCAAACCCACAAAATTTCAAAACAACAAAGTTGTTGAAAAACCTAGCTCGGAATGGTCCGACGAAGATGAGGCTAATTATTGTTTAAATTATGAAGCCAAAAATTTTCTCTTTTCGGTTCTTACTAACGATGATATTGAGCGTGTTTATCTCTTTGAAACTGCTCGTGATATTTGGGAGAACTTGAACATCACCTATGGTGAAAACTCAAAAGAAAAGAGAGACGAAACCCGAGATCAAAGAAATGAAGAAGCTAGCTCATCCGATGACGAACCCGAAAATCTTGACGATTTAGTCAAGTTGGTAAGAAAACTTTCTAAACTTTTATCTAACAAAAAGTTTGCCAAAAATGATAGGTTTCAAGAAAATGGAGACTACCGTCGTGGTGGTAAAAACCAAAGTCGCAACGTCCACAAACGTGAAGACAAATATGACGAATCTAGCGACGATGAAAAAGCCAATAAAAAGAAAGGCGTTTGCTATGTGTGTGGTGACAAGGATCACTATGCAAGTGTGTGTCCGAAACGAGCAAAACAAATCAACACACCAAAAGCTTTAGTTGGAGGCGCGTGTAGCGCAAGCATAAATGAGGCCCAAAATTTTTGTCTCATGGCCGACCATGATAATGAGGTATCTTCATCATATTCTTCTAAAAATAATTGTGATAGTAATTATAGTGATAATTATTATAGTGACAATGAAAATAATCTTGACGAATTATATAAATCATTTCATGATATGGCTGCTCTCGCAAATAAATATAAAGATGAAATTTCTAATTTAAAAGAAACCGTATCTATATATAAAAAGGAAATAGATGACGGTAAACAAAAATCTGCTCATGATTTAGATGTTATCACTAAATTAGAAAATAAATTAAGTGAAAAAGATATTTGTAAATCTTGTGTTATTTTAAATGATAAAATTGCATGTTTAGAGAAAAGAACATGTGAAAATATTTTATGTACAAAATGCGATATACTTGAAAATGATAATGCATGTTTAAAAGCTAAATGCGATTTATATGAAAAAGATAATCTGTTAGCTAATGCATTTCAAAATAGCAATGATAAAGTGTTAAAAATGCTAAATATGTCTAATCGCATTAATTGTAGAAAAGGCATTGGTTCTAATACATGTATTGATACGTGCTCGTGTATTCAAATTAAAAGGTGTTTTGAACCACCTAAAGTTAAAACGAGAAAACCTTATGTGCAAAAACCTCCGTATGTATCCAAAATGAATAATGTGAATTATATGCCGAGGAAACCGTATGCTTGCATGTATAATAGCAAATTTTCTAGACCAAAGAATAATGTAAATTTGCATGCTTCATTTTACGTCTATGATAAATACGATCGTAAAATAAAAATGGTTAGAAAATGGATTCCGAAAGGAATGTTTAATGTTGACAATCCCGGTGGGATGCGTTTGTGGTTTTAAACCATTTTTATGGTTTTATATGTTGTCGTATTTTGTTTTATGTCGACAACATATTTTTTGCAGTTTATGTTTTATACTAACTGTTAAAAGGACCCATAAGAAAAGGGTACCACGAAAAAATTTTCTTTGCCTTTTGTACGTGTTTCCTGACGAGGATATAATACGTGTTTCCTGGCGAGGTTATAATACGTGGTTACCTGCCGAGGTTATAATACGTGGTTACCTGCCGAGGTTATAATACGTGGTTACCTGCCGAGGTTATAATACGTGGTTACCTGCCGAGGTTATAATACGTGGTTACCTGCCGAGGTTATAATACGTGGTTACCTGCCGAGGTTATAATACGTGGTTACCTGCCGAGGTTATAATACGTGGTTACCTGCCGAGGTTATAATACGTGGTTACCTGACGAGGTCATAATACGTGGTGATTTTTTTATCACATAAAATTAACCGAAAATCGAAGCCTTAAGATCCGTTTTGGTGCAAGTGTTTCTTTTTGGTTATTTTGTTTCATGTCATTTATTATGCTTATTTTATCCCTCAAATTTTATAAAATCTTCAATTTAATATCGTTATTAATTTGAGGGGGAGTTTTTTATCTTTACCCATGAGTTTATGCTACCTCAATTATATGCATATTTTGAGGGGGAGCATCTCTCGAGGGGAAGCATACCGTCTTTCTTGACCCTTTTTGTTTCGACAAACGGGGGAGAGAAACCGCACATGCTCTTGCTTAGCGGTTGTGTTTGTCATCATCAAAAAGGGGGAGATTGTTGGTGCAAGTGTACCACATCTCTATATATTTTATATATTTATTTTGATGATTACAAACACACCGCATTATTGTTTATCTAACAATCCAATCCAAGTGTACAGTTCTTGAAGAACACGAAGATTTTATCTGAAGAGTTCAAGACGGAAGATTTACGTTGTCATTAGTGTTTATAATTTATAATGATAAACACCCTAAAATAATATACCACTTGGATATTTCTAAAAACCCAATAAATAATTTATTTAAATAAAGTTTTTTTTTAGAAGATCCAGCAAGATTTTGCTTTTTCTGACGCAGGTATACCGCGAAGGTTCAGGAGGTATACCGCGGCAGGCGTGGTGTACCTCTCTGATTGGTTAGAAGTTCTTTTTCTGACGCAGGTATACCGCGAAGGTTCAGGAGGTATACCGCGGGTACATATTCTGACGCAGGTATACCGCGGTGTTCAGCCGGTATACCGCGGGTACTGTTTCCGTTGGTTTTTGCAGAGTTGACTTTCTGATCTTGATGTGCTTTTTCCTCTGCACGGTATACCGCGGGGGATAGCCGGTATACCGCCAACTCACAATGCCGTTGGAGCTTCCTTGGTATAAATGATGCATGCTGGTGGTGATGGAAGTAACAGAATAACAACAACAATAAGCATCAACAACACCATTCTCTCAGCTCTCTCTTTTAATATATATTTATATATTTTATAAAATATTTTTTAAATATCCAAGTGTGAGATATTATACAAGAGTGATTACCCATTGTGAGTTATACTCCTCTTGTAAGTATTTGAATAACGGGTGTGTGATCCTGTTTATCTCATAGCAGAGGCTTGAGAAACTATTACAAATTCCTTTGTATTTGGTTTGTGTTCTACCGTAAAGAATACATTTATTGGATCGTGTCGAGAAGTGTCTCGGCTGCTGGTTTATCACAGTTGGTGGTAAATCAGTAAATCTCCGTGTCAAGTATCTCTAACCTTTATCTCTTTATTTATTCCGCTGTGCATTTTTAATTATATCTGTTTATATAATTGTTGTATATTTATTATTTGTATACTCTGATTTATTTATACTGTTTCTGTACTGTATTTTTTTTAAAAGGATTTTTGAAAGTAAAAGATTTATATACAACCTTACCCCCCCTAGGTTGTCTAACAGTTACTGCACTTCCCATTTTGTTCTTGAATGAAGTCAGCAGCTCCTTATTGTCTGTCATGTGCCTGGAACATCCTGAATCTAGGTACCAGATCTGCACATGAGGTTTCTGCAAGACAGATTATTTCTTTTTAGGTACCCATTTCATGATGGGTCCTTTCTGGTTAGGCCTAGGGGTGTTTGACTTACCTGCTGGCTTTCTATTATGTGATGGTGTGCCAGAGGATTTTCTTTGTGTATTCTGAGCAGTCTTAGGATTTTTTCCTTTGAAATGACTGATTTAGAATATAGTGAGGACCATTCAAGTGGTTTTGCAATTTTAACAGAAGTTGAATGCAATTGCAGTTGATAGTACATGAAGATTGATGCATATTGTTGTTTCTTTTCAAAATCTGTTGATTAAGTGGCACTTGGGATTGAAAAGCTTTAGGATCAGAAGTCTTTACATACATTATGTCCTGGTTTGGTTTCTTGAAGTTGGCATTGTTCCTTGGAACAGATTCTTTTTGCCAAAAGGTGTTTTTCCTTTGACTTACTGCAGAATCAGGGATAGGTTGGTCATTGACTTTCCATTTTCCCTTCTGCTCTGGAGTAAATTTGATTGGTTTATAAGCAAAGGGAACTGAAGTATGGTTTGAAGGAATACTCTTTGCTTTTTTTCTTCTTTTCTCTTCTATCTCATCAGAAGAAAGAATCTTGATACCCTTGTTTTTGAAATCAGGAACTGGTATAAATCTGGATTGATTCTTAAAGAATGAGACATTTTTCAAAACTCCAGATTCAACAGGTACCTGCTTGGGTTTGTGCAAGATGTTCTCTTGAGCACAGAAAATTTGCTCATCCACCTCAGAATCAGAGTCACTGTCAGAGTCTAGAAAGTCTCTGGTGGCTCTAGTAGAGGTGTGAGACTCTTTGGGTATTTCAGATATATTTTCTCTGGTGGACTTGAACTTTCTCAACTTAGGTTTCAAAGCATTAGATGCAACATTTTCTTCAAGAACTCTGTTAAGATCCTCTGCAAAAGATGTTCTTATTGTTTCAGAGGTTGGAGAGAAGACTGGGGCTTCAAGGTTGAGCTCACTCTGTGTTTTAACACCAGAGGACTCACCCACAGAAGTAACAGACTTCTGTCCCTTAAAAGAGTTGAAGTTAAAATTTTCTTTTGGATCAAGACTTGTAACAGAATCAGGGAATGTGATCTTAGCTTTTCCTTGATCATGAATGAACTTTGCAGATGGTTGTGTAACATTTTCATGATCCAATGAGTCATAGCTGATGTTCCTGAAATTAAGTTTTCTGGTCTTTGAAACATCAGAGGTTTTGGTTCTTTTAAAAACTGCAGTACCAGATATCACATTTTCTTGGATTTTCCCAACACAGAAGGCAGAGGACAGAGATGTCTTCTTCCTTCCAGTGTAGGGAGCAAGATCACTGAAACCCAGACCTTGCGTATCCATTTGAGAATTGATTTTAATATGCACATCTTGTGCATCATGGTACTTTTTATTAAGATCTCCTTTTTCTGCAGAGATTGGTGCAAAACTTCTCTTTCCCTTTGAAAATAGTCCGTTAGAGCGACAGAATTAAGCCTTTCATATTCAGATTTCTTAACCTCTTCTACCTTTTGCTTTAACACTTCCTCATATTCCTTAACTTTTTCAGGAAAAGAGTTTTCTTTTTGTTTTTGCAAGATTTCTAGCTCAGCTTTTTCTTTAGAGATCTCTTCCTTCTCCATTTCCAAGAGATTTTTCTCTCTCTTGTAGAATGACAGATCCTTCTGAGCTAGCTTTCTTAACTCTTTTTCTTTTGAAAGCTTTTGTTTCAATAGTTGAAATTCCTCAGTAAGTAAATACACATGCATTTCCAACTCAGAGTCAGACTTTGATTCAGAAGTAGAACATACCTTGGCATTGGGTTTAATGGTCTCCAGCGCTCTGTTGGTTGGCTCTGTTACAGAAAGAGCACATGCATTTTGAGACACGTCTTCCTCTGTTGATCTTTCTAGCATCTCTCCAGTCATCCAGTCAGCTACCTCTTCTAAACTTTCGTCATCTACAGCAACTCCGCAAAAATTGGCTTGCTCTGGTTCGTCATCAGAGGACGAGTCAGAGATCCAATTTTCCATCTCAGCCACATAGTTTCTTTCTCTGTAGTTGTACTTGTACTTGTTCTTGTAGTAGTCCTGGTCTTTTACCAGTCTACCTTTACAGTTAGCAGAGAAATGGCCGGGTTTACCACATCGAAAACATCTTCCATCATTCTGATTGATGCGTTGGGCAGCATCTGCTTGCTTCTGAGGGGCTGGAGGAGTGTAAGTCTGTTGTGGTCTCTACTCTAGTGGAGCTCTGTTGTTGTTCTGATGATGAGGTGCGGTATAACCTCTCTTCTCGTTTTTCTCTTCTTTCTCATATCTTCCTCTCCTATCAAATACTTTGTTACCAAATCTCTTGTTAAACTGTTGAGTTATTAAGGCAAGAGATTGAGCAAAAGCATTGAAATCCGCATCATCATCTGATGAACTTTCCTCTGCATCACTTTCAGCTACCAAACTCTTCTTTCCTCTCTTTTTCACAGCCTTCTCCTTCTTCTCTCTGCTAGAGCTTTCTCTGTTGGACTTTCCTTCAGTGGGACTTTTAGAGTCAGAGATTAAAGCTATTGGACCTGCAATTGTGGATTTGCCTTTTTGTTTGACAACATCCTTCTCTTGTGCGGCAAGAGTGCCATACACATCAGTAAGAGACCATGCGTCCAGATCTTGGTTAGCTTGTAGAGACATGGATAGATTCAACCATTCATCATTTAAACTTTTCAAGAATAAGACATTGTTATTCTCCTTCGACCGAACAACCCCACACTTCTTACATTTGTTTATTAAAACATTGAATTTGTTGTAGGTTTGTTGTAAGGTTTCCTCAGGAAGTGCTTTGAAATCATTGTATTCATTAATACATTGGGTCCTTCTGTTCTTTTGGGTTTTGATACCACCCTCAAGTTGATTTAGAAGTTGATCCCAGATTTCCTTTGCAGTAACACATGAATCTAGTTCCTGGAAAATATCGTTTGGAATGGCCATAATCAGAAGTCTAACTGCCTTGAGGTCATTTTCCATTTTCAGCTTTTCTTCATCAGTAAACCCAGTGGTTTTAACTTTGAAGTAAGCAGGGACCTCGGCAGTAGTTTCTGTTGCGGGTACACGAGGAACCAAAACCATGGGTTGGAATGGTCCATCAGTGACAGATCGCATAAAGTCTCTATCCATCCCATCAAAGAAATTAACCATCCTAATCTTCCATTGAGGATATTCTTCTCTCAGAAGAGTAGGAGGTTTGGTTAGAGAACCAGCTGTGTAGATGGTGTTTATGTTGTTATTAGCCATCTTATCAGAAACCAGAGTACGAAGATTTTCAAAAGATTTGAAAGAGTTTTAAACCGAAAGAAGATGAACAGTAAACCAATGGAACAGTAACTTAAGTAGAGAAGATATTCAGACTAACTAGAAAGCTTGAATGAGTGTTAAATGAGCTTTTGAACTTTTAAGAAGTAAAACAGAGTATACTATGAAGCTTTGAAAAACAGACACAATCATCAACAATGAATCAACCTGGTCAGATTGGATCGATTTGATTTAAACAAATCAAGGAGCTCTGATACCAATTGTAGGATCCCAGATTCAAGTTGTCTCATATAAATAGCATAAACACAGATAGCGGAAGCATAATATAAAGCTATTAATACGAGTGATTGTGTAAACGATAATGTACCAGTGAGAGTATCAATAATAATAATGAACAGTAAGATGATAATAAGATCTGAATAAATAAGCTTGCTCGTATATTGATATTTGAATAACACCAAGAACACGTTCAAGTGTGTGTATTCTCATATCTCTCAGGGAACAAATCGTACAGTGGTAGTGGGAAGGATTGCTGCAATGAGTACTCACATAATTGGCAAATAAACAATCCTCCTCAAAAGCTTACAAATGTGCGCTCCACTACCCTTCTATTTATAGCCTAATAAAGTGCAAGACAGTGTACTTATCGAACCCTGGGATGACACGTGGAAAGTATGTCTCTGTCCTTTTAGGGCTGATGTGGAAAGTGCGAACACTTGTCTGACACTTGGAGGAATCATCAGAATCATCTTTGTAACAACTTCCTTACCGGATTTTTTGGTTTCATAGCGAGACCAGACTCTAGGGACTATGGGTCCCTCATTGAAAATGGTTGGATATCTACTATCCACTCCTTCCATGAAAAGCATCATCCGACTTTTCCACAAGGAGAAGTTGTTGGGGTTAAACTTAGGAGGTTTGGCTATAGAGCCATTTTCAGAAAAAGTATTTTGAGATAAAGCTTCATTGTTGGAGGTAGAAGCGGCCATTGCAGATCAAGTTTATTGAAATTAAACTTTCCGCTCTGATACCACTTGTTAGTCCTAGATGGCTTACAAGAACAAGAACAAGCATTGTAGAAGGGGGGGTTGAATACAATACACAATTTTTTTCACTTTAATTAATTCTTTTATTGAAAATATTCAAATCAAGAATTGCACATAGAACACATAGAACAATTAGATTGTTGCGGAAAGAACAGATAAAATATGTTCTAACAATCTACACAAAGTAGTACTGAAAACTAAACAACTTCTAAAACACAAAGATTGAAAGCTATAAAGTTCAAAGAGAGAAAGGAGCAGAGTGTCTTGAGCACAAAGTGATCTTCAAGTATATCCAGAGTTTTTTTTTTGAGATCTTCTGCATGGAGAGGTCTTCATCTTTATATAGTGCCAAGAGTATGTGATGCATGGGACACTTGTCACTTTGTCATTTGAAGGTCATGTTTGACTCTCAAAAGTTGATGTGTCATTTCCTACAATACTAGAAAGGTTTGATGGAACAATATCTAAGAATGAGAAAAAGGACAAATGAACTTTTTTCTTCCATACCCAGACATTCCTTCTTTGATGATAAAACCTTTTAGCATGGACACAAGGGAGGATCATCCTATTTGAGAATCCTACCGATTTGTCATGGTCAAAATAGGTGGGAGTCTTCTTAGGAAGGATGTTATGAGGGGATCCTCCAATTTTGAGGATCCCACCGATTTTCATGGGAACAATCGGTGGGATAGCCAAAGTTACTTCTCATGATGAAGATCTTCTTGGCAAGGAGATAAGGGAGGATTCTCCTGTTTGATGATCTCACCGATTTTCATGGTGACAATCGGTGAGACAGCTTAGTTTGGGTTGAGAAGTCCATCTTCAATCCACATTGGTAGATTTACTTCTTGATTTCGATTGATCTTTGACTTCACCGAACTTTGACAGTATGACTAAGGTTGTTTACCAAATTTTTCATTAAGTCCTTTATGTATAAACTTGTCTTTCCAGATAAATTTGTCTGTACGGTTATAAATGGTTTGTTGTTTATTTTTTTTCTTGAATTAGCCATCTGAACGATTAAAATGACTATTATACTCGTGATATGCATCTCTCATCATCAGATCCAAAAGTCGATCCAGATTAAATAATAGCAATCCAATGCGTGAATCCATTTTTGTTTATACCATTTCAATCAAAATCAGACAATAGCAAGCCAATGAATTCTCAAAACAAAAAATCTAAGAGGTTAGCAAAAAACCAACAAGATGATAAAAAACCAAAGTTTAAAAATCAACGGTAGCAGAAATTGACAGTAGGAGATTCAGAGGTCAAATTAATATAAAAGAAAATCAGATGTCAAAAACCCAAGAAACCAAAAATTGATGAACCAGGAAGAAGATTCAGATGTCAAATTAATATAAAAGAAAACCAGATGTCAAAAACCCAAGAAAACCTAAAATTGATGAACCGGGAAGAAGATTCGGAGGTCGAAGTCGGTCAATTTTAGGTGTTGCTCTCGATGATGAATGTTTTCGATTATGAAAGAAGGATATGTAGGGTTTCGATTGTGAGGAGAAGCAACAATGGAGGAAGGGGATGCAGAGAAGAGTGGGTGACCTGAGGGGTGTCAGACAAGGGGCTGTTTGGTTGGTTTTCAACCATTAAGATGATTAAGATGATTAAGGATATGTTTGTATGAATAAGCCATTTCAACCATTAAGATGATTAAGGGGCTGTTTGGTTGGTTTTCCATTAAGTTCTGTATGAATAAAGTTGTCTGTATGGATTAATCTGTCTGTATAGATTGAAAATGTTTTTGTTTGGGAGGGTGTTTTCATAGATGGAAGGACCATGTTTTTAATTAGGAGAGACTAGTTTGGACAAAACTTGGCTTTCTGCATAAAGCTCCCTCCTAAAAGCTTAATAAATAAGTCACTTTCTATATCATTAAGCCACTACCAAACAGTCATGTATAGCTGACTGGATAAACTATGTGTCCCATTAAGCTCATTAAGTTGCTAACAAACAGGCCCTAAGTCATTAGTAAACACACCCTAAGCCATTACAAAGAACCATCTAAAATTTCTCTTAAGTATGTAAGGAGATCAGGAGATCATCTTCAAATCTTTGATGACCCAACACGTTTCATATGCAGAACAATGCAGTAGGAAACTTATTCTCCCATGTTTGGTGCGAACTTGAATTGGGACAAATCTACGTGGTTCTTGCTAAAACCCCATTTATTTTTATTCATATTTTGGAATATTAGTAGAAAAGATTGGGAAAAATCTACGTGGTTCTTGCTAAAAACCCATTTATTTTTATTCATATTTATTTTATTTTATATTTTGCTAATTATTTTGTGTGATATACTTTGTGTAAAATGTTGCATGTTATTTAAACTCATGGTTCTGTTTGGTTTGCATGATTGGATCGAATTTAAAATGCGCGATTGAATTGCATTTAGAATTGCTTTTTATAGTGATCTAGATTTGAAAGGTAGGAATTTCATTAAAATCTCACGAACATAGGATTTTCAAATCCCAATAATTGATATTTTACATAGATTTTTTTTGGTAACCGTGTGTTTCTGGGTCAGCTTACGCGCACCGACTAATCCCCGGGCGACCACGAATGGTCTGGAGTCATCGCTGGTGAACCTCCATGGCCACAAGGGCTTTGACACTGTCTGAATTTGAACCCTGGGTAGATGAGCTTCCACTACATCCCTAAGGGCTTTACCGGTACACCACAACCCCACGAAAAATAATTGGTATTTTATATGATTTTCTAGGATTTTTATGTAATAACATTTTTTAATATATTAAAAACAGTTTATTTTTTATGATTATTTAATAAAAAGGCAATTTAATTATTTTTCATAATTATTTATAACTATTTGTATAGAATGGATTCAATTTCATTTCAAACCAAACACTCCAAATATTTCATATCATTCCAAATATGAGTTCTTCTGATTCCAAATCATTTCACAAAATCTAAATCCTTCAAAACCATTCCATCAAACCAAAATGTTACAAAAAAATTGAGAAAAATAACGATGTTCTTCACGTGAATGTGAACTAAGTTAGTGTTCAGTAAAAAAAAAGTTACAATACGACGTTGAAATGCCATCCAAACAAAAATACCACAATCGCCCGCCGAGCAACCCATCCTAATATACCATCACCACGAGTCAACCGAAGCTCTAAGACTGGCTCGCGTCCTAGTAGACCGAAAGAGGGTAAACACTCGAACCTCCCCAATATCCATTCAAATCAAAATGATAATCCAACGAAGACATGCTATCGTAGAAAGTAATTCTCCACATCAACTGGAAGAAATCTTCAGGTATATAGGGTTGGGTTCCGGTGAGAAGTGCCAAATTTAGTGAGAAGCGTGAGAAGTGGTTATTTCTTTTTAAGCCGCAATTCATGGGACGGTATTTGATTAAAAGTGATCGACGGTTTAAAATTATTTCTCACACTTCTCACGTGATCCTATACCCGGTAGTATATTCATACGGATAACCACCTGAAAATCGAATTTCAAATAGATCATTTGAAATCTTTAATTCGATCAATAGTGTCATATTGCCATCGGCCCAATGCAACGTCCTTCCTCCATCACCGAGGCGAAAATAAGACATCCACAGTGCGTCGGATGATCCCAAATGGTTTTCCCAATATCTCGTCACAAGGTCCAGAGGATGCAAAAGTTGATGGCTATCGGGCCACAGATGTTGACGATGGTAAAACGGTGTATGAAGATAAAAATGTCGTTAGCCACTTTTATCAGTCATCGATCACGATGAACAACCAAATGTGGTATTTGCTCCACGACGCTACCGACGATCGTCTAAGGTCCCCCCTTCGCCACATCATCATCTATGACAATGGGTTGGGTATCCTTCGATCAAACCTGCATACAAACAAATAACTTTTAGCAACGATTTTACTTAAAAACTATTCACTAAGGGGCCGTTTACTAAACACTTACCCGATAAGTGCTTACTGGGTCACTTTATCTTATCGGATGAACATGTCCAAGGATTGAGAATCTTACCCGGTAAGAGCAATGACAAGGACCGAGAGCCTTACCCAGAAAGTGAGAGTGACAGCTCTTACCCGGTAAGCGCTTACCGGATAAAAATGTTGCAAACAATGTCGTTTTAATAGACTAAAATCTTTTCCGATAAATTAAGTGAAAGTGTTCGACTCTTACAGATAAGCGCTTATCGGGAAAACGTTGGGTAAACGGCCCCTAACTAAACAGAAAAAAAAAGATAATGATTTTACCTTGGTACGGGGATTGGCCTCCAAGGCATGCTGCACCGTTTCGTGTAGCCGGGCCATGCTTTCTAAAATGGCTCGCTGACCAGCTTGCGTGGCACGCTGACCAGCCTCCAGGTCGCGTTGACCAGCCTCCAGGTCGCGTTGACCAGCCTCCAGGGCATGCTGACCGGCCTGCAAGTCACGCACTGCCTGCTCTAACGCTGCCACCCGCTGCTCTAAAGGTGTCGGGGCAGTGGCAACGGCCGCCGGAGATGATGCGCCGACCCAAGTAGAAGTCGATATTGGTGGCGGTGGTGGTCGTGGTGGCCGTGGTGGCGAATAAGAACGGCCTCTCTTTGTTGGCGGCTGAAAATCATCAGGGATGTTGTCGAAAAAGCGTTGACTGTCACGCCACCAGTCCGTCTCCCGCTCCACGTCAGTAGATGTAACCATCAGCGGCTGACAACCATCGTAATAATTAATAACACGATTAGTTAATATGAATAACATAATTAAATACTCCGTTCATTCCAAAATAAATGTCTACAATGAAAAAGGTACACAATTTTAGAGATGTGCAATTAACTAATTATTACATATTTTAACTAATAAAAGGACAATTTTACCCTTAATTAGAGAAAGAGTGTGTTTCTCCATCTCATAATAAAGGGTAAAGTGGGAAAGTAAACATTTTAGAAATGTGTAATTATTACAATTTTGTACAAATAAAAGGACAATTTTACCCTTAATTAGAGAGAGAGAGAGAGAGAGGGTTTATCCATCTCATAATAAAAGGGTAAAATGGCAAGTAGACGCTTTAGAAACGTGTAATTATTACACTTTTTTATTAATAAAAGGACAATTTTACCCTTAATTAGAGAGAGGGAGTTTCTCCATCTCATAGTTAAAGGTAAAATGGGAAAGTAGACGTTTATTTTTTAAAGTACACTTATTTGGGACAAACTCAAATAGTAACGTAGACATTTATTTTGTGACGGAGGAACAAAAAATGAAAACGTCAAACATACATCATCGACATCGAGGAAGGTCAGACACGTATCCCACATGATCGTTTGGGTCGACTGCCACGCAATGGCTCTCGGGATCGCATCACTCCGTGAGGCAAACCTCCTAGCAACGGGAAACGTCTCAAAGATCCATATCTATAAAGTCCCAGATTTAAACATTATCGACCACCACAATCAAGATTCAATTAACATGTAAACAAACAAGAGTAAATTGAGTTTTTTAGCCCCTGTGGTTGTTGAAATTTTCTATTTTCATCCTCATGGTTTTGTAATTACGATTTTCATCACTATGGTTTATTGTTCATTTCCTTTTTTGTCCTTATGATTTAATTCTTTTTACTTTTTTCATCCCTATGGTTTAAAATCCATTTCTATTTTAGTCCTTCGTACTTAAAAGTAGTGTTTTGGCCTCAAAGACGAAAATTGAAATTAATTGCAAATCATAGGGACGAAAAGAGGAATTTCTAAACCACAGGCATTTTTTAACAAACCACAAGGACGAAAAACATAATTTACTCAAAAAACAATTAAACATACTAATCACGAACCTTGAAGGCAAAAACGAATCCCGTAAGCGTGTACGCTATCCTATCGGCCCTAACGCCAACACGGTGTTGGCGTCTCGGCAACGCGGTCTTCAACTGCGGGTGGGTCAACCCCCATAAATATGAACCCCAAGGGTAACGATTCCATGCATCCAAATCCTCCACCAAACGTAGAAGAAATCCGGCAACCACCGAGTGCGGTTGGCGGCCACTGAACCCAACCTCCAACAACAACAACAGACAAATACGAACTGCATCAAGGTCCGAGATTCGGGCAAAGGCCCTACTTGTGAAAACCGACCAAAGGTCCGACCCTTTCACGTGTTGATGGGTCGGTATGTGAGGGAATACCCGATCCCTAAACGGGTTAAAGGGCCTCTCATGCAACGCATCCACCGGGCCGAATCGAAGCCCAGTAATCAGACAAAACTCCTCCCGACCGAATCGGAGCTCATGACCTCGAATGCGAAACCACATCTCGTCGGCCCGAGCGCCCTCCGGAAAGAACTGAGTTTGTAAGATGAGATGGATCAGCAACGAGTCTCCATTTGTTGACCGGATATCTAACCATGGACCGAAACATGTGTCCCTAAACAAAGCGAACCTCGTATCGGATTCTCTCAACTTGACAAAGATATCTTTGGCAATGGATATCCGAGCCTTGATCGTCAAAGTTGCCTCGTAGTAATCACCCTGATAAAACACATTATTTAGAAAATATAAATATCCTTTATAATCGGGTCTGTATACCAACCTACCAACCCGCACCTTATAATCGCAGTTCAAGGATAGGTGTAGGTCAGTTAAGTACAATTTCATCATGTTCACAATTAAACCAAAACTACTAAAAAACTTACATTTGGCGGTGTGACGTCTGACGGCCCTGACTGCGTGTAGGCGGGCGGTGTGACGTACGACGGTCCCGACATCCCAAACTGCGTGACATTGGTCATTATAAGATTTTCAAACTTAATAACGAAAATATAACTATAATGAGTACTAGTCGTGACTTACACTCTGCGGGAATGATGGAGTGGATGTAGTGGCGAACGTCGTCGGTGCACCCTGTCCGAACGCATACGAGATCGGCATAATATTCAACACCTAAAACAAATTTGAAACGTAATATTAATACACAAACTAAAAGACCGTGGGAGACAAATTAAGTTAAACACTAACCTGATATGGGTCGGGAGGCGGCATACAATGATGGGAGGAGCGAGGGGGCGTCTCATATCGATCGTGAGTCGCGAAAGAATGGTCACGTCTCGCGGCATCTTCGTCATCTTCCTCATCTTCCTCATCTTCGTCATCTTCCTCATCTTCGTCGCCGGCTGAGGAACTGGACCCAAATGGGGAAGGAGAGGAACGTCGGGCCCTCTTCGGTCGTCGCCTTGTCGCCTCTCTTTCAATAAAGGCAGCGCTGTTTCTGTACCAAGGCGTCTCCCTCTCGGCATCCGTAGGCAAAAGGTTTGCGAGAGGCGCAAACCTCGACTAAATATATTGTAATACATATAACATTTAATATGCAGCACTAACTTAGTCAATATTGTAAAGATAGTAAAAGAACTTACGGCTGTAGCTGAGTTGAAGATGGCAAGGCAACTTTGCTTATTCAGGGAAACACCCCGGTCCCAACGGGTTCCCCTAATGAACCTGTCGGTGCGCAGGGTGAAATTTTGACGGCAGATGGGAAACATCTCCAAGATCCATATCTGGAATTACACAACAAAAACAAGTAAGTAAAAAAGAAAGTCAAACAGTTTCTACGTATTATTATTTATGTTATACTACTTATCTAACCTTGAAAGCGTATGTAAACCCACACATAGTCATCTTGTTAAGCTTGTCGGGGCGTCTGGCGATGGCACAGTGCATATGTTTGTATGTATGTTGCCAGATGTGGCTACCCCACGGATACCTGTTAAATTCATTTAAGTCCTCGACGGCCCTAAGGACCGTCTCGGTAACAGGCTGACTCCACTCACGGCCCATAAAGACCATCTCCACCATCACCACTAAACATACACGGACAGCATCCTCGTCGGATAGGGCCCAAAGGTCTCCTTTCATCGTGTTAACGACTGTTCTAAGCTTCAAAGTCGCTGGTAAATGGCCGGGCCAAACCCTACGAACGAAGGAATCTTCTGGTAAGGGAGGAAGGGAGGGTGTTGGTCCGAAAAGGAGTCCTGTAATAAGACAGAACTCAAGACGCCCAAACCGCATGGCATGCCCGAACACATCAAAATACAGCTCCTCCGGATCTGCATTGTCTACCTCAACCTCCAGCTGTAGAAACATGTGAACTAGCATGGGGTCGCCACCAGTATTGCTAAGTTCCAGCCATGGCCCGAAAGGTGTCCCTGCTAGCATCTCTCGTAATCTACGTGCCCGTTCACCTAACTTTTCAAGAAGATCTCTAATCTCTACCACGTAGCCAACGCGGCATTTTAGCGTCAAGTCCGTGTAAAAAAATTGCTCCTACATAGTAATTCAGAGATGTTGCCAACGCACCTAACTTGTAAGTAACGAATACTATATAATTTATGTTTGTTAAGACAATGGATTATGGTTATAGTTATTATTTTATGTATGTAATTAAGAAACCACTCAATCTGTTGGACTTCCAGGCAGTAGGGGAATGACAAGGATTGCTCAAGTCCCCACAAACCTTAGGGCTATTTACACCCGTTTGACAAAATCTAAATCAATATGTTGCGATTTATTTAATTTGAATATAACCTGGTTAATTATAGAGGCTTTTTCTTCTATGCTTACATTTTCTTGATAATTTTTCGTCTATTTTAGTTTTCGAAAAGAAACCACTCAATCTATTGGACTTCCAGGTAGGTAGTAGGGGAATCACAAGGATTGCTTAAGTCCCCACAAACCTTAGGGCTATTTACACTCGTTTGACAAAATCCAAATAGATATGTTGTGATTTATTTAATTTGAATATAACCTTGTTAATTATAGAGGTTTTCTCTTCTATGCTTACATTTTCTTGATAATTCTTCGTCTATTTTAGTTTTCGAAAAGAAACCACTCAATATATTGGACTTCCAGGTAGTAGAGGAATCACAAGGATTGCTTAAGTCCCCACAAACCTTAGGGTTATTTACACCCGTTTGACAAAATCCAAATAGATATGTTGCGATTTATTTAATTTGAATATAACATTGTTAATTATAAAAGTTTTTTCTTGTATGCTTACATTTTGTTAATAATTATAAAGCTTTTGGCAAGAGCCAAAATGAATTCGAGTTTGGCATATGAAGCCAATTTCAATGTTTAAATATCTTAATAGCATTTATGGATCTTTCGGTAAAATATCACATATAAGGGGGTTTGGAAGTGTGACTTCCAAACATTAATTATCAAGCTTAAATTTATGAGTAGGAACTCACAATCAAGATAAACATTTAAATAAAAATAATTTATCAAAGATAAGGGGCCTAATGTGTAATTTAGCAAAGTTTGGGGACCTAAGTTGTAATTTAGCAAAGATAAGGGACCTAATGTGTAATTTAGCAAAGGTAAGGAACCTAACGTGTAATTTAGCAAAGATAAGGGACCTAACGTGTAATTTAGCAAAGATAAGGGACCTAATGTGTAATTTAGCAAATTTTAGGGACCTAATGTGTAATTTAGCAAATTTTAGGGACCTAATGTGTAATTTAGCAAAGATAAGGGACCTTACTTGTATTATAGCAAAGATAAGGGACCTAAGTTGCAATTTAGCAAACTATCTTTAGTAAACTATATTTAGAATTGTAATATTTAACACAATATTTTTAAAAAAACACTATAACATTTTTTTTTAAACACAATACTCTAAAATAAACACAACATACTAAAATATTTTCGAAATAAACGCATTTTTTTTAAAAACACAATATTCTAAAATAAACACAACACACTAAAGTATTTTCAAAATAAACGCAATTTAAAAAAAAACACGATACTCTAAAATAAACACAACGCACTAAAATATTTTCGAAATAAACGCAATTCTTTTAAAAACACAATACTCTAAAATAAACACAACACACTAAAGTATTTTCAAAATAAACGCAATTTTAAAAAAAACACAATACTCTAAAATAAACACAACACACTAAAATATTTTCAAAATAAACGCAATTTTTAGAAAAAACACGATACTCTAAAATAAACACAACACGCTAAAATAAACACGTTTATTTCTAAAAAATCGAAATAAAATTAACACAATAGTCTAAGAGAAACACATACTCTAAAATTAACACAATCAAACACATATTCTAAAATAAACACATATATAACATGTATTTTTTATTTTTAAAATAATAAAAACTACAACGGGGTTATAAAAACTTACCAAACCTACAACACGAGAAGCTTTGATAGAGTGTAGAAAGTTTGAGAGAGTTTGAGAGGGGTGGCCGGATGTGGTCCACATTGAAGGGTTTTTATAACCCGCGATCGACGGAAGGTCGGGTGGGGGGCGGTTGGGTATCATAAATATTAGGGTTTCAACCCCAGGCCGACACGTGGTGTGGCAACCCCGCGATCGAGGCCTGGGGGTCAAAAATGTAAAAACAATTCGCGGACCATTGCGGGCAAAATTTGAGGGTGGTTTTGTGAGGGTCCGGGATCGAAGGAAAATCACGGGATTAGGGGGCATTTTTGCACAACGGGAGAGAGATGGGGTATTTTAGTAAGTCAAAGTTGAAGTTGGTCCATTTTAATTAATTTCCCTAAAACTTAACATATAAAACAAGTAAATATTTTACATAACTTGAAATTATGGTTGATGATTTTTATAGTTACGTTAAATAAAATGTTCAACTCCTAAAACTCACATAATTAGTTTTTTTTTGTCTTATGTAATTTGTCTAAGAAGAATATTGTTACATAACAGAAAATCCAAATAGAGAATATATTTATTAATTTAAAAGAACAAAGTGTTATTTTTATCTAATGTATATATGAACACCTATAGTCAAGCTATGTGTGTGTGTGTGTGTGTGGGTGCCTGGGTGGGGGGGGGTTGGTCTTTTTAATATTGAAAAATATTTTTGTTAAAAGGTACAATGGGATGGCAAGAAGTTGGAGGGGGCTTGACACCATCTAGTTTCACCCCAACCCGACACGTGGTGCAGAGTCCGTGATCATGGACTGGGGTGGTTTTGGTAACTATTTTCCGACTCCGAGGACCAAAGATGTAAGTTTCACGGATTCCACACGGACAGGTTTCACGGACTCTAGGGACCAAAATGCAAATTTATGGGTTTGTTTGTAGAGGAGTCAGTGACTTTCACGAAGAAATTGAGTATTTTCATGAAAATAGGGAGAAAATGTTTTCAATGAGTAGAGGTCAACGATTGGGCATTTTAATTAATTTCCCTAAAAACTAATTATAAATAATTAAATTGCTTTTTTGATAATTGATTAAAAAAAGCTTTTTTGTTCAACAAGATTCTAAGGGACCTAAGTTGTAATTACGCAAAGTTCAGGAACCTAAGTTGTGATTATGCAAAGTTAAGGGACCTAAGTTGTAATTATGCAAAGTTAAGGGACATAAGTTGTAATTATGGAAAGTTAAGGCACCTAAATTGTAATTATACAAAGTTAAGGGACCTAAGTTGTAATTATTCAAAGTTCAGGGATCTAAGTTGTAATTAAGGAAAGTTAAGGGACCTAAGTTGTAATTAAGGAAAGTTCGGGGACATAAATGATACTATTTTTTATGTAATTATTATTTGTCTAAAAATCTATCTAGCACATTCTTTAAAATTGACCAATTTTTTTTTTATATTACGTATTTTTTAGACAAATTTCTACTCCATTAAAAATTTTGAACATTTCTTTAAAATGAAGACAGGATAAGTAAATGTGTAAAATTATTTGAATTTTTAAATTTTAAGGAACTCTTCAAAACTTATTACCAACATGCAAAACATAATTTTACAGTCTAAAATAACCTGCCGCCATTATATAACATGTATTTTTTTAAATATAAAACAACGGGGTTATGAAAACTTACCTTACGAGCCACCGCCGCCATGTTGTCCGACGTAGAAAAACACTCACGAACCTCGTCGAGATTTTAAAGTGCGTAGATTACACGATAAAAGGAGAGAAAGTTGAGAGAGGGGTGGGGTTTGGTGGGTTTTTATAGCATCCGTGAAGGCAGGGGCGTAGCTAGTAATTCACGATAGGGGAGTCGGCTCATTCAATATCGTATTTTATAGTAGAATAATAACAATAAGTATTGTATCTAAACAAAGAAAAATCTATTAATAAAAAATTCAGATATGAATAAAACAATCCATTTTCTCACGAACCAACCTGTTAGGGAAAAAAACAATTTGTTAAACTTGGACACATAAGCCAAACAAATATATTAAATGGTTTACACGTAGAAGAAATTCTACGTTGTTTATTTTTATATTTTCAGTTGTACACACTTTTATTTTGTTAAATAAATTAGAATCGATTTGTTTCATGCTCATGATTCATACCTAAAATCATAAGTTATTAAGAGCTTCACTGTTCAAAATTCAAACAAATTACAGTTTATATATATGTTATTCAAAATTCTAAACAAATTAGAATAACTCTAAATCAATATTCACATTTATTTAACTAGGATTTTAAGTTCTTGTACAATAAAACTTAACATATAAAACAAGTAAATATTTTACATAACTTGAAATTATGGTTGATGATTTTTATAATTACGTTAAATAAAATGTTCAACTCCTAAAATTCACATAATTAGTATTTTTTTTGTCTTATGGGGCTGGACACCATCCAGTTTCACCCCAACCCGACACGTGGTGCGGCAAGTCCGTGATCACGGACTGGGGTGGTTTCTGGTAACTATTTTCCGACTCCAGGGACCAAAAATGTAAGTTTCACGGATTCCAAGGACCTGTCCGTGATCACGGACTCCAGGGACCAAAATGCAAATTTATGGGTTTGTTTATGGAGGAGTCCGTGATCACGGACTGGGTGGTTTCTGGTAACTATTTAACGACTCCAGGGACCAAAAATGTAAGTTTCACGGATTCCAAGGACCTGTCCGTGATCACGGACAGGTTTCACGGACTCCAGGGACCAAAATGCAAATTTATGGGTTTGTTTATGGAGGAGTCCGTGATCACGGACTGGGGTGGTTTCTGGTAACTATTTTCCGACTCCAAGGACCAAAAATGCAAGTTTCACGGATTCCAAGGACCTGTCCGTGATCACGGACAGGTTTCACGGACTCCAGGGACCAAAATGCAAATTTATGGGTTTGTTTATGGAGGAGTCCGTGATCACGGACCCTTTCACAAAGAAATTGGGTATTTTTGTGAAATTAGGGAGAAAATGGGCATTTCAGTGAGTGGGGGTCAACGATTGGACATTTTAATTAATTTCCCTAAAAACTAATTATAAAAATATTAAATTACCTTTTTAACAATTGATCATTACAATGTAAATGTTTTTAACATGTCTTATTTCAATATGATGGCATCATTCCTCTCACTTGCCAAACGAATAATTTTTCATCCATGGTTTAATGCCACCAAGCACCCACACCCCACAAGATTTATAACCCAAAATGGTTAAATAAATCAAATAGCATGCATTTCTAAATATTTATGCAAGGACATGTATCAAATATTTAACAAGTCAAATGACATAATTTATCAAATAGTCATGCAATTATTTTTACCAATGTACTTTTAGTGCCATCAATTGCATAGAATCACATAAATGCAATTAGACTAAAAAGAAACCACCATTCTTGACGTGGTACACAAGTTTTCACAAAGTAACTTGAACTTACCCGGGGGATTCTCGTCCTTTCTGTCATGCTTCTGGTAACGTCTAATTACTTCCTGCGTGAATAAATTCATAATAAACAACCAACGATATTCACCGTACTAGTATAATTCATGATTTCTAATGCACTTTGAGCCAATTAGTTGGCTTCACACACTTAGCATTTATCCCCTCCGTCCCAAAATAAATGTCCACAATGAAAATGAGACACAGTTTTAGGAATGTGTAATTTAAACACTTTTTAAATAACCAAATATCATTTTTAACCTTAATAATAGTGAGAGAAACTTTCTCCACCTCATATATAAGGGTAGAATGGGAAAATGAAAATTTTCTTCTGAAAGTGATCACTTATTTTGGGACAAACTACATTAGAAATGTGGACACTTAATTTGGGACAGAGG